>OZ020625.1:11855764-12096493 GCA_963971575.1 Liopterus haemorrhoidalis
CTTGAGTGATCCATTTTTAGTTTTTTTTATAATTAATTATGCAAATGTCACAACATGAATTTATATTGGTATTATATTATACTATGCGATATTCCATATTAACAAGATAAATAAAACACAAAATTGTTACGCAAAATATCACTTTATTGTAAAAATAACTACAGTTTCGCCATACAATGGCATTGTCAAGTGTTCAAAAATAAATGAATATAGAACAGTCAGTGTACTACCCTTATATGCTAACAAATTAGAAAAACCTAATTAAAAAATACCTGGAAGATAGGCGAATAAACTAAATTTTGTTGTTAATTGAGGACCGGTGCGCCCTGTCTCAGATGTTTAAACATTTCTAGAGATTCAAGAAGATTTAGTTTATAGCCCTTGTTTACAAAATGTAATGGTTCTAAACACTTAGGATTAACGGAATAACCGCTAGTATTATGGTTACAGTTTTTCAGATGGACACTAAAGGTAAAATGATAAATGTCGTGATTAGAATTAAAGGCTCTATTATGTTCCTTTAATCTAATATTAAAATTCCTTCCTGTTTGACCAATATAAAGGGAACTGCCCAACTAACACAAAATGTGCAACATAAAATCTAGATGATATATAGCATATTTATTATGATAACAAATATAACTTAATTGTTTTATATAACCTTCAAATATACTAAATGACTATATAAACAATTTGGTGTCGAAAAATAGTTTTAAAAATGTTCTATCTGCTTTAATATAAAGTAATGATACACAATATTTATTATTATTATTTTGTGACATCCAGCACTCATGTTATAAGGCTAAATTCTCATATAAGTGTTTTACTATTATTTTAAAATTTGGTGGCATGAATATATCTATGAAAATCATTTATACAGCATATACTAGAGCAACTTATAATGAACATAAAATAATTGACCTAGGAATAGTTTAGATCCTGATAAAAAAATTATTTTTTAGGATTACGAGCCCTTTTAATTTTTTTTTTTTTTTTATTAGAAATTAATGATACATCAAATTAAAAAATAAAATTCCTAATTAAAGCATGTAAACAGATATTTTGTTAACATATTTTATAGTTAATTTTTGTTTTATACATGCAAGCAATTATAAATTCCTATACTAGCAACTAAAAATAAATAAAAAATACTGACGTTTGTGGCTGTAGATGTTTAATATAAGCAAATCTTCAACAAATCCCTTTTTTTAACCTTTTTGTGGTTCTTGCAATTTATTAGAATACTGTTTAAAGAAAAATAACTGTAAAACTTCAAGAAATGATAAAACAAAGCTAAAATCAACAAGCAAATATATTTATCACTTCTTAATGATTACTAAAAAACATGTCAATGTCAAATAAAACATTTATTAAATATGTTAAGGTCTAATAAATGCTTAATTTAGAAGGGCAGCAAATACATAGGTTCAAAAAATGGGACTTTTAATAACTTAACCTAATAATAAATGGAAAATGTTTTATAAATGTTAAGATCAACTACTTTATATCAATTTATAGCTGCGAAGCTAGTTTTATTAAAATTCATATAACACTGTAAGCAATAAATTGCACAATTATAAAATCGAAAAGTTGTATACATATTATATTACAGTAAATTTTATATAATATATAAACCATTTAAATAACAATTTGGTTCTTCAGATGTCTAAATATTTTTTTAGTAGCTTTATAAGGTTTCTTAAGGTTTTATAATCAGAACGGCCATATTTTTCTGAACAATGTAAATACAAAGTGACGTCCATTTTGACTAAATGTATATTAGAAAAAATATATATATTTTTTTTTGCATTTTTCTTTTATTTTATTTATTTTTTAATACTTTACTTTTGAATACAAACTTTTCCCATTTGTTGAAATAATACAGTTATAATATATGTAAACAAATAAGGGATCTATTGTTTAAATAAAACTCAACTTGTTCACAGACTATTTTATTCTAAGTATTCACTCTTACAACGTAAGAAAACATCTGATCTCTCTATCAAATTCTACATGTGTTTTATAAAAACCAATTAGTGTAATGAGCCGTCATCATTATCGTTAATGAGTCGTTATCATTAGTGGGTCCAGATTACGGATTGCATCTTGATAACATTTTATGGTGACGTAACAGGGCTTCGTGGAAGGCTAGATGCTAACACGGCCGTCCTGCTACTGGCGTGTCCTCACGTCCTTTCTGTAGACGAATATCTGATAAATGATGATGTGGTAGATGTCATCAGGGGATGATCATGTAGGCCTTAGAATAGTCTGAAACAGTCTTCAAAAAGATTTAAGGAAAAAGAAAAGATCTAAGGTCCAATATCATTGACCTTTTAAGGTCCCTGACCATTTAAGATCCCTGATCATTTAAGATCCACACTATTGACCATTTAAGATCCACACCATTGACCATTTAAGATCCACACCACATTCGAGGGCCCTCATTCAATCTACATATAGACCATGGTCTTAACCTACATAGACGATACCTGACCGTTCAACTGCTCTCAACTGGCAGAGACGGTCCCTTATCGTTCAACTGGCAGAGACGATCCCTGACCGTTCAACTGCTCTCAACTAGCAGAGACGGTCCCTGATCGTTCAACTGCCTTCAACACGACCAGTGTGTCTTGCGGTACTCGACAAGCTATCAATTCTCAACTCAACTATCCATTTATTTCATTACAGATTGTCTACAGTACCCAACAAGCTCAGTGACTGTCGCTTCTTTATACTCAGTGCCTTCACAAAGCAAAAACGACCAGTGTGTCTTGCGGTACTCAACAAGCTCAGTGACTGTCGCTGCTTCATACTCAGTGGCTTATCATTTAATAAAAGCAATAAAATGTCTCTTACCATTCTAGTTATTCTCAACATAATCAGTTACCTTCGTGCGGTTTAAGCGCTACATAAATAGCGATCGTTCGCCCTTACACTCAAAACTTCATAAGCCCTAGAAACTTGGCCTCCAACTTGCCGCTACCGGTCAATTGTATGTCTTCTACTACTACTTTTTCTCCAATTTCATAACGGATAGCTTCCGCTCTCGAAGCGCCGCCTGTCATCTCCTAGTCTCTTCCAGGAACATGGTCTGCAGAACTCGAATGCTGTAATAAGTCTGAGGGCTGTTGTTCTAAAAAATAAAACGATTAATGTTGAGAAATCTCCTGCAACGGCACAACTCTGGCCGTAAGAGATCAACTATTAGACCAGTTTCTACTTTATTATCCCAGAAACTGACTAATCTGCCAGTGGTAATCCAACCACCCTAAAAAGACAAAATATAACTGATCAACTAATACTTAGCATTGAAAGTTACCTGACTCATCAGATTCGAACATCTCGATGAGGTATTTCATATCACAGCTCACCACCCAACTTTCAGGCCACCAACTTACTAGTCCCTTTGCTGCCTTAGTGATGAAATTCGTAACAACTTTCATCAACTCGTATCTACCTTTATCTAAGCATTTAAGTACTTCATAGGGACCCAAAAACTCGTAATCTGTTTTTACTGATGTGCAATTTGGAATCCCTATGTATCAGCACAAAATCTCCCAACGAAAACTGTAAAGTATCTCGCCTTTTTCGGTTAGCGCTTTCAAAGCCACGATTATCTCTCATTGTTCTCTCAACTCTTTCGCGATCAAGTTGTCGATTCCGTAATGGTGTTAAATCGCGCAAAAGGGCTTGATTTCATTCAAGCCTTTATTATCTGGGCTGGAATTATCTACTCCCAGGAGCAGTTGTAAAGGTGTTGTACCAGTGTTTTTTTTTGTATTGTGATTTCAAGACCAACTGAATTTTCTATATACCGCTCGACTATACTGACATTTTTTTTTTATTTCTCTTCAGATCATTTCATTTTCTAGTTCAGGTAAACTGCGACTTTGTCTGTTGTTAAGCGCATTGTCAAAACAAGTAAAATTTAGCAGAATACTACGGTTCCCACTATTTTAGTCCTTGTTGGAGTTCTCCAAGGAGCAAAGAACAAATTTAATGAATTTACCTCCTGGCACCAATACTTGCAATAACTGTATCAAAAGATCTGCGCAAGCAATGTGCATTAATTTTTTTCTCTCTCTCTCTCTCACTCTTTATATTGGCATTTTCATCAAATGTGTATCATTAGTACAGACTTAAGGCCAAGACATATTTGACACCTTACGAGACACCTTCGACACCTTTCGCTTGCCTATATTTATCTGTGTATCCACAACCACCACATCAGTTACAGACTCAACTTGGTACTCCTGTATTATTGAACCTGGAAGAACTAAAAATTTAACATTCATTAGATTTAAAACATTATTATTTTTTTAATTTGTAACTCTGTAAAAGCTAGTTCTCTGAAATTTCAAAACCTTTTCTTTTTAGAATACTCACAATAATAATAACACTCTTTGAATTACCTTGTTAAGTCTTTATGCAAAATTTCTAAATTACCAAGAACGAATTAGAAATAGCATACCTCATTATTCTCTTATTATTTGGTGCCAAATTTCCCTATCATCTTTCATTTATCCTTTATTTTAGCCTTGCAATGATATCGGAAAATTTATTTGCATCTTGTAGTGTAGTTCAGCCCTTACTATTACTAACGTACTTTATCCAAATTCATGCTAGAACATTTCAACTTCTACGCATCACTGTCAACAAACTACTCGGTCAATTTATAAGCTGCCACCGATTTCACAATAACAAATGTCAAATTTTACGAATATAGCAATAACACAATTCAATCTTGCCATCCATTGGTCACATGTAAAAACATAAAAGGTAACTCTCGTATTTCGCATTTCTAATGTCAGTGATCTGCCGTTTGTCATCCTGAATGCAAATTTCTAATTCTTATCAAAGTTTGAACTCAATCATCAGAACTTAGATCTTTAAACTCAAAACGCATTACTCTTAATTTTAAATAATTTTAACTTATCCCTAATTTCAATTATCAAATTTCAATTCTCATGACTTTTTATCGTTCGCCTCGTTCGTTGTTTTTCAGTAAGCATTGACTAATACGTGCTACATAATCAAACTAATAAAACTTCTCTTACCAATTTACTCATGTTCTAACCATTACCTTCATACAATTTGTCCATAAACAGAACACCGCTCGTTTCTTCTGACAATTTTTTTGTATTTCTACTTTATTACTGGAACCATTTTATTCATCATCTAGATTTTCCTGCATGTAAGTTGTCTGTCCCTAAATAAAACAACGCTTGTCCATTTTGATAATTTTCTTCAATACATTTGCTACTTCGTCTTAAATGCACCTCAATCTGTTGTCAATCGCTAAGTATAAATTCTATTAGGAAATAGTTTTACTAGACGTAACTAGTTTGATAGCACGAATAATACCTGAAAAATTATAGCCTGCAAAAATGTTTCATCTTAAAACGTCGGAAATCGTTTTCAAACGTTTCGTTTTTCTTCCACGGTGGAAGTTCCACCAATGTGTTCCACCATAATCACTTATTATTTGCAATAATTGAAACGTATCACTTACGTTTTTCACTTTCAAACTACTATCTTAGACAAACATTATTTTCATACCCATTTGTTCCATTTTTCCCGTTCACAACCAGAAACGTTTTCGAACGTTCGCCTTCGCAAATTGATTACATAAGTTTTTCATGAACAAAATTGCATAATTAACTTTTGTAACTGTTCAAGCACACAAACTTAAATTCAATAATATCCGAAACAACGCAGACATGTAATAATTTATCACATCACTATTTGTCACTTAATCATCAAATTACTAATTTAAACAAAACACTGTAAAAATGCAACAAAGCAAGATCCCCAATAAAATAACAAAATATTATTAAGACGTGCATGAATCCCATTCACAAGCAGAAACGTCGACTCGATCCCACTTCTGATGTAAACAAATAAGGGATCTATTGTTTAAATAAAACTCAACTTGTTCACAGACTATTTTATTCTAAGTATTCACTCTTACAACGTAAGAAAACATCTGATCTCTCTATCAAATTCTACATGTGTTTTATAAAAACCAATTAGTGTAATGAGCCGTCATCATTATCGTTAATGAGTCGTTATCATTAGTGGGTCCAGATTACGGATTGCATCTTGATAACATTTTATGGTGACGTAACAGGGCTTCGTGGAAGGCTAGATGCTAACATATATATATATATATATATATATATATATATATATATATATATATTTTCTTTTTCTATAATATTCTTAATTGAATTAATTAACAAAAAACAAATATTTCTTTGGCGAGTTGTAATTTTTGAATGTTTTACCTTATATTTTCACAGTAAATTGGCCTTTGCAAGAAAATTTTAGTTCAAAAGTAGCACTAGGATAAATATAAAAATGCATATATGTTTCATTGTCTTAGTGATTTTATACTTCAACAAGATTTTTCATCTATATGTATCGCAGTTGCGATATTGTTTTAATATGCAGCTACAAAAAAGCAAATTTATAAATATAACAGATAAAAATTTGCTGCTATATAACTAATCAACAAGTTTTATAAATATTTTATCGTTTATTTTATAACTACTTTAAGAATATGTCCAAAGAGTGCCATTAGGTTTTCTAAATGTTGTGTATGCAATATTAATATATCCAAAAGGTTTTATAAACCTGCGTCTATTTTGAAAGTTTAAGTGTTTTTTTGTTGTTCGATACACATTTTTGTTGCTGAATTATAAAGTTGTATAATCTTGCTGTAAAAAAGTTTACACAATTTTTATAAAGCATTTTGTACTAGTTGAGTGCACTAACAAGTCAACTTATATACTCCAGACTTAAAAAGGGGCTTAATAGAGCCTTTAGCGTTAAAAATATAATATAATACAATATAATACCTAAAAACCCAAGTTCTCCTAGACTCTACGCCTTAATTAAAACATAAAATTAACCAGCCTATTCGGCCAGTAGTTTCTTTTATTAATGCACCTACCCGTAATCTGGCAGTTAAATTAAATACTCTATTCACCAAGGAGACGGGATTTAAATCTACACATTCGGTTAAAAATTCGGTGGAATTGTCTGATTTTCTTATAAAGTTAAACCTGCCTAGTAACTCTAAATTAGTTTCATTTGATGTTACAAGTATGTTTTCTAACATACCTACTAATGAATATATCTTACTAGCAGATAATATAAATGTTAAATCCATATTGGTTTACGGATGCGAATCATGGAAAATAACCAAAGAACTAACGTATCGCATACAAATGTTTGTGAATATCATGGAACAGGCAGTCGAGTTCCGTTCCCCTTTGTATCTCCTTTTCGTCGACTATGAAACAGCATTCGACTCTGTCGATAGAGAATGCATTTGGGCTGAAATGCAAAATATTGGAGTGCCTGACAAAATAATATCTCTGGTTAGAAATAGCTACAACGGTTTCATGTGTAGAGTTCTACACAATGGTAGCTTGTCAGAACCCTTTCCAACCGTTACAGGTGTTAGACAAGGTTGTGTGATGTCACCGCTTCTTTTTTTGATAGTTTCAGACGCCCTGGCTAGACGATCAACAGCCAACAAACTCAGAGGAATCATTTGGAATCCGCTAACTCCAACAGTCAGACTGGATTTTGCAGACGATAAATGTGAGTTGTCGCATAAGCATGGAGATATGCAGCGAAAACTGAATGACCTCACGATTGAATCTGCAAAAGTTGGATTAAAAATTAATAGCTCCAAGACGAAAGAAATGCGGATAAATGCAGAAACCGATAGACCTTTACTGCTCGATAACCAACAAATCGAGCGTGTGGATGATATCCAGTATTTGGGGAGTGTTGTGTCTGTGGTCGGTGGCGCGGATATAGATGTGGAAAGCAGAATACGTAAAGCGAGAGGCGCCTTCATTCAACTTAGCCGTGTATGGAATTCTGCGATCTACAGTACTTCCACGAAAACTACCATATTCAGGGCATGCGTGACGTCAGTTCTTCTGTACGGCTGCAAGACTTGGTTAGTTACAGAAGCTATCAAGAGAAGAGTGCGAGTATTTGTAAATCGATGTCTTCAAAGAATCCTTCACATTTACTGACGTAGAATATCAAACGTAGAATTGGGCGGAAAAACTGGTCAAATGGACATTAATTTACAAATAAAAAGAAGAAAGTATGGTTGGTTAGGGCACACTCTTCAAAGGGCTCCTAGCGAAGTGTGTCGCTATGCACTAGCATACAACCCTCAGGGCAGTAGGCGTAGAGGGCGACCCAATAACACCTGGCGTCGCTCAACCTTGCTAGAAATAAATGCATGGAGCTCTAAAAACCAAGACAAAAGACTCTATAATAAAATCATCGACTTGAAGCCTATGGCAGATAGACGAGTTAGATGGAGAAATTTTATTGACAGCCTATGCTCCTTTTAGAGGCAGTCCAAAATCACCCGATGATGGACAAGGCTTGATGATGATGATACACGCACAGGCACTTGAACACTCCACCGCTCACGCACACGAACACGCATACTGGAAAGGCCTTTCTGCAAAATACGTTGGTGACTAATGAGAACTGTTAACTCTGAAAATGCCGAACATTTGGTACATACCATCAATTATAAAAAATCAAGATCAATTCTGCAAAAAGTTACTGTGTAGTAACGTAACTACATGATAAAATATTATAAAAGTATAATGACTTTCATTCATGATAGTAACTGACCTTGCTCATAGTGACAAATTTAGTTACTATAATCATAGTAACTGTAAATTTGAAGGATTTACCTCCAGAATGTAATTGTTTTATTCTATGGATATTTGATGAGTAAAAAAATGTCTTATCAAACACATAACATTAGAATGGTTTCTCCCAGCAATGTATTTTTTGTCAAAAGCACACATACGGACGCTGAAAATACTTAATCACGCTGATCAAATTTGACTGGTTTCTCTCCAGAATGTACTCGTTTGTGAGAAATTAGACGTGATGACCTTGAAAATGCTTTATCACATTGATCACATTTGAATGGTTTCTCTCCAGAATGTAATCGTTTGTGAGCAATCAGATTTGAAGACACTGAAAATACTTTATCACATTGATCACATTTAAATGGTTTGTCTCCAGAATGTATTCGTTTGTGTATTATGAGAGTTGATGACTGTGAAAATGCTTTATCACACTGATCACATTTGAATGGTTTTTCTCCAGAATGTGATCGTTTGTGTCTAAGGAGATCTGATGAACCGGTAAATGCTTTATCACACTGATCACATTGGAATGGTTTCTCTCCGGAATGTACTCGTTTGTGTTTAATGAGATGTGATGACCATACATATGCTTTATCACACTCAAAACATTTGAATGGTTTTTCTTCGGAACATATATTTCTGTGTGTAATAAAATGCGAAGACTTTGTTGCTGAGGGTTGTTCACGTGTGCTAATGCCCAGCGGCTTCGAGCCCTCATCTGATTCACTGGAAGATGTTTTATTAGCTGCAAACAAATTTGTATTGATTATTAAGACAAAAATTCAGTTATTGAAATATAAATTATTTTCGAACATAAACTATTACTGCATGGGGCTGTAGGTGTATGTCTTTTACGAGGATTCGTGGGGCGACAAGAAACAAGAACTGAATATCTATATTGTAGTTTTGCTTGAACTTGGAAATTAATTTTGTGACGAGTTTCTTATCTTTATAAATAGTCGTTAACAGGGATCCCCATCCCAGTCGGAGTCGGGAGTCGAGGAGTCGAAGCTTTTTGGAGGAATCGGAGTCGGGAGTCGGAAAAAGTTATCGACTCCCGACTCTTTGATTAAATTTTTATCAAGGATGAGAACAATCTGAAAACGAAAGCAAAATACCAGACTACTAGAATTTTTTAAAGCACATAAAAGGGGACGACATTTTGTTCTCTGTTCATGGACGGAAATGAAATTAAAAATATTCAATACCGGTTTTCCACGGTTTCTTTCATGCTTTCCAGTTAAAAATTAAATTAACATTAAATACTAACAGATTAATGATGTAGGATAAAGATTTTTGTTTTAAGTCATATCTAATTTTTAGGGTTTTGTAGGTATGACCAAAAAACCCTTATACCGTCATTTTGTCGTCTATCTGTCTGTCTGTTTGTTCGGTAAAAATTGTAGCCAAACGGCTAAACCTAGAGAGTTGAAATTTGGCATGCTTTTACAACTCTTTGACCCGCACATAGGAAAAATACTAAAACATCTAAAAAACATATCCCCCTAAAAATATAAACAAATATGTGCACATCGAAAAAAAATATTTTTTCTTTAAATTCTGAGTAGGGTATTTAATGAAAGCCCTTAGTACGTGGATTAACGATCAAAATTTTATTTTTGTAAAATAAATTATTTTGAAGCTATTTTGGCCAAAATTGTGCAAAAAAATTTTTGTCCCACACCCTGTAGCCCAGATGGTTTAAATTAAAAATCTGAAAAAATGCTAAGTAATGTACATTGGTGTGAACCGGAATAGTACAACATTATAATAGAATGGAATAGAATAGTAGTTGCATTTTTTTTTTTTTTTTTAATTTTTGGACTTAGCTACTAAGGCCATTATCCAGTAGATGCATTTATTTTTGAAAAATCCATGCCATAACCGGGATTCGAACCCGAGCCCTCATGATCTAGAAGCCACTGCATCGCTGCACTAACCATTACTCCATGGTGACCGGCATTTAATTTTTAAAAGCGTAAATTTAATAACCAGTGGGAAGTATTGAAATTATAATTTAATTCTATGTTTGAATGTATACGAAATCAGAGGGCGGGGTTTATGATTTAAGCAAGCAATGGAAGCGGTAGGCGCAATTTTCAAAATCTAACCTAACCTAACCTAACCTTGCTATAAAAAAAAAAAATGCTGCACATATTTAGAAACTTAAATAATGGTATTAGGCATTCGAATTAAAATTCATAAAAAATATTTTGACATAAAATTTGTTTTGGCGTCCCAAATAATCATCATTCAGTTACTAAATACCTGCAAAACCCTGAAATGTGTGAAAATTCACACTTCACATCAATTTTTTATTCTTTTTCTGTATACCTTGTTTATTATGTTTAAACGGAACTAAACTGAATTTTTATTTTCTCAAGTTGTAATGAGCTTTGTGATTATTTCATGTTTCATGTTGGCAGCTAAAATCTAAATTTCAATAGAAATAAGTGACATGTTTTGAAAAATAAAGTATATAAAACACAAAACAATTTTTTTCAAAACTAATATATTCGAAAATGTGTATTAAAAATGACTCAATAGTCAAGATGAAATGAAAATGACATTTTATAAAAACTGCTCATCCCAACACAAGATATTTAATGTATATAAGTATAGTCTGTTTCTTTGGTTTAAGCGGAATTAGATATTGAATCGTCTAACTTTTAAGGATTGAATGAGGCTTTGTATCATTTTGTTTAACAAACGCCCACTTTGATCGTTCAAAAGTGAATTCGTGATAACTTAAAAAAATAAAAATTCCATTTAGTTCCGCTTAAACATTTGGAATAGACTTTACAATTTACGAGTGAAAGGAGTCGGTAGTCGGAGTCGGTTTTCAAAAATACCGACTCCGGAGTCGAGAGTCGGGAGTCTGTAATTTTTCTGTCGACTCCCCATCCCTGGTCGTTAGAGGGCAACAAAAATATGGGTTTTAGATAAAATAATTTTTAAATTTTTCAAACAGATTTCATTTTAGAAAAATATTGCATTTTTTATGTTTTTGACAAAATTATTATTTTTTAATACCTAGATAAATTATGGCTAATATTATGGATTTTTAGTATTTATGGCTAAGATGTCTTTTGTCTTTTGGTTTTTATTTTTTAATTTAAAAATATAATAAAAAAAAAAATAAATAAAAAACGATTATGTTAATTAAACAAATTAGTGAAGAGTTGTTCTTTATAAAATTGTAATTTAGCTTCAGTGTGAACGTGAGCCTTCGGTGCGTTAGGGGTTAGACGCTTTTTTCAGGAAAAAAATTGGCGTCGCATCAAAATTAATTTTATTCTCTTTTGTAAAAATGTTATGTACCTGTTGTGATCTTTCGCTCAATCACAAAGCACAAAGGGGGTGAAGGCCGGGGTAACCGGGCTGAGGCACCTAGGATTTAATATTTTCCGTGGTTTTAAATATAAAATCAACATAGTTTTCGTAGCCCCCGGCTCCACAAAGGGGGTGAAGGCCGGGGTAACCAGGCTGAGGCACCTAGTATTTAATATTTTCCGTGGTTTTAAATATAAAATCAACTTAGTTTTCGTAGCCCCCGGCTCCACAAAGGGGGTGAAGGCCGGGGTAACCGGGCTGAGGCACCTAGTATTTAATATTTTCCGTGGTTTTAAATATAAAATCAACTTAGTTTTCGTAGCCCCCGGCTCCACAAAGGGGGTGAAGGCCGGTGTAACCAGGCTGAGGCACCTAGTATTTAATATTTTCCGTGGTTATAAATATAAAATCAACTTACTTTTATACTCAAAAATGTATTAAAGAATAAAACTGCTTGGTTAGCTAGTTTAATAAAACATGAGAAAATTTGTGGACACTGCTATTTTTACGAACACTAGAAAAATTATATTTTTGGTTTGTTTAAGGGGCAACTTACATATTTATTTAAAAAATTCAATGCTGCCAGCTTAAATATATTTTAGACTTATACAGTTGTGGCGAACTAATTAAGAACGGCAGGTAAAATTACAGACAATGTTCTCTAGTTTTAACTATAGTCAATAAATCGCCAAATATGTACTAATTTTTATATGCCTTATACTATACCCCAAAGTAAATATTGCATCATAAAAAATCTTCGGTCGTAAAATTTGTTTAGTTCAGTTCAAGCGTACATGTGCATGTTTCAATTGGCGATATAATTGACATTGCAAAACATTATTTTGTGAAGTCTGAGCTGTATCAACAAATAAAACACTGGTAAGAATTATTAATACAAAGGTTATTGAGAAGTGACATTACCGTTGGCGGCGCTGTAATTCATGGCAAAATGACTGAATTGTCTAGTATTCAGCTGTCAATATGCTAACAGAGAACAGGTTAATTTAAGCACAGTACATTTTTATTTTATGAAAATGTATCTATCGACGTTCTAATAAAAAATCAACACCAGAACATATGTAATAATTTCAAACAGTACTACAGTCGCGTAGTACAATATTTGACCACCAGACTGCGTATCCGAGCGTGTCAGTTCTCAATTGAGAACTGACGAATTTATTAAATATTAATAAGTTAACAATATTGATGTTATCTCTAGCTTTAAAATTAAGGCTGCCAACTTTTTACGATCTAAATGCGTAGTCGCGCAGTACAATATTTGACCACCAGACTGCATATCCGAGCGTGTCAGTTCTCAATAGTGGTAAAATCAATTTCGTTTTTTGTGTTGTAGGTTAAGTTTTTTTTTTTTTTTATTATGGATAGAAAAACTGCATTTAAATGAAAATAAGTCTTATGGAGTAATTGCAAATAAATTAAAATGTTCTAAAACTATAGTTTATAACGCAGTGCAACATTTTAATAAACATCACACCACAGAAAATGTAGCTAGACGTCGACGACCTCGAAAAACTTCAGAAGCGACGAGTAGTTCGATTAGCAAAAACTAATCCCTTTCTTAGTTCCAAAGAAATCCAAAATGAGATATTTGCTGAAGAACCTAATGCACTATTAGCTCGTTCTATCAGAGAAAGATTGAATGAGAACCAACTATTTGGAAGAGCTGTAAGAAAGAAGCTACTACTTTCATCAAAAGACAGGAAAGACAGAGGACAGGCTAGCTTTTGCCAAGGAACATAAAGATTGGACTATTTCCCAATGGAAGCATATCCTTTGGAGCGATGAAACGAAGGTTAATCGATTGGAGTCAGATGGAAAAAAATATGTACGGCGCCCTTTTAACCAATCAAAATATATGAACACATATCACAAGATCGTTCTTAATTAGTTCGCCACAACTGTATATACAATAAATGTAATGCAACTACATAAATAAATAACTTTAGACAAAATAAAAACAATTTTACCATTTGCATTAAACTACTACTATTTTTACGCACATGACTGTATGTATGTATGCATGTATGCATGTATTTTCTTTCTTTTAATGTTTATTTCTAATTGTAGACTTATGTATATTGACAATTCCAAATAATTTGTAAACAATTCGTATGGAAATAAAGATTTATTATCTTTATTATTATGTTCAGTTTAATGCCGACCCTTCACATGTTTATAGTACTACCATCTGTCTTGTCAACTAATTACTAGTAGGTATGTAGTAAGTTGGTCAAATATAGGTCAATAATAACGAACTGTTCCCGACCGAAGCCGGGCGGGGAAGTCCTGCAAACTAATATGATCAAAAAATGGTTGTCTCGTAGTAGGCCTTGAATTAATTTTGAAAATTTTTCCAATTTTGCAAGTTGGCAATTCTCTGATTCTTATCGTTTTTGAAGGATATTAAATCTATAGCAAATTGAGCTTATAACCTAGTTTCAGCCAAAGCTTTGACCAGAATCATTAAATATTCCTTATCGAAAGTTACTTTTTGAAAAAGATTTTGAGCACTTATTATACTTTAGTTGCTTATGATCGTAACATTTTTTCAATTATAACACAAATTTCGTTTTTTTTCAGTTATAACACAAATAATTTTGTAGAAAAATGATTGTTTTAAATATATCTCAATATTTAATCTCAAACTCGGTCGTCAAATGTCAATTGAAATTAAAAACCGAATAGTGATACTACCAAAAAAACTTCTAAAAAAAATGGCATTGTCTTCTAAACAATTTTTTTCCCGATCATATTACGAGGGACATTCAATAATTAAAGAGACAAATTGATGTAGAAGAAAAGACGGTTTGTAGGGGGAGGTCGGTACTTTTTTGACTTTAGATTGGCATCACTAGGATGAGCTGAGAACATCTGACGGATAAAAATTGTTTTGTTTATAACCTTAAAATTGCATTTAACGATGGCGTGTCCGCTTGAAGATTCCACATTAGTTGAACAACGTTTAGTGATCCGGTTTTTGCTTTCTGAAGGTGAAAAACCAGCTAAAATCTTTTCTCGAACGATTTTACAGTATGGTGAAAGTTGTATGAATCGCGGAAATTTTTATAAGTGGGTAGAACAGTTCAAAAACGGTCGAACCTCAGTGACTGATGAGAAACGTCCTGGCCGGCCAGTTGAAGTGTCAACTCCTTCGTTTGAAACCCGCATTGATGATATTATTCTTGAAGACCGACGTATTACTGTTGAAGACATAGTATAAAAAAGTTGCAGTAAGTGTTGGCACAGTTCATCACGTTATCATTGACAAGCTCAAGTACAGCAAAACAGGTGCAAGGTGGGTCCCGAAACAGTTAACGCAACAACACAAGGAAACAAGGCTCTAAGTGTGTACAGACTTGAAAGAACGCTATAAAAGGGAAGGTGATCTTTTTCCCCACTCAAGGAGACATTAAGATGTTCAGCGACAACGAGGAAGTCAAAGAATTTGTGGGAAAATGGCTCAAACAACAAGACAAATATTTCCTTGCATCAGGTATAAAAAAATTAGGTGAAGTGTGAATTTTCACACAATGCAGGGTTTCGCAGGTATATAATAAGTGAAGGCGGCATGCTGAGTGTTTAGAACAAATTTTGCTTTGTAGTAACCACAGCAAAGTGAACGATCTTTTTAAAATAATTTATCGTCTGTTAATCTAAGAGCTTTAAAAACAAATTTTATGTTAAAATATTTTTTTGTTAATTTTAATTCGAATACCTAATACCATTATTTAGGTTTCTAAATATGTGCAGTATTTTTTTTTTCATACAGCAAGGTTCATTAAGATTTTGAAAATTGCGCATATGGCTTCCATTGGTTGTTTTAAATCATACGCTCTGCCCCTCTGGTTTCGTATACATGACACATAAAATGAAAATATAATTCCAACAATTCCAATTGGTTATTAAATTTACGATCTTAAAAATTAAATGCAAAATTTGCCAAAATATAACTAGAATTTTGAATAATTAAACAAAATAAAAAAGGAAAAAAAACAACAAAAATTAAAATTGGCTCCTCTGGCAAGGAACGAACCTGTGTAGTGAACAAGAAATCTATGTAGATAGCGAGCAACGTAACCACTAGGCCACGATACGCTTTACTATTTAACGTGTTATATAACTATAACTTATGTACATCGTCAACAAAAAAACACAAAAATATTTTATTTCCCGAAAACATAATCTGATCAAAAATTTCAGTAGTACTATTCCGGTTCACACCAATGTACATAACTTAGAATTTTTTCATATTTTTAGTTTAAACCATCTGGGCTACAGGATGTGAGACACATTTTTTTTTGCACAATTTTGGCAAAAATCGTATCAAAATAATTTATTTTACAAAAATAAAATTTTGATCGTTAATCCACGTATTAGGGGCTTTCATTTGATACCCTACTCAGAATTTATATATATATATTTCGATGAGCACATATTTGTTTATATTTTTTGGGGGATATGTTTTTAAGATGTTTTAGTATTTTTACTATGTGCGGGTCAAAGAGTTGTATAAGCATGTCAAGTTTCAACTCTCTAGGTTTAGCCGTTTGTCTACAATTTTTACCGAACAGACAGACAGACGACAAAATGACGGTATAAGGGTTTTTTGGTCATACCTACAAAACCCTAAAAACTAGTTCATCGTTCACCTAGTAATTATAGACCTAAAACAATCCTGCCTATTTTTTGTAAAGTAATAGAGAAAATAATAAACTCAAGGCTGTCCTTGAGTTACATTACAATTTTTTGAAAAGTGTATTAATATTTGTGGGGATTATGTTGAGAAGTAATAAAAGTCTCATTTTGTAAAAATGCACAATTTTTTTTCTACATCAATTTATCTCTTTAATTATTGAATGCCCCTCGTATATTAGCCATGTGCCCTGTGCATGCATCCAGGAAACGGAACCTGGGAAAGCAGTATTGAAAGCCTACAACGAGCACAATAATACTGACTAACCTGAACCTTGTACAGCTGCACTCTCCTCATATTCAGCGTCATCTCCACATTCAGTCTTGATGTCGATCTCCTCACTGATGATTATATTAGTGTTGTAGTTATACTGGGCCATGTCGTCAGTAGATGATGTGATGTATGTTTTCCGAGTATCGCGACTTCCTGCAATATAAATACTCACGGTTACTGTTGCTATGTCTATGTTTTCAGTGTAATTCATTTTTTCAGTCCACTGCCAGCAAAGATATTTTCAAATTAAACTCATTATAAAATAAATTATATGTTAATTAAAAGTTAAAATAATAACTTATCAAAAATAATTAACTATCTATATTAATTAAATTGGAGAGTGTATCTGTTTTATTATTTTTTTCGGCGTCTACACGCCTTCTACACGTTTCAAATGATTTAAAACGGTATCTGCAAGAAAATCCATTTTTATTTATCGGTCTATCCGAGATTCGCGCAAAAATTACTAAACTGAAGATTTTAATAAATTTTTCACGACCGTCGCACAGCAATTAAAAATCCGACTATTACCAGGAAAAATACCTCCAATGCAGTACTTAAGTAATCTGAATACAAACAGTCAGAAATCAATATGTATGTCACCTGTCACTGAAACAGAGATATTTTCCTGCATAATAAATTCACAATCTAAGACATCTACCAATGTATACGATGTTAATATGCCTGTTACTAAACATGTTGCTGACTATATAACAATACCTTTGACATACTTAATAAATATATGTATGCTTGAAGGATTCTTCCCGGAATGTTTAAAATTATCAAAGATTATTCCTGTCTATAAAAAAGGAAATCCAAAAGAACCTAGCAATTATAGACCTATAGCAATCCTGCCTATTTTTTCTAAAGTAATAGAGAAAATAATATACTCAAGGCTGTCCCAATTTTTTGAAAAAAATAAAATGCTGACGAATGCTCAATTTGGTTTTCGCAAGAACAGAAGCACCAGTGACGCAATTTATAACCTAACCACAGAAGTTATAAAAGCCAAAGAATCCAACCATAGTAGTGCAGGTGTGTTTATTGATCTAACAAAGGCATTCGACTGTGTTGATCACAAAATAGTTATATCGAAACTACAGTACTATGGCATCCGTGGACCAGCGATACAGCTTATAAAATCCTACTTAGCCCAGCGATATCAAGTTTTAACTCAGACAAGGTCTTCAAGCAAAAAAAAGAAGCAGTGCCTAGGTGTGCCTCAAGGCTCTATTCTCGGACCATTGTTCTTCCTGATATACAAGTTACCTCAACAGTTCCCGCTGACTCCACACAATAAGACACCACCCTTTTACATAACATATTCCCAAGATGTACTTGACACTTTTTAATAATCAGCATTTTCTTTTCAGTTTATATTAACATGTTTTGTATATTATTTTAGTAGTCTTAATAAGAATCTTGAACTGTAATGATTTAATTTTGTTAATGACGTAATAAAACTTTTTTAAAAACTGATTCTGAACATTTGGACAGTTATTTTACACAAACGATCTTCTAGTCAATGTACCTTCGAAATCAATTTTGTTTGCAGATGACAACACTTTACTGGTTCAGGCTAACAACGCTGATGAACTAGAAATAAATAAACAAATAGCAATGTAAACAGCTAAAGAATGATTTGCCTCAAACTATATCACCTTAAATTCGATAAAAACTTCTACCCTATCGTTCTTTGGGCAGTTAGCTAAAGAAGGAAATAGTGTGAAATTCTTAGGAGTCACCATAACTGATAATCTAGCATGGAACGCACAAGTATAACAAATTGGCACAACATTAGCAAAAAATATTTTCGCTATAAAGAAAATCGCACAGCTTGCGGATGTAAGGACCACCCGACGAATATACTTTGCGTTATTCCATTCCCGAATATGCTACGGCATAACTGAATTTGACAGTTCTTCTAAAATTGAGCAGATTTTCTTACTTCAAAAGAGGGCCATTCGGGCCATTGTAAGTCGCGTTGTGCTCACTGTAGGCCTATTTTTAAACAATTGAAAATCTTAACTATTTATGTTTGCTTCATTTATTTCTCCGTCATCTGGGTACACAAAAATAAAACATAATTTGCCACATAAAGCAATATTCACAATTATCCAACTAGATCTAACCACCAAATTAGTCTCCAATTATATCGAACAAACCAATCAAAAAATATTGTAAATCTTCGTTTTGATTTATATAATATAGTACCCAAATCATGGACTGATCTTATGCATGGCAAATTTATAAATATGTTAAAAAAATTCTTATAGAATTGTGTCCGTATTCCATAGATCAGTGTTTCTCAACCTTTTCTGGCATGGGACCCCCAGAAATTATATAAATATTGTCTGCGGCCCCACTGTATATATACACACGCACGCACGCCCGCCCGCACGCACGCACGCACGCACGCACCCACACACACACACACACACACACACACACACACACACACACACACACACACACACACACACACACACACACACACACACACACACACACACACACACACACACACACACACACACACACACACACACACACACACACACACACACACACACACACACACACACACACACACACACACACACACACACACACACACACACACACACACACACACACACACACACACACACACACACACACACACACACACACACACACACACACACACACACACACACACACACACACACACACACACACACACACACACACACACACACACACACACACACACACACACACACACACACACACACACACACACACACACACACACACACACACACATATATATATATATATATATATATAAAACAATATTCTCTTGGTATTCGTCAGTATATTGTCAATAAATACAATAATACCGGTCATATGTTTAGTTATGAAGGAGAGAGCATTTTCCGACTCATCTCAGAGATGCTCCATATTCAAACAGCAAAAAAAAACAAGTTGTTAATAAAAAAAAATTGATGTGAAGTGTGAAATTTCACACATTTCTGGGTTTTGCAGGTATTAAGTAACTGAACGATGATTATTTGGGATGCCAAACAAATTTTATGTCAAAATATTTTTTTATGAATTTTAATTCGAATGCCTAATACCATTATTTAAGTTTCTAAATATATGTAGTATTTTTTTTATATAGCAAGTTCATTAAGATTTTGAAAATTGCACCTATGGCTTCCATTGGTTGCTTACAGCATAAGTCCCGCCCTTTGATTTCGTCAAACATAGAATTAAATTATAATTTCAACACTTTCCACTGGTTATTAAATTTACGCTTTTAAAAATTAAATGTAACATTTACCAAATATAACTCGAATTTTAACAAAATAATTTAAACAAAATATAAATGCAAAAAAAAAACAAAAAATAAAATCAACAGGATTCGAATCCTAGTTTGTAAGTTAAGTTATATTATTAAGCGTACGACAAATCCAACCACGCCACGAGAGCTACCGAACTGGTATGTTACACAACGTATTAAATAGTTAACATATTTTAGTTAAAAACACAAAAAATGCGTTATTTTCCGAAAACATAATCTGATCAAAAATTCCTGTTGTACTATTCCGGTTCAAACCAATGTACATTACTTAGCATTTTTTCAGATTTTTAGTTTGGGCTACAGGGTGTGGGACAAAAAGTTTTTTGCACAATTTTGGCAAAAATCGCATCAAAATAATTTAATTTGCAAAAATAAAATTTTGATCGTTAATCCACGTACTAAGGGCTTTCATTTGATAACCTACTCAGAATTTAAAAAAAAATATTTTTTTTTTTCGATGACACATATTTGTTTATATGTTTAGAGGGATATGTTTTTTAGATGTTTTAGTATTTTTCCTATGTGCGGGTCAAAGAGTTGTATAAGCATGCCAAATTTCAACTATCTAGATTTAGCCGTTTGGCTACAATTTTTACCGAACAGACAGACAAACAGACAGACAGACAGACAGACAGACAGACAGACAGACGACAAAATGACGGTATAAGGGTTTTTTGGTCATACCTACAAAACCCTAAAAACGGACACAAATGAGCTGAACACTGCCTACAAAATTTTATTATAAATAGATTACACTTTTTTATAATCACTGACATTGGATTTGACTTGCAATTGCTTATCTCTGTAGGTCAATGCACTCGATCAGCTGGTGACGTAGTGTGTCATATGCAATTAGCATTTATTTTTTTAAGAAATTGGTAAGTTTGTCTTTATTTTCTGATTTTGGAATGCTACCTTGTTTGTATAATTTTCTGTTCAAATAATTACTAATTGTTTCAATGTATTGTAACAAATTATATTTATTTTTTAGACTGATGATGTGTAAATTGACTGTACACGAAACGTTTCATTTTATTTTATTTTATTGACAATATACTGACGAATACCAAGAGAATATTGTTTTATTTATATACCAATCATCAAGAAACCTATATATATATATATATCAAATATATCGCATTCTTCTTTATCCCAAATATTTCTCCTTGTATAAGTCTCAACAGAAAATCAAAAATTCTCCATACTGGTTTTATATATATATGTATAGACTCTGTGCCCGTGACAGGTCCGGTCTTCCGAGTTTAGTGTTTAATAAAACATCTCTACTGACCAATATTTGAGACAGCTGTACTGCTGGACGCAAATATATTTCCTTCACATTGGCTGCTGTCCACAGGTTCAGACTTGACGCCAGTGCCTTCTGTGTTCATGTCATCATGATAAGCGACAGCTGAAACTCCATCTGTAATACATGAAATAAACACATCATCAGTAAAATATAAACAAATTGATGTTTACTGTCATAAGTGGAAGTGGGTTGTAAATGTGCCCGTTACTGACCATTATTCCCTTCAACTGCATGCTTTGTTTCAGCCATCACTATATAGTCATCAGTCATTACTTCATATTCTGTCTTAATGTTCATATCTTCTGTCTTAATGTTCATATCGCTACTATCGCTGTCTCTGTTGAAATCAGGATGTATATCACCGCCTGCCCCATCATTCACATTCATTTCTGGAACAAAAAGATAATATCATTTAAAGGAACTACAACTAGTGTCTTTCTATAAATAATGGAATATGAAATAAATAATATTATTAAAGTTTTAATTAGTATGCATATCGATGTTTAATTCATTATATTAGCAAATATTTATGTATTTACTAATTATACAACCTCTTTTACACTTCCTATAATTTTCAAAATAAAGCAAAGATAAATAAATAAGGCTGATGATATAATAAAAATGTCTTATATTGAGATACCGGGTGTCCCATTTAACCTGGAATGTATAGGGATCTAAAAAACTACAAGAGACACGACTTAAAAAGAGAAAAATTTAAGTTATTACTAATAAATAAAAAAGATCAGTAATTTTAATCCGATACTGGAAAGTAAGGAAATAGTTGACTCAAGAAAGTTTAGTTTAAAATATTGTATGTTTTTCAATACATCAAATATTTTAAAGCAAAATTCAATTTGGTGAATAAACTCCATTCACAATAAATATGAGATGACGTCACACTTGGTTAGTTTAAGTACCAATGTCATGATTTGATTTAACCAACATCAATCCATAACTCAGTTAGTACATTTATTTATTTAATGTTGGTAAGGTTTTTACGCGTTGCCAGCTTGAGATTGTATTGTTCAGTCGTTTTTAGTCAGTTTGACATTTAAGTTTTACGTTATATTTTGTGAGGTTAAATTTTATTTTTCATTAAATAATATATTATTGTAATAAACATTCCGAAAGCTCTCAGTAGCCGTGCTCAAAGGACGGTTTTGTCTCTTATTAATTATATTGAAAGAGAGAGAGAGATAATGGTGGAACTTTAATGGATTTGAAATGTGTCAGAGATGTGAGTAAATATTAAATTTTGTTTATATGTATGCACTTGAATGTTGTTTTACAAATAATTACTAATTCACTTTTTAGAGAGCTGCTGCTGCATTAGATGTCAGCATTTCTAAAGTAAATAAAACAACTGTACAACAAGCTGTCAGTAGCCCGAAAAAGAAACGAACATGTACTAAATCTGATGCAAGCGAAAAGTAATTTTAGCGTACTCGTGAAATTTACACTTGCAGCTGGCGGTAATAAACTGTTCGACTGACAATAATAATTGAATATTCATTATTCAGACTAAAATTGTATCGAATATCTGAAATTCAATTATTCAAACATTTCTCTTCGAATAATAAAAAATTTGACTCTTTATCATTGCTTTCTGATATCTTTAGGTGAGTTCGGGAAGTAAGCTCGGAGCGTTCTGTGACGTCATCTCATATTCTGCTTATATCTAGTGTGCTATGGATTTTATAAAACAAATGAAGTGCCATTGCACTGCATTACTTATAGAGATAATTTGGTCTAATGTAACCGAAATCGTATTTTTTGTAGTTTTAGAGATCGCCATACATTCCCAGCTAAAAAGGACAGTTGGTACAATACCTGTGCAGTGTTCCTTTTCTGTTTTAACTGTGTTACTGTTATGATAGTACTCTTCCAAGGCTCCCAAACATTGATTCTGGTCATTTCTGGAATCCGTCAAAGAAGCACACAACTCTCCGCTAGTTTCAGAAACAGAACTCTGTTGTGATGTGTAATTTACATATATTTGACTGTTCCGCAAGTATTGCTCACGGAATTCATAGAAATCATCCACTTTACTGCAACATTCTGAACATATCGCTCCCTGATTGTACAACACTGGGGAGACCTGAAAATAATTGTTAACATTGTTCAGAGATTTGTTTGACTTAAATAAGTTTGGGGAAAATATTATATAGGTGTATCAGACCACTCGTCCACTCAGTTATTCTCGAAACGAAGTGGGAGCAAGTAGACAAAAAAATTATGAACATAGTTCTAATCAAAGAATCGGATGGTAGTAGTGAACATTTCCGGAACAAACCGGAATTACAGGATATGAAGGAAAACTTCGATTTTTTAAATGGTGACGTATGGCGAGTTAAGTCCATTCTACATTATACTTTTTTCAATACTTTCCAACTCTGACGTCATTTCAACTTTTCATACTACAGAATATAGTGGGGGAAAAATAAGACACAGCGATACTTCCATCTTTTATTACTTTGTCATACTCTTCATTGCCAACTTAAAAAATTCTAGGTTCAGGTGACAGACAACATTTTGGTTCTAGAACCAATTTTAGTAACCAATTTATAAATATTGTTTAAGTTTACGGCTAAAATGTAGAATGATGGACGAATCTGGTGCGGGATATTTGAGAAAGGAGAGGCGTGGCCAACAACGTTACATAAAACGAGTACTTCTCAAACAAAAACAAATAATAAATAAAGATTATAATTAAAAGATAATATAGTATAACTAGCTGTAGTACCCGTACTTCGTACGGTTTTTGTGGTAAAGGTAACTTTTAGCTGCCTATAATACGCATACAGTGATTCACCTTAAGAGCACTATCTTAGGTTATTGTTGATAACTATTTATTTTATTTTTTTTATAAACCACCTAAAAATAGATTGTATTTTAAAGTGAAATGAAACATAGTGCAAACAGAGTAAAAGTGCAAACTCAGGGCATAGTATAAGCAGCTAAAAGTTACTTTTACCGTTTTTGTAATGTGTTTTCTTTTGCCGTAACGTATATAAGTGAAATATTTCGGTTTCAAGTAGTCGAACTCTCGTCGTTCGTTGGCTCTTGAGCAGTTGGATTTGTCCGATAGCTAATAGGGTGGCAACCAGTAGCGGCTGGTGAGTAAAATATTTGGGGGACACTTTTTTTCCCATATATATCTATTAAAATATAATTATACGAGAAAAAAGTAAATAAATAAAAAATACCTGAAAATATGTTTTGCAACTAGAAAAACTGACAAATCTGGCACTTTTATTAAGATTTATGGTCAATATTATTATTATTATCATTTTTGTAGTTATTACTTCTATTATTATTATTATTTTTATTAAAATTGCAATATTATTAAGACAATGCTTTGTAGTCAGAAACATAACATATTTGGTTATTAATTAAGCAGATACCTACACATATTCACATGTATTTAAATATTAGATTTAATCTTTTCGTTATGTTCTTTAATTGAACGTTTATACGCAGTATCAAATTTAAAACGTATATTTACCGATCCCAGCATGGCAAATTTGACCAAATAATGCATATGTTTATGATATCCATTATGTTTAAGAACTTTATCTTTGAAATGTTTAATATCTTTAACACCATTTACTGTATTTATATCATATACGTCTGATGAGCAAATCAAACACTCGAAACAAAAAAAAAAAACATTTTATTTATCACATCCACACAACCAATTTGTATTTAAATATTGTTTTTCACTAGACTTTCTATTAAATGTTCTATTTCCATTCCGATGATGACCCACATTTTTACCGACCGCCAACATATATAAGGGAGGTATTGTGATCATACCGATTTCGAGATTTCGATGGATCTCCACGAATTGAGGTCCCTAAATAAAGTTTTAACTATTTTTAGCATGATGTTTGTCGGTCTGTCTGTCCGTCCGTCTGTCCGTCCGTCCGTCCGTCTGTCTGTCTGTGTACACGTGCAGAGCAAATTCGGCTAAAAGGATTTTTATGAAACTTCGTATCATCAGCTTTTGCCATCAATGGCACGAGTTGATCAACTTTTGGTAAAAATCGGTTGACTAAAAATGGGAGTTTACTCGTGTCGATTTTAAGATTTTTGTGAATATTTAGCAACAGAAAAATATTTCGAAAAAAATTATCTAACAAAAGTTGCTATAAATGCAATAACTAATAACTTTTATTTGAGACGTTTTTTGATAAAACGAAAAATTTGGAAAAATTGGTCGTAAATTTTTGTAAAATTTTTTCATAGTCTCAAATTTTTATACTTATATGTAACGTTTCCATGGTCATGATAAATAATATCTCTGTTAGAAAATATTAGGCCAAGTTATTTCTACTCTGCTACTAGAATATATTTTATACAAGTACATTATAATGGCGGTCGGTCCTGTGGTGGCCACAGCTGATTTTTTATTAATAATTTTGTTTCATAGTTAAGCACGTTAGTTTTATTAAAATATACTGTATTCATTTTCACGTTTTAGTACTTGTCACAAATCACAACGACCGAACTAAGCTACGGGACACCGGCCGTAATTCACTAATACATACAGTCTGTTCCAAATAGTTAAGCGGAACTAAATGGGAATTTCGTTCTTTTAGGTTGTCACGAGAAGGGACCTTGCTTGGGTTATTTCATTTTTCACGTTGAAATGTCAAAATTTAAAATTCCAACAATAAAACCATGGAAACGAATGACATATGTCATTTTTTTTACGTATTTTAATGACAAAAAAATAAATAAATGGGAAATTTGTATTAAGAATGACACAAAAAATCATAATATAAAGAAAATGACATTTTAAAATGATATTAACCTTAACCAAAAAATGTTTATTGTAAGTATGATTTACAAAGCTTAACAAAACGGCCGAAAAGCATGATTTAAACGATGAAAGTAACTAGATTGCCAAATCTAGTTCCGCCTAACCGTTTGGAACAGACTTTACAACACAAACAAAACAAAAACTAAAAAGTTGGTAGTTGGTACGACTGGGAAGTATACAACTGTCATCCAAAAATTTGACCGGAGGTACTTTTGAAAATAGTGTAATTTGTAGTGTAGCATCGAAAGTATGAAAGAAGTATTGTGTTCAGTATACTTTTTACGTAAGTACTACGCAAAAAATCTGTAGTGCTTCGCAAAAAAGTGTAATGTAGAACAGACTTTAGATATCCTTTCATAGTTTAAAAAAAAAGACTATTACTTACACATTTATTACGGTTTAGGAAATATTTTATATAATCATATTCACCGGCGATTTTTTCTATATTTGCTTCGTATCTAAGTCTTCATTAAATCAATCAGAAATATATTGATAAATGGCTTGTGTAAAAGGTGACATGTAAAAGGTGACAGGTATACATCCTCAAATCTGATTTATTTATTTATTTTACATCAGCCTACTTTCTTCAAATCTAATTTACATTAATTTAAGTAGCAAATCGAATAAATCTAAGGGATATTGTGTTTTAGATATTTTTAAAATAATTAAACTAGACTTGTCTTAATTTTAGTGTCTACTTAAATGGACTTTAAAATTAATGAAATGGTGGTTGCTAGGGTCTTTCAAATGCAACAGTGAGGTAAAAATGCAGTTTATAGGTATGTTCGTTAGTGTGATCTAGATTGCTTAAGTTGAGCAGTTAGATCATGACCATGTGACTGCAGGAGCAAGTTAGAGCTGTGCTGTCCGATCTTCACAAACGAACGGCTATTTGCCAAAGAAAAAATATTGTTTATTTTTGTTAATGCGTTGTTCTCTACCTAAACATTTCCTGGTAAAAGTGCATTTTAGCTATTTTCTACTACGCATGCGCCGAATGTGTTCATTTGTCCTGACGAAACAGGTACATCGTTGCCAAATGTACAGATGATTCAAAATGAAAATGGAATCTCGCACAGCTAAAATGGGGAAGCGTTGTTTAGATGGTTTAAAATGAAAAGGGGATCTGGCCCAGCTAAAGTGGTGGGGAAGCGTTGTACTAAGCATTATGAAAATTTATACTCTATTTTAAAATTTCTATGTATTTTCCAAAAATATTAAAAATATTATACAAAATTATAAGAAAATAAATTATCTAGAAAAAACATGTATTATAATTTGTTATTACAATTTTAAAACACAAATTTGAATATAAAATTTGAAAATAAAAGAAACATGATACTGTTATTGGAGTTATAACTTAAAATTAAAATCAATATTACCGGTATAAAATTGAAAACTTAATATTTAAAACAATCTTTCTGGAAATATATTATGACCACATATATTAGGGTTCAAATATTTTAAAATAAAAGACAAATATATTATTATTACATTTATTTTAACAACTGACAAACACGTGCTTATAACATAAACCCCTTTTTTTTAAATATGGACTCGTCCGACCAAAATTTAGAAACTTCTGATCGTTTGAAGTCGGGTATATTCGTAATTTATTTTGCACTATGTCGCCTTCTATCAATATCTACATCGCTATCTACATTCAAAATCACATTTGGCAACGATGTACCTGTTTCGTCAGAACAAATGAACACATTTGGCGCATGCGTAGTAGAAAATAGCTAAAGTGCACTTTTACCGCTCCACCTCTTGAGACCGAGCAAGTTTAGTTTGCTCGATGTGATCTAGCGTAAGATGCTCTGGACAAACGAACACTATTATATCAACTATTCTTACACAAACGAACACCTAAAATGTTGCTAGACTTGCTCTAATGTGATCTAAGCAGACAAACGAACAGACCTTAAGTTTCTTTTCAAGTACTCAGCAGTGCAGTGTTGCCAACCGTACGAAAATTATCGTACTCTGATTTGACTCTCTGTACGATATACGATACAGTTTTCATTATCGTACGTAAAATACGATAATTTTGACTAATGTATGATAATTGGTACGACAATATTTTATCTTGAATTAAAGATTTTTGAAAATGCTTAACTTGCCCTGTTCTGCGTCTACGGAAAGTAGTTCTAAAAAGCAGCGCAACGATAAGGTTCATAGGACGAAGTTTGTACCTTACTAAATAAGGTACGCAGGTTGTATCTTACTACGTACATATTTTGCATTTCATTTAACGGGGATTCCCATGATACTGCGTGAGTACCTACTACCTAAATTAGGCTGACCAGGTTTTTTTTACAGAAATAGAGAATAGATTTTTCAAGAAATAATTAATTTATAGTAATTATGTTATATAAAAACTCACAACTTTTCATTATTGATGTTACTTATTGAATAATATTGTACCTATCCTCACAATTTAATTCTAATTTTGAAATATATAGTATAGGCTATTCCAAACGTTTAGGCTTTAGGCGGTACTAGGTTTTGAAATCTAGTAATTTTTATTTATTAATTCGGACTTTTGGACATTTTTTTTAAGCTTTGTAAATCATACTCAAATTGCAAATTCTAGATTAAATTGATTGGCATTCTAAAATGTCATTTTCATTGCATTTTAATTTTTCATTATCATTCTTAATAAAAATTTCCCATTTTTTTTTTTTTTTAAATATGTAAAAGTGTATGTAAATTTTTAATAAATGTCATTCGTTTCCAAGGTTTCACTGTTGTAATTTTAAATTTTCACATACCAAACCTAAAACACGAAATTCCCATTTAGTCTCGCCTAAACGTTGAAAATAGCCTGTAGATTATTTGTGTACGTATTTCCTTTCAATAATAAATTATAACATTGTATTGAAGCTCCGTCAAGTTAGCAATTGATCGAGCCAGCAACTAATCGGCACGGACAGAATATTACAGCGGACCAAATCAAGTACCGCTGTTGAATAAAATCGTTGTTTTTTTATAGAATTAAACAATTTAGAGTTCTGAACTTTTTACCATCCATGAGGAATAGGTACAGGAATCGAATGATGGCTAAACGAAAATTTTCTCATGCGTCAGAGGCGCGCAATTAATTTTTTTCTCGAAACCACTCGCTATCATCATAAAACTAACAATATCGCTAGAATTAAACAAGTTGAAGTTCTGAACTTTTTACCAACCATGAGGAATAGGTACAGGAATCGAATGATGGCTAAACGAAAATTTTCTCACGCGTCAGAGGCGCGCAATTAATTTTTTTCTCTCGAAACCACTCGCTATCAACATAAAACTAACAATATCGCTAGAATTAAACAAGTTGAAGTTCTGAACTTTTTACCAACCATGAGGAATAGGTACAGGAATCGAATGATGGCTAAACGAAAATTTTCTCATGCGTCAGAGGCGCGCAATTAATTTTTTTCTCGAAACCACTCGCTATCATCATAAAACTAACAATATCGCTAGAATTAAACAAGTTGAAGTTCTGAACTTTTTACCAACCATGAGGAATAGGTACAGGAATCGAATGATGGCTAAACGAAAATTTTCTCACGCGTCAGAGGCGCGCAATTAATTTTTTTCTCTCGAAACCACTCGCTATCAACATAAAACTAACAATATCGCTAGAATTAAACAAGTTGAAGTTCTGAACTTTTTACCAACCATGAGGAATAGGTACAGGAATCGAATGATGGCTAAACGAAAATTTACTCACGCGTCAGAGGCGCGCAATTAATTTTTTTCTCTCGAAACCACTCGTTATCAACATAAAACTAACAATATCGCTAGAATTAAACAAGTTGAAGTTCTGAACTTTTTACTTTTTTGTTTAATTCTAGCGATATTGTTGGTTTTATGTTGATAGCGAGTGGTTTCGAGAGAAAAAAATTAATTGCGCGCCTCTGACGCGTGAGAAAATTTTCGTTTAGCCATCATTCGATTCCTGTACCTATTCCTCATGGTTGGTAAAAAGTTCAGAACTCTAAATTGTTTAATTCTATAAAAAACAACGATTTTATTCAACAGCGTTACTTGATTTGGTCCGCTGTAATATCCTGTCCGTGCCGATTAGTTGCTGGCTCGATCAATTGCTAACTTCACACGCATTTGTATTGATGTGAATAAAAATGAAATTTTAAAAATTATATTACTCTACTATCCCGTCCCGCGGGTGTACGATAATTTTTACGGGTAAAAGTGCATTTTAGCTATTTTCTACTACGCATGCGCCAAATGTGTTCATTTTTCCTGACAAAACAGGTACATCGTTGCCAAATGTAATTTTGAATGTAGATGTACAATAAATTACGAATATACTCGACTTCGAACGATCAGAAGTGTCGTGTTCTACCTGTAATTAACTGATATATCGCCACGCATTTTATCATGTAAGTTTTAAAACACGTGGATCGAATAACAGCGTTTTATCTTGTTTTATTAATTTTTTTGGTCATTTTATACTGTATTTAATACATACATTGTATTTGAATCGTATTTACTGGTAAGTAATATTTATATTCATTATAATTCTTTGCTTAGGTTTTAAAAATAATTTTTCATTACAGGCGTGTCAGTGATTTTTGGAACAATAAAACTGAAAAAGAAAAGAAATTGCTGCGAGGAGTGACCCCAAGCATTTTCCTCTCTAAAAGCTTGTCCATACCTGTACCAGAGATCAGTGAATTTGAGAAAAATGATGTAGGTATGAATATTTGATTTAAAATGATTTGTCTCTAAATATTTTGAATATTATAAGTAGCCCTAAAAGTCATTAGTTTTGAACACATAAAATAATTATTATTAAATTTTGAATATCTAATAAACAATTTCTAATTATTATTATTATTTTTTGGAAAAAAAGGGAGAAGATGGACAGAAGACGAGCCCGAAGGATATTTACGTAGACTGTTAGAATTTCCATCTCGTCGAGCAGTCGTAGCAGAGTGGTTGAAGGATTGAATGATAATAATATTACATTATATACACACATTTACACACTTTATATACACACATTTACACACATTTACACAATTTATATACATTCACATCGGATATTGTTCTGTTATACAAATTATAAATTCGGCAAAAATATTTTCATTCCTATGCTTGTTACGCCATATGAACTCGTGTAAATATGACGTAAATAACGCCTCTGATGTGCCAAACTGCCGGCGCAGTTTTCTTTTGGCCCTCATCCACATATTTTCAACATTCTGTGTGTGGATGTTGCGGTCACCGGGATCCACGAAATTCTCTTCATGCACGATAACCTGGTGTTCGTATATGCCGCCTCCTATTTCCGCGATATTATTGTAGGCCCGCCATCCGTCTGAAATTATGATGGAGCCGGGCAAAATGTACCTAAGATATTAAAACCATTTTTACAGACACATACACACACAGATACAGAAACAGACAATAAATCATATATACATTTATATAAATGTGCACGAGCACATTTATATTAACCTTTCAATGATTGCAGTGAGGGTTTCCGCAGTTCGGTCCGGAACCTCCACCAAAAAACATCTGCCAGTATCCCTTTCAATTCCACCGAAAACCCAGTGGCCTTCCCTCCACATTCCCCTATGGTATTTTCGGTGGAAAAATTTGCTCTCATCAATTTCTACGGTTTTTGCAGTATAGTCATCCCGTAAGCCACCTATAGTTACAGGATTGTTCAAAATATCCTGTTCACAGATCTCTCTGTTGAACGAACACCAGTCGACAATGGTATGATTAGATCCTTCTCTAATTCTTGCTTCACGGGCTATAACTTTTTGGGGGAAATCGTTAGCCCAACCATATAGGATCACTAGAAGCTGTTCGAATGTTAAATGGCTCTGGGAAAAGTATGAGTCCTGCCGAATACTGGCCGCTGCCCCACATTCCTTGCATCTCCAATGATAGCCATCTATACATTGAGCAAGCCTCAAAAAGGACATCAAATTAGGACATCGATTACATGTCATGGTGTTGTGTAGCAGTCTTCGCTTTGCGAGCCACTTGATGCAATCGATGTTATTATGAAAAATTATATCCCTAAAAATATAATTTTCGGTTCTCAATTCATTATTATTCATTAATTCGTACCCCGCAACTATAAATGTAGGAGCCGGGAACCCTCTACCAGCCATTATAATATATATTTTTTTTTAACACACTTAACTACTTTACTAAGACACCTACTAACTGTTGACAGACGATTTGAAGAGTTTTCGAAAAAAGCGGGAAAATTAGTGTATAATAGTTAGGTTAAATAAAATAAATGTATATAATAAAAATATATGTGTCTTTTATTTCAAAATATTTGAACCCTAACATATGTGCTTATAATATATTTCCAGAAAAGTTGTTTTTTTATACATGTTTTTTCTATATAATTTATTTACTTATAATTTGGTAAAATGTTTTTGGAAAATACATAGAAACTTTAAGAGTATAAATTTTCATAACGCTTAGTACAACGCTTCCCCGCCACATTACCTGTGCGAGATTCCATTTTCATTTTGAATCGTATGTATTATGTTCTGTGATGTACATTTGGCAACGATGTACCTGTTTTGTCAGGACAAATGAACACATTTGGCGCATGCGTAGTAGAAAATAGCTAAAATGCACTTTTACCTTTTTACGAATATACGATAATTTTCGCTACAGCGTACGATTATTTCATTATACGGAGTTGGCAACACTGCAGCAGTGGCTCTAGATTAGTAAATATTATAACAAAATAAGTTCTTACCATTTCCGGAAATAATAATATTAACTTGGAAGAGTAGTTTACATTTTCACTGCTGTTGAAAAGTTTATGTAAAGGTTTCTCGTATTTGAGACAAATACAACAAATACCTGTTAAAAAGCACATTATATGACAGAATCTTCCAGCAATTGATATTCTAACCAGATGGTTAATTAAATAAAAATTCGAATGTAACAGTCCGTGCATATTATACAACCAGAGGCTATTAAAAATTATTGGGTTCAACTGCGCTATGAAGTGACACCAGGGAGACAAAATCTGAACTTGACAAAATCAGACAAGTAACGGTTTATTGTTTATATGTGTTCACCTCGTGTTGTTTGTATCGCGTTTAAACTTTGTCGCAGTTTGTTTGTAACATTAACTTTTGATAGCAACTATTATTAATTTTTAAATTATTTTGTGTTATAATGAGTTGCCATAACACAACCTGCTGTGTATTTGGTTGTCACTCTAGGAAAATAAGTGATAGAAACATCCACTTCCAATTTTTCCAAATGAAAAACAATTTGTGAATATAATAAATATATTCGGTATTGTTGAGGTAAATAGGAAGACAAGTAGGAGAAAATGCTATAATAAGGGAAAATGAGTGAGGGTGCTCTAAAAGCATTTTAAATAAGGCTGCCAACCGTCCCGGGTTAGGCGGGACAGTCCCGGGTTAGGCGGGACAGTCCCGGGTTAGCGACCCATGTCCCGCTTTACTATTGATACGTAAATTCGTCCCGAAAAATTATGCATTGTCCCGCATTCGGAAATATAGCACTTATTTTAAAATAATAATATTGCTTTCATAAAAATTTTAACTAAATATTAACGTTTTTTTTTTTTTAATCCGAAATTTAACTATTAAACTGTAAACATCTTGATTTCTACGCCCTTAGCAGTTAGCAGGAGATTACCCTTAATTACCATTACTTAAATATGTCCCGCATTTAGATCGCAAAAAGTTGGCAGCCTTAAATTTAAAGCTAGAGATAACATCAATATTGTTAACTTATTAATATTTAATAAATTAGATCTCAATTGAGAACTGACACGCTCGGATACGCAGTCTGGTGGTCAAATATTGTACTACGCGACTGTAGTACTGTTTGTAATTATTACATATTTTCTAGTGTTGATTTTTTGTTAGAATGTCGATAGATACATTTTCATAAAATAAAAATGTACTGTGCTTAAATTAACCTATTCGCTGTTAGCATATTGACAGCTGAATACTACAGAATTCAGCCATATTGCCTTGAGAAACAGCGCTGCCAACGGTAATGTCACTTCTCAATACTGCGAACTCACCTTCGAATGCACTATAGTTCAATATTTTTACTGGCGTCGGGTTATATAATCTGCACGGACTGTTACATTTGGAATTTTTATTTAATAATCTATCTGGTTAGATTATCAATTGTTGGAAGAATCTCCAATATAATGTACTTTTTAACAGGTATTTGTTGTATCTGTCTCAAACATAAGAAATCTTTACGTAGACTTTTCAACAGCAGTGAAAATGTAAACTACTATTCCAGGTTAATGTTATTATTTCCGGAAATGGTAAGAACTTATTTTGTTATAATATTTACCTATCTAGAGTCACTGCTAAGTGATACAACGGAAACTTAAACCACATTTCTACCTCACTGATGCATGTGAAAGAAAGTAGCAACCATTTCAATCATTTTCGTTAAGTCCCATTTAAACATTAAATGTAAACAAATCTATTTCAATTATTTCAAAAATAATTAAGTTGCCAAACTTAAATTAAGGTAAATTAGTCAGAGTTGAGGAAAAAAGGCCGATGTAAAATAAATAAATAAATTAGATTTGAGGTTGTATAATCTCACCTTTTACAAAGAAGCCATTTATCAATATATGTCTAATTAATTTAATGAATACTTAGATACGAAGCAAATGTAGAAAAAATCGCTGGGATCTATTAATGTAAATTTTATCGTGATATAATTTAAAAACATTAAAAAGAAACTCTTATTACTCAAATATTGAATAAAAATGAATATCAAAAGACTTTATATCAATAAAATATTCTTAGACATCCAGCATTCTGTTGGCTTCTTGCACTTATTAAATACCTACAAAACCCTGAAATGTGTAAAAAAACACACTTCACATACATTTTTGTTAAGGTCTGGTCGTTTGTTTTGCAATAAACTTGTGCAGGACAAGAGCGGTTGACGTCACAGTGCAACTAAAAACCTCTTCCGAACTGCTCAAAATAGGAATACAACCGAACGGTTTTCTAGGCGGATGAATGACATTTCCAGACAAAGTTGATAACCTCACTTTTTAAAACAAATTTGTGCTAAAGTAATATTTGTTATAAAAATAAATAATAAAAATTCGAGTTTTGACAGATTTTATAAAACTTATATATGAATTTATTTATGTTACTTACCAGCATTGTAGGAGTTGTACTTTCCTTCTATACATATTACTCGATTCATGAACGCTAGGCCGAATACAGATTATAACCAAGTTAGATTAAGTTTGCCGCCTTTTTACAGGTTGCCTGAAGCTACACTCACTCCCGAGCAAGTGTAGATTTTGCTTGTCCTGAACAAGTTCATAAATACAAACGAACACTTTACGCAGTAGCGGCTGAGACAGGGTGGCGCTGGGACAGTGTCCACCTTAAACATTTTCATAAGAAAAACTGAATTTAAAATCTCATTTATACTTTCAAATTGCATTTAAGTAGCTAAATATATCTGCATATATTTATTTTTATTATTTCAAATTCAAATATTTTTCATATGTGTTAGATTTTAAAAATTTAGGTCTAGAAATCTGTGCCCGGGACAGTACCTCGTTGTGTCCCGAGACAGCGTTACCACATGCGATTTCTAGTGTATTTATCTACACAAGTAACAAAAATGAACTGGAAAGGGCAACAACGGCGAGTTGTTAGTGTGTATGTGTTAGTGAATTTAGGCCGGTGGCCTAACTTTTATTTGTTTTGATTTGTGACAAGTACTCAGACGTGAAACTGGATACAGTGCGTTATATTAAAACTATCGTGCTTAACTATGAAATTATATTATTAATAAAAAATATGGTTCCTCATAATAGAACATTAATAGAAAGTTCAGTAAAAAACAATGGTAATAATTTAGAAAGGCACACCCACAGCTACTTTTTTTAACGACCGATCTGTCTGTAGCTTGGAACTTAATATAAAAATATATATAATAAAAAAATATTCACTTTCAAGTCGTACTTGGAAGTATAATTTGAAGGCGAAATATTTTTAATCATTTTAATGTTATTATGGTCAACTTAGGTCATCAAATTTTTTTACCAACTTAAACGCGTTTTTTACAAACATCGTATTCCTTCTACCTTAATATATTGTGTATATCATAGGTTCTCAAATTGGGGTACGCGTACCCCTGGGGGTACGCGAAGCATCTATTGGGGGTACGCGAGATCATTCACTATTGAAAAGTATCCATCAAATCTCAATAATAATAATAAAGAGTCATTGATTGAAATATCGTGCGATGGAGATTTAAAAATGAAGTTTAATGAATTGAAACTTGAAGAGTTCTGGCTCATGGCTAAAAGTGAATATCCAGAATTAGCCAAACAAGCATTATTGTTTTTAATATCTTTTTCAACAACTTATCTCTGTGAATGTGGGTTTTCCGCCATGGTGATTTTAAAAAACAATTATCGAAATAAATTAAATATCGATCCTAATATGCGGTTAAAATTGAGTAATCGAGAGCCCGATATTGAATCACTTATTTCAAGCATGCAGCTTCATCCTTCCCACTAAAGTTGGTAAGTGTATTTTCATGTATGTTTTTTTCAGTCAAGTCTGCTTTGTTTAACAATTTTCAAACTGTTCCGATTTTTTTTTACCTTTTTGGGGGTACGCGCCTGTTCTGGAATTGACATAAAGGGTACTCAAAAAAAAAAAGTTGAGAACCTATGGTGTATATGAATTCTACATATGTTTCATAGGCCAGCTTGAGTTGGATTGGGGACCAGATGTTTAAAAATCACAGAGGACGGGTGGGCGAAATTCTGAAAATCATGTGAGTACGCGTGGAAGAAATTCTGAAAATCAATTAAGGACCGGGGGAGTGGAGAAATTCCGAAAACCTTTTAAGGAAGGGGGGAGGGTGGTTCTAAAAAACATGGGGCAGAAATTTCATGCGCGCCGTTTGAATCCTACTGTCAGGCCAGATTAGGCCCGCGGGTCGTAGGCTGGACACCATATGGACCAAAAAGTGTCCCCCCAAATATTTTACCCACCGGCTGTTGAGTATTATCTAGATAATGCATTTAGATGACATATTATTATCTATCATCTTTTTTAGATACTCTTTTACATTTTTATCTATTATCTCATTTAGATAGGTATTTTCATTATCTTTATCTGTAATTTCAGATACTTTTTATAGATAATAGAACATATTAGTGTGACGTCACATACATGTGCCATCTGGCAACGGTTTCCTTTGGATTTTTTTGGGAGATTGAAAATACATGTGTCATTACTTTTGTTACCTTAATTTTATGAATATTTTCAATTTTGGAGCAAAACATTTATATCTTTGATAAGTATATACTAATATATACAGTTCAGATACCTTATTTATAGAATAATGTTTTTATAAACATATAAATAAGGATTCGAAGATATATTTATAGGTTACGTTTTTAAATAATTTGAAAATCAAAATATCTTTAGTATTTATTTAATTAAAACTAAGTAAACATTAATATTTTGTTTCAGAATGCATAATGGTGTATTATTTTGCTCCAAATTGGAACCATTACAGTCACATTCTTAATTTTTTCGAAAATGAAAATCAATAATAGTCAAATAAGAACAATATGTTGTTCTGCAAAAATAATGACGTATTAAATTATAATGTATAAAATAAGAATTTTAACTAATAAATATTGACTTGTAGTTTTGATGTGAAGCATTTTCTTACTTTAAAAACTTAATTTATACTTCCAAAATACAATTAAAAAAAAAAAAAAAAAAAAACAATCTGTTAAATTCAAATAAAAAGAACCAACCGCCAGGCGGTACTGAATCCCATTTTGTGACGTCGTTACTGATATGGTCTATTTAAAACTTAACCTCAATATTCTGTGATGTTCTGCAAATGACAAAACTAGGTATACATACATATACAGTGAATTTATTTTTTAATGCAACATGTACTATGTCATTACTATGGATACAGTTTTTGACAGCAATATAAATCGTGTTCATTTTCATTTGCAACATAGAAAAAACCATATTTACTAGCAAAATCAAAATATTTTATTGAAAATACAAATAAAAAAAAATAAAAAAAATAAATAATAATAAATAAATAACTAATAAAAACTTATAATAAATGTTCAAAAGTTTCTCCGTTTACTTGCATACAAAATGTTAAGCGATCATAAAAATGATTCAAAACATTCAGCAATTGCTCTTGAGGTATATTGTTGGGTGCTTGAACAATTTTGTCTTGCAGTTCAGCAACATCCCTAAGTTCTCCATTATATACTTTGGCCTTTAAATACCCCCAATAAAAAAAAAAATCATTGGGTGCCAAATCCGGAGATCTCGCTGGCCAATTCATCGACCCTCCTCTTCCAATCCAGCTATTGGGGAACGTTCTATGTAAATATTCTTTAACTATTCTAGAATAATGGACTTGTGCGCCATCATGTTGAAACCATACTTGTCCATTATATTCAGGTTTCGCAACGCAGGTATTATTTGGTTTTGCAAAAGGGCTAGATATTATGCGGCATTAAAGTTACCGTCAATAAAAAAGGCCCTATAATGTTGGTTCCTATTATCCCTGCCCAAACATTTAATTTTTGCGGCCTTTGAGTTCGGGAGGAATGAAACAAATGTAAATTTTCTCCACTCCAGTACCTAAAATTTTGTTTGTGCACTTCACCATTTAGAGTAAACGTTGCTTCGTCAGTAAATAAAATTCTTTGAGGGATTGTTGGGTCGGAATTAATTTTTTCAAACATTTCAAAACAACAATCCATACGTACTGCTGCGTCCCTTTCTAACAATTCTTGATGATTTTGAAATTTGTATGATCGAAACTTTTCTTTTTTTAAGAAGTTAAAAACAGATCCGATACTAACACCAACGGTTTGGGCAATTGATCTTAAAGTATTTGGATTATTTTCTTCCACTTGTAATAATATTTCCAACTGCTTCTCTTCTGTAAGCACGTGGGAGGTTGTTCTTTTTTTATTATGTTTTGACTTAAGACATCCTTCGCGATGAAATTTATTAACTAGTCTTGAAATTGTAGAGGGATTTGGTATTGGCCGATCTGGATAAGTTGCACTAAATACAGCAGAAACTTCTCTTAAACTCATTTGGGTGTTATACCAAGTATCCATCATTATTTTTGCTTCATCTGTTTACATGTTGATTAATTTTTAAATCGGCAAAGAGCAAAAGTATACACACTAATTGTCTATGTTGCAAATGAAAATGAATACGATTTATATTGCTGTCTAAAACTGTATCCATGGTAATGATATAGTACATGTTGCATTAAAAAATAAATTCACTGTATGCAAATATGAATCAACAATATTTATTAAATGAGATACTTTTAACTGATTCCCCTTTGGATTAAAGCGATAAAAATGTGGAGGGGGTTTATCTTATCTCTTCTAGATAATTATTATTTGAATTATCTTTATCTTTGTTTAGATCATAAAAAGGTGGTATTATTTGACTAGATAACATTTTAAGTTATCTATGCTCAACACTGCTGTGGTGTAGTTTAGTATAGGTTGGGCAACACAAACGAACACACCTTTAGTATTATGTTCCAAGCTACAGATATCTTAAGAGTAACAATATTTTATTTTAGAGTCGTTTTAAAGAAGATAATTGCAAAAACTGTCTCATAAACCGTAAAAAAACGTATAAGTAATAGTTGTTTCTTTTCAATAGTTCAATTCAAGGACGCTTAACTCGACATTTGTCATTATTTAAAAAATCGAAGTTTTCCTTCATATCCTGTAATTCCGGTTAGTACCGGGAAATTTCACTACTACCATCCTATTCTTTGGATAGACTTTGTTCATAATTGTTTTGTCAACTTACTCCCACCTCGCGTTTCGAGAAAAACTGGATGGACGTGTGATTTGATACACCTGTATAATACTTTTTCCCAAACCTATCTAAGGCCCAGTTGCAGAGTAACCGCTTAAGTTTTTATTTAGGTTAAAGTTTTAGCTTATGGTTTAGTTGTTACACAGTTTCAGTTTTTGGTTTAAACTTAATAATTGCTGATAAACCTTTAAAGAAACTTTCTGTCCTGAATAGTAAATTAAAACATAAAATTGAACCTTTATCTACGAAAAATACTATATATTTACTTAACTGTTCGTGTGAACAGGTTTACATAGGGAGTTCTATACAGAAACATAGGAATCGCATAATACAACACAGATCTGACTGTAAAATTAATCCACAGAAGTGCGGGTTAGCTTCTCACGTAGCTTCTTCCAAGCACGAAGTAGATTTTGCGAATCCTAAGATTTTGGATAGATTTTCAAATGAAAAAATGAGATTTTTCACAGAAATGTGTTATATCAACCACTATGAGAACGTATTGAATGCGAGCACGGACACGGAGAATCTACATGACATTTATTGTTACCTTTTATTTTTTCAAAATGTCAGGTAGACTCTTGGTGTACGGGTCTCCCATTCTTTAACGTTAAGTGGACTTTGCATTTTCTTCCTTACATTTGTAATAATATTTTTGCTTCATGCAAAGAATGACTTTCTTTCCATTTTCTGTAATTTTACCAATTGTTTAATTCCTACCTTTGGGTATTACTTCATTTTCATTAACTGTTATCTCTGTAATTCATATTCTCGCGGGATATGAAATGAACAGTCCTTCCTTTCTTACCGACCACCCATATTGAATTGCGTGGCGTTTACTTTACTAAGTTACAAAATGGCCGTTTTGACTTAACTACAGTTTTTAACAACTTTTAATGTGTTTTACTTAAATTTTATTGTATAAATTCATATTTTACTAAATACAATTGTGAAAGTATCGTGTGTTTGCAACATCAAACCGTTTTTACATCTTTGCGATATGCTTAAATATTTTGGTAAGCTGTTTTTTTGTTTGATATTGTAATATTGGGCTTACATTGTAATCTTGGTTTTAGACATCCTTGAACAAAGTTTATCAATTTATCAAGCATAAACGAAATAGTGGATCGATTATGAAATAGTTGCATAATTCCCGCGCATTCTTTATCCCAAATATTTCTCCATGTATAAGTCTCAACAGAAGATCAACAATTCTCCATACTGGTTTTATAGAATTAGAATTAGAATTAGCTTTATTTGTAATTTTGGCTTATTCGCCATTTACAGGGAGGTTGATACATTAATGATACACATTTATTAATTCATTACACATATTGAAAAAATTAAAAAAAAAAAAAGAAACAATAAAAATAAATAAATACTTAAGTGCTTATGTATATATGTATATACATACATGTACATACACATACACATACATACATATATATACATATGTACACATATATACACATACATATATATACATACATACACATACATACATACACACATACAGATAAATAATACACGAAAATATGAGCAATCTGATATAAAATCATAAATTTCGCAATATATAAGTAATTGAAAATAAATAGTTGAGTGGCTACAATTTGTTAACATATTTAAATATCTATTAAATATAATGAAACATACTTTGATATGTATTAAATTAAGTAGAATCATATATTAAACTATATTAAAATAAATAAATACCTAAATATATGCACATAAAATTGATACTACATAGTATAAATAAAATTTACAATGAATATATATGAGCCAAAATATATAATTTAAATGCATATATATGTACATATAAACAATGGATACAACAGAATATGAGCAGTTAGTTATAAAACCATAAATAACGCAGTATATAAATAATTTAATATAAATAGAATTTTAAATAATTTCAATTAACATATTTAAATATCTACCAATTAAATAAATAAATAAATAAATAATTAAATAAATATATATATATATATATATACTATATATATATATTACTATATATATATATATATATATATATATATATATATATATATATATATATATATATATATATAAGTATATTAGATTATTCCGTTCCAAAACTATATAATGTAGAAGTTATTGGGATAAACGGTGGAGGTAAGTAAACTCAACGATTACTGAGACCCAATATTTCGGTCAAATTTTTTTGACCTTTTTCAAGGGCTGAAAATTTATTAAAATTAAGACAATATTTTACAGAATATAATTTAAAACTTACAAAGTAAAATTTAAGAGTGTCCTCTGGTGTTAAACATTACACTAATGACTAGATAATTTAAAAATTTAAACATAATATCACAAAAAAATACAAAAATCTAAATATCACAGTCTATATAAAGAAAAAACGGTTATAAATGAAATTGGCGCGTTCTAATTGGATGATATATGAAATATGTAGACCTTCTTCTTATTGTTCCAATAATATTTGGCGGAATCGCATCATGTGACCATATTTTTTGCATCTCTTATCGTGCCGGTAATGTAGTGTCTGATATTCTGACTATAATCATGATAAGATATGTTTTGTAAACAAATGCAGACTTAACCTAAATTTTGTTCAGAGATATGAAGGAGATTCTTATAAATTGTGCTGAGGCCTTGTATATCTGTTTTGGCGTTCAGGTTGTCCTTATATTTGTTAATGAAACACATTTCCAAAAAGGTTCTTTTGTATGTATTTGTTTCAGTAGCCAGTATCTCTGTGTTATCAAAATTTGGTTTGTGAGATGTTGTAGATATATGCTTGCTGAGCGTACAGCAGTTTGGTTTGCATTTGGCATCCGATATATGCTGTGTAATTCTATGACCTAAACCTTGAGAAGTTTGACCAATATAAGTTAAGTTACACTGGCAATCTACTTTGTATACCACATCTCGTTTCTTTTTTGCAGGTCTTTTATCTTTTAGGTGTGAAAAGAGTTGCCTAATCGTCCGTAGCGATTTTTCCGCAAGTGTTATATCCTGGTCCCTGAATATATTCTTGAAGATAGGTGTAACTTCTTGGATGTAAGGGATTGAAAAATACTTGGTTTTTGGTTGCACTTCATCTCTCGGACTGGTTATGGGTGTTTGAGTCATGCTGTTAAATACCACTCTATGTACAAGATTTTTTGGGTATCCACACTGTCTAAACTGATGTGCCAAGGTTTTTAAGTTCTTTTGTAAGAAAGAAGGATGTGATATTTTCCTTACTCTACTAGACATCGTTTTTACAGAGGCTACTTTATATTTTATAGGGTGGTAGCTGTTATAATTTAAATACCTGCCTGAGTTGGTGGGTTTAGCATAGTAGTCAAACATGATCTTGTTTTCCGGTCCTCGAATGACCCATGTGTCTAGAAAAGGTACTGCATTACGATCATTTTCGGATTCTAGAGTGAACTGTATGGCCCGATCGTATTTATTGAAGTGGTCAAGAACCTCCTGTACTTTATCCCTTGGAACCGCTAGAAGGGTGTCATCTACATAAATTTTTAAAATAGGTATGTCAAATTTGCAAGTTAGAGTCACGCTGTTAAGAAGATCTTTCATGACTCCTCTGGCTATGATGGGGGAGCTGTCTGCCCCTTGAGCAAGGCCTGTAAGTTGTGAATAGAATTTATTATTATAACTGCAATATGCTGATTTGTTAATAAATTCAATGACTTCTATAAACTGGTCCATTGTCATGTTGGTGTGGCCACTAATGTATATCCAGTGTTCCATGATATATTTTCTTATAAGATCAAGTGTGACACTTGGAAACAAGGAAATGACATCTAAGCTAAGTAGTACATAATCTTCTGGCAATTTGTAGTTGTTCAATTCCTCTATCAGATCGAAAGTACTGTTGACGTCATACTTACATGTTTCGTAAGCGGCGGTTAGTATCTCTGTGACGTATTTTGACCACGTAGCGAACGGAGCGTTGTTGGTGTCAACTATGTGCCTAACAGGTAGGTCAGGCTTGTGTATTTTTACATGAGCAAAAAGTCTGGGGCACACTGAGTTGTGATTTCTAAGATCTTTGGCCTTTTTTTTGTCAATACCTTCCTTTAGTAGTATTTGAGAGACTAGTTTGTTAGCTTTAGTCTGGATGGTGGTAGTAGGGTCTCTTGCTAGTGGTTTGTAGGCTTCCTTGTCATTAAGAATTTGCATGACCTTGTTGGAATATTCCTCTTGTTTTATAAGAACGGAGACACTCCCTTTGTCTGCTGGTACCACTAATATTTCTGGATGTTGTTTTAAAAACTTCTTGGTTTTTTGAAAATTATCGTTTATAAGATTTTGGGCGGGTCTTCTTTGTACATAATTTGTTAAGGTGTTTGTAATTTGGCCCCTGATTATGTTATTGTTGTCTTTTTCTCCTGTGCTGTGGAGGATGTATTCTACATCAGCAAGTATGTTATATATAGGTATATGTTTGTTTACTGGCGGTACAGCAAACGTTGGGCCTAGACTGATTGTTTGAATAACATACTCAGGAATTTCGGACCCGGTAAGATTTTTTACCCAATTTTCTTGTGTCTTAATTACCTTATTGTTAACATAATCAGTAGTTAGTTTTTTGAATTTTTCGATTTGTCTGGTTTTTATTTTGTTAAAATATTTATCTGAAGTTTGTTTTTGTTTTATAAAAAATTGGTTATGTACCTCCCATGGCACCATGTCGCAGATCCAGTTCTTTATTTTTTTCAGTTGTGTGTCCGATTTTCTTAACTGTTGTTCTGTTATTTCTTGTTCCAATTTCAGAATTTGCGCTTTAATCTTTATATTGAGACTGTCTATCCTATATGAAGTTCTTCCTTGTGCTTCGCTGAGCAAGTTGGTCAAATTTTTTATATTTTGGGTGATATGCCTTGGTGTTACTTGTTTGTGTTTGCAGAGAATCAAAAAATTGCGTCTATTTCTGATTCCGATGTTTCTACGTTGTTCTTTGATCCATTGTTTCATTAGTTTAACTACTTCTTTGCTGTAATCCTGCTCGATATTCTTGAAGAATCCCATCTTATATAATAAGTATATTAGATTATTCCGTTCCAAAACTATATAATGTAGAAGTTATTGGGATAAACGGTGGAGGTAAGTAAACTCAACGATTACTGAGACCCAATATTTCGGTCAAATTTTTTTGACCTTTTTCAAGGGCTGAAAATTTATTAAAATTAAGACAATATTTTACAGAATATAATTTAAAACTTACAAAGTAAAATTTAAGAGTGTCCTCTGGTGTTAAACATTACACTAATGACTAGATAATTTAAAAATTTAAACATAATATCACAAAAAAATACAAAAATCTAAATATCACAGTCTATATAAAGAAAAAACGGTTATAAATGAAATTGGCGCGTTCTAATTGGATGATATATGAAATATGTAGACCTTCTTCTTATTGTTCCAATAATATTTGGCGGAATCGCATCATGTGACCATATTTTTTGCATCTCTTATCGTGCCGGTAATGTAGTGTCTGATATTCTGACTATAATCATGATAAGATATGTTTTGTAAACAAATGCAGACTTAACCTAAATTTTGTTCAGAGATATGAAGGAGATTCTTATAAATTGTGCTGAGGCCTTGTATATCTGTTTTGGCGTTCAGGTTGTCCTTATATTTGTTAATGAAACACATTTCCAAAAAGGTTCTTTTGTATGTATTTGTTTCAGTAGCCAGTATCTCTGTGTTATCAAAATTTGGTTTGTGAGATGTTGTAGATATATGCTTGCTGAGCGTACAGCAGTTTGGTTTGCATTTGGCATCCGATATATGCTGTGTAATTCTATGACCTAAACCTTGAGAAGTTTGACCAATATAAGTTAAGTTACACTGGCAATCTACTTTGTATACCACATCTCGTTTCTTTTTTGCAGGTCTTTTATCTTTTAGGTGTGAAAAGAGTTGCCTAATCGTCCGTAGCGATTTTTCCGCAAGTGTTATATCCTGGTCCCTGAATATATTCTTGAAGATAGGTGTAACTTCTTGGATGTAAGGGATTGAAAAATACTTGGTTTTTGGTTGCACTTCATCTCTCGGACTGGTTATGGGTGTTTGAGTCATGCTGTTAAATACCACTCTATGTACAAGATTTTTTGGGTATCCACACTGTCTAAACTGATGTGCCAAGGTTTTTAAGTTCTTTTGTAAGAAAGAAGGATGTGATATTTTCCTTACTCTACTAGACATCGTTTTTACAGAGGCTACTTTATATTTTATAGGGTGGTAGCTGTTATAATTTAAATACCTGCCTGAGTTGGTGGGTTTAGCATAGTAGTCAAACATGATCTTGTTTTCCGGTCCTCGAATGACCCATGTGTCTAGAAAAGGTACTGCATTACGATCATTTTCGGATTCTAGAGTGAACTGTATGGCCCGATCGTATTTATTGAAGTGGTCAAGAACCTCCTGTACTTTATCCCTTGGAACCGCTAGAAGGGTGTCATCTACATAAATTTTTAAAATAGGTATGTCAAATTTGCAAGTTAGAGTCACGCTGTTAAGAAGATCTTTCATGACTCCTCTGGCTATGATGGGGGAGCTGTCTGCCCCTTGTTCTGTAAAAACGATGTCTAGTAGAGTAAGGAAAATATCACATCCTTCTTTCTTACAAAAGAACTTAAAAACCTTGGCACATCAGTTTAGACAGTGTGGATACCCAAAAAATCTTGTACATAGAGTGGTATTTAACAGCATGACTCAAACACCCATAACCAGTCCGAGAGATGAAGTGCAACCAAAAACCAAGTATTTTTCAATCCCTTACATCCAAGAAGTTACACCTATCTTCAAGAATATATTCAGGGACCAGGATATAACACTTGCGGAAAAATCGCTACGGACGATTAGGCAACTCTTTTCACACCTAAAAGATAAAAGACCTGCAAAAAAGAAACGAGATGTGGTATACAAAGTAGATTGCCAGTGTAACTTAACTTATATTGGTCAAACTTCTCAAGGTTTAGGTCATAGAATTACACAGCATATATCGGATGCCAAATGCAAACCAAACTGCTGTACGCTCAGCAAGCATATATCTACAACATCTCACAAACCAAATTTTGATAACACAGAGATACTGGCTACTGAAACAAATACATACAAAAGAACCTTTTTGGAAATGTGTTTCATTAACAAATATAAGGACAACCTGAACGCCAAAACAGATATACAAGGCCTCAGCACAATTTATAAGAATCTCCTTCATATCTCTGAACAAAATTTAGGTTAAGTCTGCATTTGTTTACAAAACATATCTTATCATGATTATAGTCAGAATATCAGACACTACATTACCGGCACGATAAGAGATGCAAAAAATATGGTCACATGATGCGATTCCGCCAAATATTATTGGAACAATAAGAAGAAGGTCTACATATTTCATATATCATCCAATTAGAACGCGCCAATTTCATTTATAACCGTTTTTTCTTTATATAGACTGTGATATTTAGATTTTTGTATTTTTTTGTGATATTATGTTTAAATTTTTAAATTATCTAGTCATTAGTGTAATGTTTAACACCAGAGGACACTCTTAAATTTTACTTTGTAAGTTTTAAATTATATTCTGTAAAATATTGTCTTAATTTTAATAAATTTTCAGCCCTTGAAAAAGGTCAAAAAAATTTGACCGAAATATTGGGTCTCAGTAATCGTTGAGTTTACTTACCTCCACCGTTTATCCCAATAACTTCTACATTATATAGTTTTGGAACGGAATAATCTAATATACTTATTATATAAGATGGGATTCTTCAAGAATATCGAGCAGGATTACAGCAAAGAAGTAGTTAAACTAATGAAACAATGGATCAAAGAACAACGTAGAAACATCGGAATCAGAAATAGACGCAATTTTTTGATTCTCTGCAAACACAAACAAGTAACACCAAGGCATATCACCCAAAATATAAAAAATTTGACCAACTTGCTCAGCGAAGCACAAGGAAGAACTTCATATAGGATAGACAGTCTCAATATAAAGATTAAAGCGCAAATTCTGAAATTGGAACAAGAAATAACAGAACAACAGTTAAGAAAATCGGACACACAACTGAAAAAAATAAAGAACTGGATCTGCGACATGGTGCCATGGGAGGTACATAACCAATTTTTTATAAAACAAAAACAAACTTCAGATAAATATTTTAACAAAATAAAAACCAGACAAATCGAAAAATTCAAAAAACTAACTACTGATTATGTTAACAATAAGGTAATTAAGACACAAGAAAATTGGGTAAAAAATCTTACCGGGTCCGAAATTCCTGAGTATGTTATTCAAACAATCAGTCTAGGCCCAACGTTTGCTGTACCGCCAGTAAACAAACATATACCTATATATAACATACTTGCTGATGTAGAATACATCCTCCACAGCACAGGAGAAAAAGACAACAATAACATAATCAGGGGCCAAATTACAAACACCTTAACAAATTATGTACAAAGAAGACCCGCCCAAAATCTTATAAACGATAATTTTCAAAAAACCAAGAAGTTTTTAAAACAACATCCAGAAATATTAGTGGTACCAGCAGACAAAGGGAGTGTCTCCGTTCTTATAAAACAAGAGGAATATTCCAACAAGGTCATGCAAATTCTTAATGACAAGGAAGCCTACAAACCACTAGCAAGAGACCCTACTACCACCATCCAGACTAAAGCTAACAAACTAGTCTCTCAAATACTACTAAAGGAAGGTATTGACAAAAAAAAGGCCAAAGATCTTAGAAATCACAACTCAGTGTGCCCCAGACTTTTTGCTCATGTAAAAATACACAAGCCTGACCTACCTGTTAGGCACATAGTTGACACCAACAACGCTCCGTTCGCTACGTGGTCAAAATACGTCACAGAGATACTAACCGCCGCTTACGAAACATGTAAGTATGACGTCAACAGTACTTTCGATCTGATAGAGGAATTGAACAACTACAAATTGCCAGAAGATTATGTACTACTTAGCTTAGATGTCATTTCCTTGTTTCCAAGTGTCACACTTGATCTTATAAGAAAATATATCATGGAACACTGGATATACATTAGTGGCCACACCAACATGACAATGGACCAGTTTATAGAAGTCATTGAATTTATTAACAAATCAGCATATTGCAGTTATAATAATAAATTCTATTCACAACTTACAGGCCTTGCTCAAGGGGCAGACAGCTCCCCCATCATAGCCAGAGGAGTCATGAAAGATCTTCTTAACAGCGTGACTCTAACTTGCAAATTTGACATACCTATTTTAAAAATTTATGTAGATGACACCCTTCTAGCGGTTCCAAGGGATAAAGTACAGGAGGTTCTTGACCACTTCAATAAATACGATCGGGCCATACAGTTCACTCTAGAATCCGAAAATGATCGTAATGCAGTACCTTTTCTAGACACATGGGTCATTCGAGGACCGGAAAACAAGATCATGTTTGACTACTATGCTAAACCCACCAACTCAGGCAGGTATTTAAATTATAACAGCTACCACCCTATAAAATATAAAGTAGCCTCTGTAAAAACGATGTCTAGTAGAGTAAGGAAAATATCACATCCTTCTTTCTTACAAAAGAACTTAAAAACCTTGGCACATCAGTTTAGACAGTGTGGATACCCAAAAAATCTTGTACATAGAGTGGTATTTAACAGCATGACTCAAACACCCATAACCAGTCCGAGAGATGAAGTGCAACCAAAAACCAAGTATTTTTCAATCCCTTACATCCAAGAAGTTACACCTATCTTCAAGAATATATTCAGGGACCAGGATATAACACTTGCGGAAAAATCGCTACGGACGATTAGGCAACTCTTTTCACACCTAAAAGATAAAAGACCTGCAAAAAAGAAACGAGATGTGGTATACAAAGTAGATTGCCAGTGTAACTTAACTTATATTGGTCAAACTTCTCAAGGTTTAGGTCATAGAATTACACAGCATATATCGGATGCCAAATGCAAACCAAACTGCTGTACGCTCAGCAAGCATATATCTACAACATCTCACAAACCAAATTTTGATAACACAGAGATACTGGCTACTGAAACAAATACATACAAAAGAACCTTTTTGGAAATGTGTTTCATTAACAAATATAAGGACAACCTGAACGCCAAAACAGATATACAAGGCCTCAGCACAATTTATAAGAATCTCCTTCATATCTCTGAACAAAATTTAGGTTAAGTCTGCATTTGTTTACAAAACATATCTTATCATGATTATAGTCAGAATATCAGACACTACATTACCGGCACGATAAGAGATGCAAAAAATATGGTCACATGATGCGATTCCGCCAAATATTATTGGAACAATAAGAAGAAGGTCTACATATTTCATATATCATCCAATTAGAACGCGCCAATTTCATTTATAACCGTTTTTTCTTTATATAGACTGTGATATTTAGATTTTTGTATTTTTTTGTGATATTATGTTTAAATTTTTAAATTATCTAGTCATTAGTGTAATGTTTAACACCAGAGGACACTCTTAAATTTTACTTTGTAAGTTTTAAATTATATTCTGTAAAATATTGTCTTAATTTTAATAAATTTTCAGCCCTTGAAAAAGGTCAAAAAAATTTGACCGAAATATTGGGTCTCAGTAATCGTTGAGTTTACTTACCTCCACCGTTTATCCCAATAACTTCTACATTATATAGTTTTGGAACGGAATAATCTAATATACTTATTATATAAGATGGGATTCTTCAAGAATATCGAGCAGGATTACAGCAAAGAAGTAGTTAAACTAATGAAACAATGGATCAAAGAACAACGTAGAAACATCGGAATCAGAAATAGACGCAATTTTTTGATTCTCTGCAAACACAAACAAGTAACACCAAGGCATATCACCCAAAATATAAAAAATTTGACCAACTTGCTCAGCGAAGCACAAGGAAGAACTTCATATAGGATAGACAGTCTCAATATAAAGATTAAAGCGCAAATTCTGAAATTGGAACAAGAAATAACAGAACAACAGTTAAGAAAATCGGACACACAACTGAAAAAAATAAAGAACTGGATCTGCGACATGGTGCCATGGGAGGTACATAACCAATTTTTTATAAAACAAAAACAAACTTCAGATAAATATTTTAACAAAATAAAAACCAGACAAATCGAAAAATTCAAAAAACTAACTACTGATTATGTTAACAATAAGGTAATTAAGACACAAGAAAATTGGGTAAAAAATCTTACCGGGTCCGAAATTCCTGAGTATGTTATTCAAACAATCAGTCTAGGCCCAACGTTTGCTGTACCGCCAGTAAACAAACATATACCTATATATAACATACTTGCTGATGTAGAATACATCCTCCACAGCACAGGAGAAAAAGACAACAATAACATAATCAGGGGCCAAATTACAAACACCTTAACAAATTATGTACAAAGAAGACCCGCCCAAAATCTTATAAACGATAATTTTCAAAAAACCAAGAAGTTTTTAAAACAACATCCAGAAATATTAGTGGTACCAGCAGACAAAGGGAGTGTCTCCGTTCTTATAAAACAAGAGGAATATTCCAACAAGGTCATGCAAATTCTTAATGACAAGGAAGCCTACAAACCACTAGCAAGAGACCCTACTACCACCATCCAGACTAAAGCTAACAAACTAGTCTCTCAAATACTACTAAAGGAAGGTATTGACAAAAAAAAGGCCAAAGATCTTAGAAATCACAACTCAGTGTGCCCCAGACTTTTTGCTCATGTAAAAATACACAAGCCTGACCTACCTGTTAGGCACATAGTTGACACCAACAACGCTCCGTTCGCTACGTGGTCAAAATACGTCACAGAGATACTAACCGCCGCTTACGAAACATGTAAGTATGACGTCAACAGTACTTTCGATCTGATAGAGGAATTGAACAACTACAAATTGCCAGAAGATTATGTACTACTTAGCTTAGATGTCATTTCCTTGTTTCCAAGTGTCACACTTGATCTTATAAGAAAATATATCATGGAACACTGGATATACATTAGTGGCCACACCAACATGACAATGGACCAGTTTATAGAAGTCATTGAATTTATTAACAAATCAGCATATTGCAGTTATAATAATAAATTCTATTCACAACTTACAGGCCTTGCTCAAGGGGCAGACAGCTCCCCCATCATAGCCAGAGGAGTCATGAAAGATCTTCTTAACAGCGTGACTCTAACTTGCAAATTTGACATACCTATTTTAAAAATTTATGTAGATGACACCCTTCTAGCGGTTCCAAGGGATAAAGTACAGGAGGTTCTTGACCACTTCAATAAATACGATCGGGCCATACAGTTCACTCTAGAATCCGAAAATGATCGTAATGCAGTACCTTTTCTAGACACATGGGTCATTCGAGGACCGGAAAACAAGATCATGTTTGACTACTATGCTAAACCCACCAACTCAGGCAGGTATTTAAATTATAACAGCTACCACCCTATAAAATATAAAGTAGCCTCTGTAAAAACGATGTCTAGTAGAGTAAGGAAAATATCACATCCTTCTTTCTTACAAAAGAACTTAAAAACCTTGGCACATCAGTTTAGACAGTGTGGATACCCAAAAAATCTTGTACATAGAGTGGTATTTAACAGCATGACTCAAACACCCATAACCAGTCCGAGAGATGAAGTGCAACCAAAAACCAAGTATTTTTCAATCCCTTACATCCAAGAAGTTACACCTATCTTCAAGAATATATTCAGGGACCAGGATATAACACTTGCGGAAAAATCGCTACGGACGATTAGGCAACTCTTTTCACACCTAAAAGATAAAAGACCTGCAAAAAAGAAACGAGATGTGGTATACAAAGTAGATTGCCAGTGTAACTTAACTTATATTGGTCAAACTTCTCAAGGTTTAGGTCATAGAATTACACAGCATATATCGGATGCCAAATGCAAACCAAACTGCTGTACGCTCAGCAAGCATATATCTACAACATCTCACAAACCAAATTTTGATAACACAGAGATACTGGCTACTGAAACAAATACATACAAAAGAACCTTTTTGGAAATGTGTTTCATTAACAAATATAAGGACAACCTGAACGCCAAAACAGATATACAAGGCCTCAGCACAATTTATAAGAATCTCCTTCATATCTCTGAACAAAATTTAGGTTAAGTCTGCATTTGTTTACAAAACATATCTTATCATGATTATAGTCAGAATATCAGACACTACATTACCGGCACGATAAGAGATGCAAAAAATATGGTCACATGATGCGATTCCGCCAAATATTATTGGAACAATAAGAAGAAGGTCTACATATTTCATATATCATCCAATTAGAACGCGCCAATTTCATTTATAACCGTTTTTTCTTTATATAGACTGTGATATTTAGATTTTTGTATTTTTTTGTGATATTATGTTTAAATTTTTAAATTATCTAGTCATTAGTGTAATGTTTAACACCAGAGGACACTCTTAAATTTTACTTTGTAAGTTTTAAATTATATTCTGTAAAATATTGTCTTAATTTTAATAAATTTTCAGCCCTTGAAAAAGGTCAAAAAAATTTGACCGAAATATTGGGTCTCAGTAATCGTTGAGTTTACTTACCTCCACCGTTTATCCCAATAACTTCTACATTATATAGTTTTGGAACGGAATAATCTAATATACTTATTATATAAGATGGGATTCTTCAAGAATATCGAGCAGGATTACAGCAAAGAAGTAGTTAAACTAATGAAACAATGGATCAAAGAACAACGTAGAAACATCGGAATCAGAAATAGACGCAATTTTTTGATTCTCTGCAAACACAAACAAGTAACACCAAGGCATATCACCCAAAATATAAAAAATTTGACCAACTTGCTCAGCGAAGCACAAGGAAGAACTTCATATAGGATAGACAGTCTCAATATAAAGATTAAAGCGCAAATTCTGAAATTGGAACAAGAAATAACAGAACAACAGTTAAGAAAATCGGACACACAACTGAAAAAAATAAAGAACTGGATCTGCGACATGGTGCCATGGGAGGTACATAACCAATTTTTTATAAAACAAAAACAAACTTCAGATAAATATTTTAACAAAATAAAAACCAGACAAATCGAAAAATTCAAAAAACTAACTACTGATTATGTTAACAATAAGGTAATTAAGACACAAGAAAATTGGGTAAAAAATCTTACCGGGTCCGAAATTCCTGAGTATGTTATTCAAACAATCAGTCTAGGCCCAACGTTTGCTGTACCGCCAGTAAACAAACATATACCTATATATAACATACTTGCTGATGTAGAATACATCCTCCACAGCACAGGAGAAAAAGACAACAATAACATAATCAGGGGCCAAATTACAAACACCTTAACAAATTATGTACAAAGAAGACCCGCCCAAAATCTTATAAACGATAATTTTCAAAAAACCAAGAAGTTTTTAAAACAACATCCAGAAATATTAGTGGTACCAGCAGACAAAGGGAGTGTCTCCGTTCTTATAAAACAAGAGGAATATTCCAACAAGGTCATGCAAATTCTTAATGACAAGGAAGCCTACAAACCACTAGCAAGAGACCCTACTACCACCATCCAGACTAAAGCTAACAAACTAGTCTCTCAAATACTACTAAAGGAAGGTATTGACAAAAAAAAGGCCAAAGATCTTAGAAATCACAACTCAGTGTGCCCCAGACTTTTTGCTCATGTAAAAATACACAAGCCTGACCTACCTGTTAGGCACATAGTTGACACCAACAACGCTCCGTTCGCTACGTGGTCAAAATACGTCACAGAGATACTAACCGCCGCTTACGAAACATGTAAGTATGACGTCAACAGTACTTTCGATCTGATAGAGGAATTGAACAACTACAAATTGCCAGAAGATTATGTACTACTTAGCTTAGATGTCATTTCCTTGTTTCCAAGTGTCACACTTGATCTTATAAGAAAATATATCATGGAACACTGGATATACATTAGTGGCCACACCAACATGACAATGGACCAGTTTATAGAAGTCATTGAATTTATTAACAAATCAGCATATTGCAGTTATAATAATAAATTCTATTCACAACTTACAGGCCTTGCTCAAGGGGCAGACAGCTCCCCCATCATAGCCAGAGGAGTCATGAAAGATCTTCTTAACAGCGTGACTCTAACTTGCAAATTTGACATACCTATTTTAAAAATTTATGTAGATGACACCCTTCTAGCGGTTCCAAGGGATAAAGTACAGGAGGTTCTTGACCACTTCAATAAATACGATCGGGCCATACAGTTCACTCTAGAATCCGAAAATGATCGTAATGCAGTACCTTTTCTAGACACATGGGTCATTCGAGGACCGGAAAACAAGATCATGTTTGACTACTATGCTAAACCCACCAACTCAGGCAGGTATTTAAATTATAACAGCTACCACCCTATAAAATATAAAGTAGCCTCTGTAAAAACGATGTCTAGTAGAGTAAGGAAAATATCACATCCTTCTTTCTTACAAAAGAACTTAAAAACCTTGGCACATCAGTTTAGACAGTGTGGATACCCAAAAAATCTTGTACATAGAGTGGTATTTAACAGCATGACTCAAACACCCATAACCAGTCCGAGAGATGAAGTGCAACCAAAAACCAAGTATTTTTCAATCCCTTACATCCAAGAAGTTACACCTATCTTCAAGAATATATTCAGGGACCAGGATATAACACTTGCGGAAAAATCGCTACGGACGATTAGGCAACTCTTTTCACACCTAAAAGATAAAAGACCTGCAAAAAAGAAACGAGATGTGGTATACAAAGTAGATTGCCAGTGTAACTTAACTTATATTGGTCAAACTTCTCAAGGTTTAGGTCATAGAATTACACAGCATATATCGGATGCCAAATGCAAACCAAACTGCTGTACGCTCAGCAAGCATATATCTACAACATCTCACAAACCAAATTTTGATAACACAGAGATACTGGCTACTGAAACAAATACATACAAAAGAACCTTTTTGGAAATGTGTTTCATTAACAAATATAAGGACAACCTGAACGCCAAAACAGATATACAAGGCCTCAGCACAATTTATAAGAATCTCCTTCATATCTCTGAACAAAATTTAGGTTAAGTCTGCATTTGTTTACAAAACATATCTTATCATGATTATAGTCAGAATATCAGACACTACATTACCGGCACGATAAGAGATGCAAAAAATATGGTCACATGATGCGATTCCGCCAAATATTATTGGAACAATAAGAAGAAGGTCTACATATTTCATATATCATCCAATTAGAACGCGCCAATTTCATTTATAACCGTTTTTTCTTTATATAGACTGTGATATTTAGATTTTTGTATTTTTTTGTGATATTATGTTTAAATTTTTAAATTATCTAGTCATTAGTGTAATGTTTAACACCAGAGGACACTCTTAAATTTTACTTTGTAAGTTTTAAATTATATTCTGTAAAATATTGTCTTAATTTTAATAAATTTTCAGCCCTTGAAAAAGGTCAAAAAAATTTGACCGAAATATTGGGTCTCAGTAATCGTTGAGTTTACTTACCTCCACCGTTTATCCCAATAACTTCTACATTATATATATATATATATATATATATATATATATATATATATATATATATATATATATATATATATATATATATATATATATATATATACACATATATATATATAAATAGATAAATGAAAGTGGTACGAAAGTGATAAAACGCATATTTAATGATGATGGTATAAAAATCGTATTAAGCTAAAATAAATAAATAATTAAATAAATAAATTTTAAAAAAAAATACATAAATAGATAAATAAAAGTGATACGAAGATAATAAAATATAATAAATACATAATTATAAAACGCATATTTAATGATAATGGTATAAAAACCCTATTAAGCTAAAATAAATACATAAATAAATAATTAAATAAATAAATTTAAATAAATACATAAATAGATAAATAAAAGTGATACAAAGATAATAAAATATAATAAATACATAATTATAAAACGCATATTTAACAGTGATATCGTAGCAATATAGTTATAGTAAGTGTTTGTTGGGGGTGACTTTTAGTTTACTCCTGAAGAATAAAACTTCTGATTTTTAAGGCGGTAGATGCGAAGTTGTATAGATCTTTCAACTGTTTCAGATTTTCCACTTTTAGTAAGTTAATTAAGTCGTCTTGTGTGTTAAGAATGTATTTTTGGATGAAAGTATCTCTGGGTGCAGTGTATAGCGGACATTTTATAAGGAAATGGTGTAAATTGTCTTTTTCTAGTAAGTTACAAATTGAGCAGATTTCCTCAGTGTTAAACGAGTGCATAGTTCCGTTTATGTACAGTTTTATTATGAACTCGGTATTGGCTACTCTCAGTTGACTTATTAGTTGATGCTGTTTGAAATTACATGGAAATGTTAGATATTTGTTGTATAATGCTATATCTCTGTACATAGTATTATAACTAGAATTGAGTATTCTGTCATTATCCTTGAGCTCTAGCATGTTTCTATATGCCTCTATAACAACTTCTAAGTTTTCTGTAACCTTCAGGAAGCTCTGTTTTTCCCATAACCAACTATATCCAATTTGATTTAACATTCCACTATATTGTGTCACCCAGTTATATTTTACTATGTTATTTGGACTATTGTGGAGATTTTTCAGTCTAATGTAGCATATTTTTGGGTATCTGTTGTCGTTCATTTTTAATATTTTTATCCACCATTTTGTTGCTCGGGCAAATATATCAAGCTCTACTTTAGATTGATTGGTTTCTCTCCGCACAATATAATTTGGGGTAGTTTTGTTCCATCCAAACAGATTTTTAAAGAAATATAATTGTGTAGTCTCTAGGATATCAACATACCGTAGACCAAATAATTCTGAGGCATAGAGAAGTGTAGGTAGAGCAACTGTATTATATAGCTTCAGTCTCGCGTTCCAAGATGTCATTTTTGAGCGTATCATTAGTTGTTTAATGTTACCTAAAGATATTCTTGCCTTGCTGTTTGCATGTTTAGCTGCTTCTAAGTGTAGACCCGAGGAAACGAATGGAATTCCTAGGTATACATAATTTGAGATATTTTTAATTTCGCTTCCTTGACATAGAAACCTGTGTGTTGTGTTTGGTGGCCTCCCTTTATAAAAATGCATTACATTGGTTTTTGATGGATTTATTTCAAGAGAGTTTTGTAGACAGTAATTTTCTAGAGCTTGTAATTTACGCGAAACATCAATTGGTGAATTAGCTAAAATGACTAAGTCGTCCGCATAAAGGAGGGTAATTATATCTTGATTGCTGCTGATATTGATACCTTCTAACTCTTTTTTTCTAAAGTATATTTCAATATCGGCGATAAAAAGGGAGAATAGCAGGGGGCTAAGAGGATCTCCTTGTAGTACTCCTTTAGTGATGTTAATTGGGGCAGTGTGTTGGTTTTCAGCCCTCACTATCATCGCAGCGTCAGAATATATATTACGTAATGTTCTTATTATTTTACCGCTTATTCCTACGTTGTATAGTTTAGCCCAGAGTTTTTTATGTATGACGGAATCGAAGGCTTTTCGGAAATCTACAAATATAGCAAAAATATTGTTTTTTTTTTAAATGTAACTGTGATTGTATGATTGCAGTTAAAGCGAAAATATTATCCATGCAGGATCTATTTTTTCTGAATCCGGACTGAGCTTCAGGGATGATGTTAAAGCTTTCTGTCCAACATGTGATACGGTTTGTTATTATCTGTGTGAATAATTTCATAACAGTGTTTGTAATTGCTATGCCACGGTAGTTGTTAGGATCATGTAAGTCGCCTTTTTTTGGTAATAATATAAGTTCTATTTGTTTTAACCGTTTAGGTACATTTTCTTTTGTAAGAAAAGTATTTAATAGTTTTGTTAAGGATAAAAGCCAATTATGCGGTAAATTTTTTAGAACTTCATTTGGTAAGTTGTCTAGTCCGGGCGATTTATTGTTTTTGAGCTTACGTATTGCGGATCTGACTTCGTGAAGCGTTATATAATCGTCCAGGTATGGGCGAGTTACATCAAAGAATGTAGTATTGTCAATCATATTTGTGTCGTTCTTGTAAAAGTTACTAAAATGTGTATACCAACAATTTATATTTATTAAGTTACCGACAGATTTACTACACGATAAAAGTTTTATTGTTTTCCAAAAATGTGTGGAATTTTCAATATTATTTACCTGGCTTTGCAGCTGACTAAAATGTTCTTTTTTAGATTCAGTAATCTGTTTTTTATAATTCTGCTTAGCCTGGATAAATAATTTGAAATCTTCGTCTGTATTTTTTCTTTTATATGAACGGTAAAGTTTATTAACGTTTCTTTTAGCATCTCTGCACGATTTATTGTACCATTTTTTGTTTAAGTTTAGGAAAGGCTTGCGTGTATTTGAGGCAAAAATTTTTTTCTGCATACCTATCTCAGTAGCAGTTTTATTAACAGTACAAAGAAGATTTTCATATAAATGCTCGGATGTTTCAAGAATTTCGTTAGATTCTGACCAGTTAATTCTCATAGTCTCTGCAAAAAGGGCGTCCTTGCTGGTATCCCATTTAAATTTTATTTCGATTTTATTGACGCATTCCACGTTATTTGATCTCAGTGCTGTCCCGTTATCGGATTTTAATTGTATGTAATTAAGTAAGTGATCAGATATTAATATTTTACTACAAACTTGAAAATTAACAGCCTCTTTAATACCTGAGATGTTAGTCCAAACATAATCAATTGTGCTCTTACCTTGACTACTTAAGTAAGTATATTGTGCCGGATAGTCACCTTTAGTTCTTCCGTTTAACACGTGCATACCAAAAATTTCCATTAATTCAACTAAGTCTTTTCCTTGTTTGTTGATTTTTTTGTCTAAACTTCTTCTCTCGTGGTATATGGGAGTGTTCTCAAAAATTATTTCTTCGCTTTGGTTTAGTTCTTGAATTCTAGCGTTGAAGTCACCCCCAATAAACACTGGAAAATCATGATATTTCTGAGTTATTTCGTTAAGACACAACTCAAAAAGTTCCAAAAGTACATTATAATTATAATGTGTTGAGAAATAAACAGAACCTACAACATAATATTGGTTTTTAATCAACAATTTTAAAAAGATCCAGTGAATAGATTGTTCTATCACCTCAGTAACAGTTATGTGTTTTTTTACCAAAACAAGTATACCGCCTATAGCTCTACCTCGGCTAGCTTCTTTCTTTGCTAGGCATTGATGTAAATTGAAATTATCGAGAAAATAAGAGATTTGAGTGATACTATTGCTAGCCCAGGTTTCGCATAGGTAGATTACATCAAAAGTATTCAAATGTGTTTGTTGGCTATAATCTAATTTATATACATTACCAAGACCTTGTATATTCCAGAACGCGATATTAAGATAAGGTATATTTTCTTCGTTCTTCTCATTTTTCGTTATCGTATTCGGGTCCATTTCATTGCCATCTGTCTGTGTGTTCCATCCGTTCGGTTGACTTGTTACTGTTTCATCCTTGTTTTTGCATTTTCTTGAGTTTTCTGGGAAATTCCTAATGGTGTCTGACGTTGGCGTAAAAAATGTTTTATATTTCTCTGCGTGGGGGTTCCCTTTTTGTTTACTTTCATTTTATCCTGCACTTGACGGCCAGGTGTAACATATGTTTCGGCTATTTTCTTTTTATCTTTGTCCTGGATTTCTATAGTTTCAGTACTGATTTCGACGTTATTGGTATCTCCATCATTTTCATTTAAGTTAGAGATTTGAGGTGTCGGTTGATTGATGTAATTTTCGTTAATAAATTTGAGGGTTCGGATTTCCCCGTCAATTTTCAAACGGTTTCCTATTAGCTGGACTTCCTTACCCTCTGATTTTAACTGTTTATAGCATTTCACGATTTCGCTTCTTATGATAAGTTCTTCTTTTGTGAGATCATCTGATATATAAATGTTCGTGCCTTTTAGTGTGCCTCTGTGTGCCATGATCTCATGTTTCTTAATCCACGAAGTAAGAGATAATAACACAGGTCTTATTCTACCTTCTTGTGCTGCACCTAATCTTTTAATATAGTTGATATGGTCTTGGTGGAAGTTTATTTTCATAGTCTGAGATACTAGTACTATTGCTGCATCTAGAAGTTTCTTTGAATCACTTGAATCCTCTTTAATTCCGCGTATAACAATATTATTTCTTTTATTTTGCCGTTCTAGTTCCTCAATTCTAGACCTTTGCTGTGCTATTATTCCCCACAATTCATCATGATCTGCATCTATTTTTTCTATTTTTTCTTCATTGTTCACTACTCTGTTCGTCAAATCCGATAGTTGTGTTTTTATTTTGCGTACGTCTGATCGGGTAGTACTTGTATCCTCTTTAATTGATTTAAACATTTCCGAAATGGTGACATTATTTTCAGAATTATCCATTATTTGCATTGTATTTACTTTATGTTTTAATCTTATTAATTTATTAATTGTTTTAAGTTAGAAGTAGTGTTATTTTATAAATATTTTTAAATTTTGGTGGGCACTGGTTTTCTACTTGGAGCTTGTAGTGCGCTTGCGCTAACGACTTAACTTATCTCAGATAAGTTAAGTCATGGACAGTTTTAACCTTACTAATTCCTGATTATTTTAAAAAGTATTCACATTAGATACAAATTTAATAAATAATTAGTTTAATAAGTTTTAATATTATTCTCTCACTTACAATTTTATTTTATTTTTCTTTTTTCCACATAAAATTACAGATTTTTAATAGGTTTACTTATCAGTTAACCACACCTTCTACCAGCAGTTCTCAACCAGACTGGTTTTATATATATATATATATATATATAAAACCAGACGGAGAATTTTTGATCTTCTGTTGAGACATATAATGATAAGAATTATTTGGGATAAAGAAGAAGGCGATGGAGTTAGGCAATTATTTCATAATCGATCCAATATATTTTGACATCCTTGAACAAAGTTTATGAAGAATAAACGAAATATTGGATCGATTATGAAATAATTGCATAACTCCATCGCCTTCTTCTTTATCCCAAATAATTCTTCTCATTATATATATATATACACACAATAATATATTTATATTTTTTAAATACATTTTATAGAAGACCAACTCTTATGATAAGTTCCTCGTATATTTATTTTTACGTTTCTTTTACCGTATGTTCCATTGCTGGTAAAATTTGCATTATTTGTATAATAAACAACTAGACAAGTGACATTGACAGTTATGTTTATATTGAATTTTAAAATTTCCCCGCCAAATATTCATTTTCCATATTACCAACTTTGTGAATTTATCACATCAGTTGGCTTAACTAAGTATTTTTTTAGTTTTAACTGTGCAATATCAAACGCTTAAGTATTTGGTTTAAGCTAAAGCTTAAGGTTTAGCTATACTCATACTTAAGTGGTAACTCTGCAACTGGGCCTGTGGGACAAATCTCTGAACAATGTTAACAATAACTTTCAGGTCTCCCCAGTGTTGTACAATCAGGGAGCGATATGTTCAGAATGTTGCAGTAAAGTGGATGGTTTCTATGAATTCCGTGAGCAATACTTGCGAAACAGTCAAATATATATAAATTACACAACACAACTGAGTTCTGTTTCTGAAACTAACGGAGAGTTGTGTGTTTATTTGACAGATTTCAAAAACGAACAGAATCAATGTTTGGGACCCGTGGAAGAGTACTATCATAGCAGTAACACAGTCAAAACAGAAAAGGAAGACTGCACAGGTATAGTACTAGCTGTCCCTTTTAACCGGGAATGTATGGCGATCTCTAAAACTACAAAAATTACGACTTCAGTTAAACTAGACCAAATTATCTCCATTACTAGTGCAGCTCAATGACACGTCATTTGTTTTGATAAAATGCATAGCAAACAAGATATAAGCAAAAACTTAGTAGTCGCCAAATTGAATTTTCCCTTATAAGTTTTGATGTATTGAAAAATATGTGCTATTTTAAAGTAAACTTTGTTCAGTCAACTATTTGCTCACTTTCCAGTGCCGGAGTAAAATTACTGATCATTTTTATTTATTAGTAATAAGGTATGTTCGTTTTTATGATCTAGATTCCTTCAGTCGAGCAGTTAGATCATGATCATGTGACTGCAGGAGCAAGTTAGGGCTGTGCTGTCCGATCTTCACATACGAACGGCTATTTGCCAAAGAAAATATATTGTTTATTTTTATTAATGCGTTGTTCTCCACCTAAATATTTCTTACTGAAATTTCATATGTAATACTATCTAAAAAGAAGACCAATATATTTTTTGTATTTATGGATTATTTTTTTATTTTTTCACTTTTCAGATGCATCTAAAATGTAATAATTATTTAGAATATTGCGTAAAAACCTTTAATGATGAAGTATTTTGTATGGTTATAATAACACTTGTCAAAAAACTTCTTTCTTTAGAGGTTATATTTCCTGCTTTACTCTACCTGCTCCAACTCTTGAGGCCGAGCAAGTTTAGCTTGCTCGACATGATCTAGCGTAAGTTACTCTGGACAAACGAACATTATTATATGAACTATTCTTACACAAGCGAACGCCTAAAATGTTGCTAGACTTGCTCTAATGTGATCTAAGCAGACAAACGAACAGACCTATAACATAAATTTTTATCGTAGTAAGTTGTGTTTTTTGTTGTTTTTTAGATCCCTATACATTTCCGGTTAAATGGGACACCCAGTATCTCAATATGAGATATTTTTATTATATCATCAGCCTTATTTATTTATCTTTGCTTTATTTTGAAAATTGTAGGAAGTATGAAAGAGGTTGAATAATTAGTAAATATATAAATATTTGCTAAAATAATGAATTAAACTTTGACTAGCATACTGATTAAAACTGTAATAATATTGTTTATTTCATATTCCTTTATTTATATAAAGAGACTAGTTGTAGTTCCTTGTTTGTTCCAGAAATGGATATGAATGATGGGGCAGGCGATGATATACATCCTGAAGTCACCAGAGACAACGATGTTAGCGATATTAATGAAGAAGATGTGGACATTAAGGCAGAATATGAAGAGGTGACTGATGACTATATAGTGATGGCTGGACCAGAGCACACAGCTGAATGGGAGAATGGTCAGTAAAGGACACATTTATAACTAACTTCCACTTATGACTGTTATTCATATTTCATCGTCACAGTTTTGTTTATTTCAGACGAATTAGGGCAATGATCAGTAAATATCTTAACTTAAATAAGATATATATTTTACAGTGAGTAATTCGTTTATATTTCACTCATGATGTGTTTATTTCAGGTATTACAGATGGAGTTACAGTTGTCGTTTATCATGATGACATGAACACAGAAGGGACTGTCGTCAAGTCTGAACCTGTGGACCGCAGTGAATGTGAAGGAAATATACTTGCAAGTACAGCTGTCTCAAACATTGGTGAGTACTATTAACAGCTTAATGCTTAGCCTCTTGTCCATCACGGGCGCCTAATATTGAAAAATTCACAGGCACAAAATCAACTATGTCTAATTTTCAGTAACTATGAGTGTATATATTTCAGAGAGTCGCTACATGTCCCAGTATAACTACAAAACTAATATAATTATCACTGAGGAGATTGACATCAAGAGTGAATGTGGAGATGACGGTGAATATGAGGAGAGTGCAGCTGCGCAAGATACAGGTCAGTTAATAATATAATATTATTGTACTAGTTGTGAGCTTCCAATACTGATATTCCCAATTTCTATTTATTGAATACATACACAGGATCACAATGGGTAATATTTTGCTAGTTGTAGTAAATCGTTCATATAATTTATTCAATAAATGATTTAGTTCATATCGACTTGTCCCAAACTCTCAGACTTCAGTTTGACATGAAATATTGTTTCTTCGTAGACTCTTATCTTTCATCAGCAAATATACAATCCTTGCTACATTTCAACATGTTTTGTAAGAAATATAAATCGACCACAACAGTCGTTTTTTCATTTCTCAATTCCATACACAAAAAGAGGCAAAATCACATTGCTTAGGCTTGTTTTACGGCTTTACTAAAGCCTTTGATTTAATCCATGGCTCCATAATAGGAATTAAATTAAATGACAACCAGACCCGGATTCTAGCAGAAGCGGGATAAGCGGCCGCTTCAGGCCCACCATGCCTGAGGGGCCCACTTCTAACCAACTTACATAATTTTTTGCGGTGGGGCCCATAAATTTTGAAAAAAAAATCAACTTATTTTACAGTATAAAATACATACATTAGAAAAATAATACAAATACATAAACTTTTTTTTTTCTTCAAGCTTATGCTTTGTTCAGAACCTCCAAATTATAAATTAGAATTAACGTGAAATTAGTATTTAACATAAAATTTGTACGTAGAAAATAAGCAGCATTCACAATAAAAATTAAGAAATTAAGTCACTGACAGATATTTTTATCGATTTCTACTTTATCGATAGATATTTGGCAGCTGTTTACATTTGCTAATGAGTTTTTGAGTGTTATAATTCTGAAAAGAATTAAAATAGAGGAAAATTTTATATTGATACTCATAGAAAACATAAAGATGTGGATAAAAGCAAAAAAATATGGTCATACAAATTTTTAGGTTGACAAGTGCTTACGTCGCATGCGTCAATTATAAATTAACGTAAAGGTTTGGAGTTTACATCCTTCTAATTTTAATTTATAAGTATAAGTATTAATTTTGTAGGTTGTGAACGATTACGTACAGTTACGTATAACAAACATTTACTAATTCCTAATTTCGAGGTTCTGAACGCAGCATTAGTTTAGTTTTATTTTAAAATTACCAAATATTTTATATATTACAATTTCTGGTTAAAATGTGATATTTTATTATACGTATGTTTGAAGAAACAAGTGTTTCAGAAGAAGGAAAAGGTCAACTTGACTACATAGGCTGTTTTTATTTATGACTTTAACTTTTACCAGATGGGAAGAATAGGGCCACTAATTTAACTAGCTGCCAAAATATCTTGAAATCACTTTCTTATTTTTTTTTATAATACGACAATTATGAATGGATGGTAAAAATGGTAAACCCTTACAGCATTTTAAAAAATGCTGTAAAGCCTGGAACAGAATGCACAGCGCGCTAGCGGCGCGCCTTCAGCATTTGCGCTGTTGAGAACGGCGTTGAATTTTCGCCTGCACACAATGCAATAATTTTTAACGCCGTCAAAGTAACAAGGGACAACCTATATCTGTGTTTATACGTGCGCTTTCTGTTATTAAAATTATAATGGATGATGAAGACTTGTGTGTGATGTTATTTATGTTGTATGCAAGTTATTTATACATACAAACACTTTACCATTCAGTAAAAACTAAGGTTAGGTGTTTACGTCAACGTTCAACGGCGTCAAAAGTTGAAAGTTGACGAAAATTCAATATCAACGCTGTTCAGACGTTGCTCATTCTGTGCACTTGCGTACTACAGCTTGATTTTAACTTTGTACTGACAGATAGCTCCGTCCAAACGCCCTCAACGCGTCTTCGAACTCATTGCATTCTGTTACGCACTTTAGGGTTTAAAAAAAGTTCACTTACAATTTTGCAGTGAATATGTAAAGACAGTTTTAGTAAATTAGTTAATAGTTTCGTAATATTTACATTATAGTTATAGTTTTATAATTGAATTTTTTTGTTGTTGTGGTTTTGTATTTAAAGTCAAGAAAAAAAATTTTTTTAGGGGTCCACTTTTCATTGCACTTCAGGCCCCCCTAATTTTAAATCCGGCCCTGATGACATCGGTAGTGTAGGACTGCCGTAATGGTGGCTCTCATCATTTTTTTCTTATAGAGAGCAAGTTGTTTTACTAGAGAAAACCATAATAATCACAAATCTCATAAACGACAGGGTAACACAGAAGTCTCATAAGGTTCTATATTTGGCTCAGTTTTATTTACCTTTTTTCCAAATAATGCTATTTGTAATACTTTTTTGTATGGAGATGTTACTTCACGCGTTACTTCATAATGTAGATGCATCGTCACTAGCTCTGGATGGTAAAAATAACTTTGTCGGTGATGCGTAGAAAATAATCTAATTCTAAATCCGAAATAAAATTCATCCTCTGCTTTTCCATGAACACAAAAATGCACTTATCGCCAGCCTATATTTTCAATTGCAAGGACAAAAAAAAAAAAAAATTCAGTGTTCCCAAACTGGCAACATCACGATGACTATTTGCTACCTAAACTTGTTTGTAAATCTTGTTTTATATTGAACAAGCATAAGGATATGGTTTCTGCAAGTATACTGAGAGCTGCTTACTTTGGAATATTTCACGCAACCATGTATTATAGCATTGTGTTTTGGGGTAGATTCTCTGTATCGTAAAAAGTTTTTCTCCACGACCGTTATAGAATTTACCAATTCTAAAATCAATTTTGATTACAGAAAGCTTATATTCTAACACAAGAATTGAAATGTTATTCCCATTATGCTTCTATAATTCTATAATAACCTTCACGAAGTATTTCATTCCTTCCATAGTTAAGGAATAATTATTTCATGCTCGTTGTCAGTTGTTATTGTTCACTATAAGGTATGCATTCTTCCGTAATGAAAAGTAGTGCGGACGGTACCTATGGCGTATGGATACCTTTAACAAATTCAAAGTTTTTTTTTTTTCTTAATAAATTAGCATACTAAGATAATTTACTAAAAAGTAGCAAGATAGTGGCCGATGTGAGGCAATGTAAACTAAAATTAAACAAAAAATAAGTTTAACAATAAGTTTAAATAATTATTTTATTTGTTATGTAAAGTAGGGTCTATTAATTTGTTGGAAGAGAAAATTCGATGCTCGTGGTATCTCACGGTCGCCTGCTCGCCCGCTCGGAATGTTCCGGTCGCATCGAATTTTCTCATGTCAACCTTGTTACAGAATATACTACTCTTGTTAAAAATCTTACTATTCGTATAATAGCAGTTGCCTCTGTAGATCATCTTGCAGATCCCTTTTTCCAGTTTTGTCTGTATTAACTCTTCCATCTTTTTATATATTAGAAGCCGTAATGTTTGTTAAAAATAATCTGTACCTTATCGCTACTAATTCAGATTTCCATACTTACCATACCCGCAATATATAGCACTGCACTGTACAGTAAAGATCCCCACTATATAGCTGTAACATTATGTTACGAAAACTATTTTGTTAACTCGTGTGGTTTCAGTTCGTATTATATGTGTCATCTTGACTAAACCACATCATTTAGGTAATGTGTTATTGGTTTATTAAATTTAATATTTATATGACAATAACTATATTTAAACAACTGAAAGTTTGTCTCAATAATCAATGCCAATTTTTTTGCAGCCAGTGAAATATCTTCCATTGAATCAGATGAGATTTGGGAGCCGTTGGCCATTAACAATCGTAAACAACACACAACAAGTTCATCACATTTTATTAGACACAAGAAAATGCATTTTGGAGGCAAACCATTCAAATGTGATCAGTGTGATAAAGCATTTTCAGAGTCTTCGCATCTGGTTACTCACAAACGATTACATTCTGGAGAGAAACCATTCAAATGTGATCAGTGTGATAAAGCATTTGCAGAGTGTTCACATCTGGTTACTCACAAACGATTACATTCTGGAGAGAAACCATTCAAATGTGATCAGTGTGATAAAGCATTTTCAGATCCTTCAAATCTGATTACTCATAAACGATTACATTCTGGAGAGAAACCATTCAATTGTGATCAATGTGATAAAGCATTTTCAGTGTCTTCAAATCTGGTTACTCACAAACGATTACATTCTGGAGAAAAACCATTCAAATGTGAGCAGTGTGATAAAACATTTTCACAATCAGCAACTCTCATAATACACAAACGAATACATTCTGGAGAAAAACCATTCAAATGTAGTCAGTGTGATAAAGCATTTTCAGTGTCTTCAAATCTGATTACTCACAAACGATTACATTCTGGAAAGAAACCATTCAAATGTGAGCAGTGTGATAAAACATTTTCACAATCAGCACATCTCATTACTCACAAACAAGTACATTCTGGAGAGAAACCATTCAAATGTGATCAATGTGATAAAGCATTTTCACACTCATACACTCTCATAATACACAAACGAATACATTCTGGAGAGAAACCGTTCAAATGTGATCAGTGTGATAAAGCATTTTCATAGTCTTCAAATCTGATTACTCATAAACGATCACATTCTGGAGAGATACCATTCAAATGCGATCAGTGTGATAAAGCATTTTCACATTCTTCAAATCTGATTACTCATAAACGAACACATTCTGGAGAGAAACCATTCAAATGTGATCAATGTGATAAAGCATTTTTACAGTCATCAGCTCTCATAAATCACAAACGAGTACATTCTGGAGAGAAACCATTCAACTGTGATCAGTGTGATAAAGCATTTTCAGTATATTCAAATCTGATTGCTCACAAACGATTACATTCTGGAGAGAAACCATTCAAATGTGATCAATGTGATAAAGCATTTTCAAAGTCATCAGTTCTCATAAAACACAAACGAGTACATTCTGGAGAGAAACCATTCAAACGAGTACATTCTGGAGAGAAACCATTCAAACGTGATCAGTGTGATAAAGCATTTTCAGTATCTTCACATCTGGTTACTCACAAAAGATTACATTCTGGAGAGAAACCATTCAAATGTGATCAATGTGATAAAGTATTTTCACAGTCATCAGCTCTCATAAATCACAAACGAGTGCATTCTGGAGAGAAACCATTTAAATGTGATCAGTGTAATAAATCATTTTCAGTGTCTTCAAGTCTGACTACTCATAAAAGATCACATTCTGGAGAGAAACCATTCAAATGTGATCAGTGTAATAAAGCATTTTCACGGTCATCGAGTCTCATAAAACACAAACGAATTGGACACAACAATGGCCGATAGCGGTTCTGTGATCGCTGTGAAACAGCTGATCGAAACGAGTAATGTGAAAGTTTTCCTCATTTGTTTACATTTTAAATCTTAGATTTACAATGAATAATTTACAGCTATCCTTACTTAATCATTTTAAGTGCAACACTTTCTTCTAAGTGTGTAGTGGAAAGAGAGGAGTTGTTAAACGCCAGTCGTGTTATACGGAATTTCGGGAAAAAATGATGAGCATTTCGACTTATGTGGGTTATGTTTACAAATTTCCACCTCGCTAAAGTCACTGGAAAATTAAAACTGCAAGATAACCTTCACCTGTAAACCGCAAGCTTTGTTAGAAACTTGCTGCCTAAAAAATTCATCAGGAACGAAAGCAAACACTTCAGTGAAGCTGTATTGGAATATCTACGTACAATATTTGAGACTGCATGCCCTAAACCTGTGTTAAAGTTACACAGGTAGATATTTATTTATGCTCGAGAAAGATTAAATACTACTATATAATAAATACTAGTTAAATATTAATAAGTTAACAATATTGATGTAATCTATAGCTTTTAAACGTTTTGAGCACACTCTCACTATTTTTCCCGTATTTATAGCATTTTCCTATGCTTTTTTACCTATTTATCTCTTCCTCAACATCAAATATATTTATTACTTTCACAAATTGCTTTTCATTTAGAAAAAGTGGAAGTGAATGTTTCTCTCACTTCTTTTCCTAGAGTGACGGCCAAATACAAAGTAGTTTGTGTTATGACAACTCATTATAACATAAAATAATATAAGATAGAATAATAGTTGCTATCAAAAGTTAATGTTACAAAATAACTGCAACATTAAAGTTTAAAAGCGATATAAACAACACGAGGTAGTCACTGGTAAACAATTAACAGTTACTCGTTCCACTAGTTCAAATTCTGTCCACTCGGTGTCACTTCATAGCGCTGTTGAGCCCAATACATTCTGGAGAGAAACCATTTAAATGTAATAAGTGTGATAAAGCATTTTCAAAGTCATCAGATCTCATAAAGCGCACGCAAGTGCATTCTGGAGAGAAACCATTCAACTGTGATCAGTGTGATAAAACATTTTCAAAGTCATCAGTTCTCATAAAACGCACGCAAGTGCATTCTGGAGAGAAACCATTCAACTGTGATCAGTGTGATAAAACATTTTCGTAGTCATCCGATCTCATAAAACACAAGTAATTACCTTCTGGAGAGAAACCAATCAAATGTGATCAGTGTGATAAAGCATTTTCGTAGTCATCCGATCTCATAAAACACAAGTAATTACATTCTGGAGAGAAACCATTCAAATGTGATCAGTGTGATAAAGCATTTTTACACGCATCAACTCTCATAAAACACAAACGAATACATTCTGGAGAGAAATCATTCAAATGTGATAAGTGTGATAAAGCATTTACACACTCATCAGGTCTCATTTATTATAAACGGTCACATTCTGGAGAGAAACCATTCAAATGTGATCAATGTGATAAAGCATTTTCAGCGTCTTCAAATCTGGTTTCTCACAAACGATTACGTTCCGGAGAGAAACCATTCCAAATACCAATGTGATGTGATTGAAACATTTTTCAACTTATGAAATCTCCCCAGACACAAACGATTACATTCCAGGATCACAATGGGTTTCTAGTTGTAGTAATGGGTTAGTATAATTTACCCAATACATGATTTAATTCATATTTACTTGTCACAAACTCTCATACTACAGTTTGATATGACGTCATATACAGTTGAACGCATGTGACAAAATTGACTTAAATGGATAACGCCATAGTACGCCAGGCAGAAAGGCAGCGAATGCGCTTGTTCGAAGTCATATTACTTGCCGAAGGAGTTCCATCTGTTTCAGTAGTTGTATATATGTTGCCCATGGAGTGGCGACACTGAACTTTAGTATTCGTGTGCCTTTCTTGCGCTGATTTGCGTCCGCAGTAAGGGACAAGAGAGAACTTACTCGGCCCTGCAGTCTTTACTTTAAAGCGTTTTTTTTTTAAGCTTTTATACTTTTTTGCTCTCCAATTTATTTATTTTTCTATTTATTTATTTTATATTAAACAATTTTTATTATGTTTTTTTTTTTATATTTGTTATCAAATGTTAAACAAATTTTAGAGCCTGTGCATTTACTCGTTTCAGATTTGCAATAATGGTCCTCGCAAAACTTGAGCACCTTGGGCCTCGGAAAGGGTAAGTAGGGGCGCCGAGATAGGTCCCGGACCCGGTTATACAATAATTCTAGGTCTGGGAAGACAATAGTTCCACCCCAGTCCTCGGAAAACAATTATTACGGACCCGATAACAGATATAAAACTGAGCGTAGATAGAAATTGTACATTATATTTTCTGTAATATAATATATAAGACATGCTTATGTGATATGCTCATTTTCGATACGGAAGATACCGATAGAAACGCCACAAAGGGACCCAAATACTGATAACTGATGACAGCTAACTACGTAAACAAAGGGTGCAGTCAAGTCGGGTCTGGCTCGAACCTCTAAACAGTATTATTTCAATTATTATTACTGCAAAATGCGGTTTACTGTGACGGATGATCGTTTATCCGGTTTAAGTATATTATGTGTTCACAGGGAAAAAAATACTGATAACAGAGTAGATTTTATAGAAAATCTCATTAATGCGAATTTGCCAATGATCGCAGACGCATTTAATTTCTATTTTAATAGTGTTCTGTATTTATTTGTTTATTTAAGTTTATTTAATAAATTACTAAATATTTTCAAATATATGGACATGCCTTCGTAGTCTAGTGGCTCTAGAACGAGAACGCGAAGTTCTTGGGTTGACGGGTTCGAGCACAGAGTAAATAAACTAACAGAGAGGTGTTAGTTTTTGATGTGGGCCGTTTCATTCGCTTGTTTACAATTTACGGCAGCCATTTTAGTAGGAAAGACATGCAGGTTGTTTAGTGTTAGAAAAAGTGTTTTTAGATTTGAATTATATTGTTTAATTAACTTTTAAAACACATACTGTGTATTTATATTCTATTTGAAGAGTGTTTTTGACATCAATGGACAAATATAGTGCTTTAGTTTAGATTATTAGGTTTAAAATAGTTTAACGTCACTTCGCTTTCTGCGAATATTTTAATATTATACCGGGTATACCCCCTTTAATAGAAATCTTCAATAAATGCTTTATATCTGGTTACTTTCCGAAATCCTTCAAGCTTGCAAATGTTAAACCTATTCATAAATCAGGCCCGCAAAATAATGTTGAAAACTATAGACCCATATCATTGATTACAAACTTTGCTAAGGTATATGACAAACAATTCGGCTTTATAGAGAGCAGGAGTACCTCCGATGCGATTACAGAATTGATCAAAACTATTTATGCGGGATTGGACCCGTCGAAACAATGTTCTGCATCCATCTTAGATTTAGCAAAGGCATTTGACACGGTCGACCATACAATCCTTATGAACAATCTTGAAATTTATGGTGTTCGAGGTTTAGCACTTGAATTGTTTAAGAGCTATTTACGTGATAGATTACAAACTGTTACTGTTAATGATATTTCTAGTAATTTTCGGCATATAAATTTCGGTGTACCTCAAGGAACTGTAATAGGTCCCATATTATTTGTCCTTTACATAAATGACTTGCTAGAAATAAACCTTCATGGAAACTTTATCCCTTAATTAAATGCTGGCTAGACGATAATCTTTTGTCATTAAATTATAAAAAAACTGAATTTATCCTTTTCACCATCTATAATAATACTCAACCAGACTATAATCATATAATATTACATAGCTGTTGTGACCAAAATTGTGCCTGTGATATAAAAATTAATAAAGTAGACAATACCAGATACGTAGGCGTGATAATTGATAAAAATCTGCGATGGAATCTACATATTAATAAGATAACTTCCAGTGTAAGAAAAATGTTTTTTATATTTAAAAAATTAGGGGAATACTACCTGTCAAAAACCTCTATCAATTTTATTATGCACTTGTGCAATCTTTGTTATCATATGGGTTAATTGCTTGGGGAGGAGCATCAAACATTTATATAAGACAGATTAAAACTGTACAAAACGGAATAGTGAAAATTATAACTAACAAGCCTAGACGTTACCCTACAGAACCATTATATAACGATGCAGATGTTCTAAATGTATCCCAACTTTATATTATGTCCATATTGATATATATTAAAAAATATGACAATACAATAACAACGCTATCGCATCTCTATGTTACTAGAAATAAAAATAAAGCATTATCTCACAGAGTTAATAAAGAAATTGGACAGCGTTGTTTTTGTTACCGTATACCTCAAGTTTTTAATAATTTTTAAGAATTCCAAGAAGAACAAAATAATAAGCATATGTATAATATCTCAACATGGTCTAAGAAATTCTGTAAACAATTAAATCAGGTAAAACTTACAAAAATGCTTAATTTAGACACAAATTGAATTAAATTTAATAAAAAGTGTCATCATTATTTTTAAATTAAATAATGATAAAATATGTATATTATAAAATCAAAATTTTTGTTCACATTTATTTTGTTTACTGTGTGGTATAATTTAATTATTAAGAAAGCCACATACTGGATGTTCACAGCCTCTGTGGTGTAGTTTTATATATTAACCTGTTGTAAAATCACTGTAAAATCATGACCGAAATTATTTACCTATGTAATTATGTATGTATAATATGAAGGAAGTAAATATATTATTATTATTATGGGGTTTGTCTGGTCTTGACAAACTATTATTATTATTATTATTATCATTATTATTATTTTAATATTATAACTATTTAAGGACAATTTTTAAATAATGGTTTTGTGTGAAGCATTTGGTTTCTCTAACAGGAGAAGTCAGAAAAGTATGAAACAAAAAAAAAGGAAGAGTTAAGAAAATCACATTCTTTAGGTCTCTTCTTTAACTCTTATTTTATTCACTGTAACATTTAATATATGACAACCCTCTTTAAAAATTGCATAATGTATGAAATAATTTGATATATGCCTATCTATTTTTTGACAGATTTCCTAACATTCCTGATAGGCGAAGAGAATGGATAAAAGCTGTACGTAGAGAAGGATGGAAGAAGTGTTTTGTGCTCAATCCTTTTTACCGAAGATTCAAATGACCGAACATCATTATCTTCTGTTAGATTACGTTCAACAGTTGTCCCGACAATATTTCCTTTATACCCAAAACACCTACAAGTTGTAAGTATGTTTACATATTTTTTGTACAGTCAGTCAGTATTAAAAAATTGATGTGAAGTGTGAATTTTCACACATTTCAGGGTTTCGCAGGTATTTAGTAAGTGAATGATGATTATTTGGGATTCCAAAACAAATTTTATGTTAAAATATTTTTTTTTTTGTTAATTTTAATTCGAATGCCTAATATAATTATTTAAGTTTCTAAATATGTGCAGTATTTTTTTTTTTTTATATATAGCAACGTTCATTAAGATTTTGAAAATTGCGCCTATGGCTTCCATTGGTTGTTTTAAATCATAACTCCGCCCCTCCGATTTCGTGTATTCAATTTACACTGATTATTAAATTTACGCTTTTAAAAATTAAATGAAACATTTGCCCAAATAAAACTTGTATTTTGAAAAAATAATTTAAACAAAATAAAAATGCAAAAAAAAAAACAAAAAAAATTAAATTGACTCAAGATCGAAACCTAGTTTGCAAATTAGAACACCAGAGTTCTAACCGTTACACCATCAAGGCATGTTAATTGACTGACTTACATACGTTGTTAAATATCTTGAATGGTCAAGCAAAATACACAAAAAATGCGTTATTTTCCGAAAACATAATCTGATCAAAAATTCCTGTTTTACTATTCCGGTTCACACAAATGTACATTACATAGAATTTTTTCAGATTTTTATTTTAAACCATCCGGGCTACAGGGTGTGGGACAAAAATTTTGTTGCACAATTTTGGCAAAAATCGAATCAAAATAATTTATTTTGCAAAAATAAAATTTTGATCGTTAATCCACGTACTAAGGGCTTTCATTTGATACCCTACTCAGAATTTTAAAAAAGTATTTTTTTTTCGATGAGCGTATATTTGTTTATATTTTTATATGGATATGTTTTTTAGATGTTTTAGTATTTTTCTTATGTGTGGGTCAAAGAGTTGTATAAGCATGCCAAATTTCAACTCTCTAGGTTTAGCAGTTTGGCTACAATTTTTACCGAACAGACAGACAGACGACAAAATGACGGTATAAGGGTTTTTTGGTCATACCTACAAAACCCTAAAAATGAGCATGTAAAAGCTAAAGAAAAATAATTTAGTGAAAAATTTCATGATATAAATTATGTTACATTTTATAATGTATGAATTTTATGTTTTAGGGTAAAGGTGGACTTGTTACTCCCTCTGCAGATGTTATTAATGTTTGCAGAAATTCTGAAATAGTGCGTCAAGCACTTACTGAAAGTGGGGGAAATGATTTACAAAATTTTACAATGTTTTATTTGGTAAATAAAGTTCTCAAATATTATGCAAATAACGACAACATATTTCTAAATTTAAGAAGTTATTGTGTAGAACAAGATGTTTTTGATAACGATTGTATACATACTAAGAGCGATAGCAGAAAAATATATAAATATTAGATTGTATTATATTGCCAAAAGCTCTAAATATGATTTAGTATCGAAAAGAAATTATTTTGACAAACTAATTTTGTTTCAAGGACAATAAAATAATATGTTCTAAAAAAAACCAGATTATTTAATTCCTAAAAACTACTTAGTCCATGTTGCTAATTAATCGCCAGGAATATTCAAGTACCAACTCCTTAGGTAAGTTTATTTTAGTGTTACAGGTAATATTTTTTAATATCAAAATGTTTCAATAAAAACAATGAAAATAATATAATAAATAAATTAAGGAGTTTAAATTTCTCAATTATTAATTTTTTGTATTTACAAATAACATTTATTTATTTCAATAGACAACATATAACAAACAAAAAAATCTTTTTTTCTGAGTTAATTACATGTTACTTAAATTATTAAGTTATTCTGTGTATAAGTATATCAAGTTAAGTTTACTTAAATAAATACAACAGTTTTAGTTATACCCAGTTCACAGTAGCAATGATTTTCATACAAGTTTATCTGACAAAGGAAATCTGATTTAAACATTTCGTAAGTAATATAGCTGTTCTATTGAAATTTTATCAGACGCTTTGAAAAACACTGATTAGTGTGAACCGGGTATATATATGAGTATTATATATCACAAGTTAATAACTTATTTGAGAGATATTCATAAATTTGTGTACTAAACCGTAGTAGAAATTTTTAAATTTAGTTCACACTAAGATGGCGCTCCCGCGTTTTTGTCATGATTCTCCTTCCGTACGATGGTGCAACCTCCCGCGCCGATAGTAGCAGTATCCCTTCTCTTTGTTAGTTTATTTACTCTGTGGGGTCGAGAAACCCTTCAGATGTGAGCAGCGTGATAAGGCATTTTCACTGTTATCGCATCTCACTAAACACAATTCCGATCGTAAATGTCACTAATTATAATTTGCGAGTGTACATATGTGTGTTCTATTCAACTTCAGATGTATCTTCATTGTTTCGGTAACTCGTAGAGAGGAAAATGAATAAAGGATCTGTGTTAGTAAAAGAATAATTATTGATGGAACTTGCATTGATTGGCTAAATGAAATTAAATATCTGGGAGTAATGATTGATAACAAATTGAATTTCAAATCCTTTATAAATTTCTCAATTCAAAAATTAGGTAAAAAGATAAGTTAACTTAGTAGTATATCTAGACACCTCTCTTTGAGTTCCAGAATTCTTGTATATAACACAATTATAGAGCCACACTTGCAGTACTGCAATACTATTATGTTCTTAGTTTCTGAAACAGAACTTAATAAATTGCAAGTATTGCAGAATAGAGCAATGAGAATAATATTAAAATATCCCAGATATACACATATTAAAACCAGTGTTGAGCATAGATAACTTAAAATGTTATCTAGTCAAAGATAAGATAATACCACCTTTTTGTGATCTAAGCAAAGATAAAGATAATTAAAAAAATCAGCTGTGACCACCACAGGACCGACCGCCATGAAAAGTACTTGTATAAAGTACATTCTAGCAGCAGAGTAGAAATAACTTGGCCTAATATTTTCTAACAGAGATATTATTTATCATGACCATGGAAACGTTATATATAAGTATGAAAAAATTGAGACTTATTAATAATTAAATATTTGTCGAAATTTTTCGTTTTATCAAAAAACGTCTCAAATAAAAGTTATTAGTTATTGCATTTATAGCAACGTTCGAAATATTTTTCTGTTGCTAAATATTCGCAAAAATCTTAAAATCGACACGAGTAAACTCCCATTTCTAGTCAACCGATTTTTACCAAAAGTTGATCAACTCGTGTCATTGATGTCAAAAGCTTAAATATGCAGTTTCATAAAAATCCTTTTTATGAAACTGGATATTTGTATTGGTATAGATAAATAAAACGATGTTTACATTTTACGTTTTATAATACGCTCTGATATTCACATATACCATGGTACCAACTTATAGTAATTTCTAAAAACCTTTTTTATTTAATTTGTTGTTTTTTTAGTAGTTTTGTGTCAAGTTATATGTTTTCTTAAAGATATCTTAAAGATATCCATTTGATATTTTTTTTTTTTTTTTTTTATTTGTTTATAGACACATCAGCATCTATGGCTATTAGTGTCTGTGCCTTAATTATACATATTATATAATATTTGATATGCTTTACATTTAACGATATTAATTACATATTATTAATTACATTTTTGGTTAAGTTTATTATATTTTATTGTAGAAATCTATGTTTTTAAGGTAGTCCAGTATGTTTCTAGTCATAATCGGGTCTTGTTTTAGGGTTTCTTTTAGGTCTTGTGGTATTCTGTGGATGGTCCGTGCTGGTTGAAAAAGTTGGCAATCGATCAGTACGTGTCTTACTGTCAGGGGTTGGTCGCAGGTCTCGCAAAGCTTACTGTGTAATCCAGCCATTATGTGTTCGTGTGTGTGCTTCGTATGTCCAATTCTCAATCTGGACATTATGATTTGTTCCCGTCTGTTGTTTTCGGTTGTCCATGACCGAATGTCTTCTTTTATCGTGCGTAATTTGTTTTCTGTTGTGTTAACCCATTTGCTGAGTCGGGTCTGGTAAAGTCTGTTTTTTATGGTCTGCTTTATAAGGGTTATGTTCGGGAGAATCTGTAGGACCTCCTCTTCTGTGGGGTTGGATATGGCTGCTGAGTTTGCTGCTTCGTTGCCCTCTATGCCTACATGTCCTGGGGTCCAGATGAATACTACAGTTTTACCAAGTGTGGAAATGCTGTGCACTTTGTCCTGGATTGTCTGGATGGTGGGGTCCTTACTGTATTTGTTTCTTAGCGCCAAGATTGTGCATAGTGAGTCAGAACATATAGCAGAGTGCTGGTCGTTGGTCCTGTGTACAACATCCAGGGTTCTTGATATTGCTTCAGCTTCAGCTTGGTGGATGCCGACTGTGATTGGAAGACGGTACGATCTAGTGCTGTCATCTGTTACTATGGCGATGTTGCAGGTGTTTTCTGTCTTTGATGCATCAGTGTAATATAATTGATGTGCGACGTATTTTTCTTTTATTGCGTTGAAACTGTTGACAATTTGTTGTGCTGAAGTACTGGTTTTTTTATGCTGTTGAAGCTCAGTATTTATATGGATTTCGGTGAGTAGCCAAGGGGGAGTTTTGTGGAAAGAGGAGGGTTGAGGTTTTGGGATTTGTGTATTAACTATTTGTAGGATATTGCTAATATATTGTTGGGTTTTGTTTTGGAGTTTCGTTTCCAGTTCGTTACCCTGGCCTGCGCCTTTGAATATGGTGTTATAAGCAGGATTTTGTGGTTTCGCGGCCAAGTTACTGACGTACATCATAGCTAGTTTTTGCCGTCTTTCTTGAAGTGTTGGTTCGCCTGCTTCATTCAAGATACTAGCTATGGGGCTGGTTCTGTAAGCGCCCGTAGCAATTCTGATAGCTGCATGGTGTATTGTGTCCAGCTGTTTTAGTATTGTCTTGCCGGCTGTAGCGTAGACTAAGCATCCATAATCAATCTTCGAAAGGATTAGTGTTTTATACACTTTTAGCAATGTCAGTTTGTCTGCTCCCCATGTCTGGTGTCCTAATGCCTTTATTATATTTAGTCTCCTTGTGCAGTCTGCCTTCAATTGGTTGATGTGATCTTTCCAGTTGAGTTTTTTGTTTATTGTAACGCCAAGGAATTTGATTGGAGTGTTGTTCAGTGTCAGTATTGGGTTTTGGCGATTGTGAAGTCTGGTGAAGTGCATGGCCTTAGTTTTTTCAGTTGAGAAAGTGAAACCAGTAGTTTTAGCCCAGAGCTGGATGGCCTGTATTGCTTCTTGTAATAGTCGTCTGATGTTTTTTACATTAGTTCCTTTGCAATATATGACAAGGTCATCAGCGTATAGCAATATTTGGACTGGTTTTTTAATGCTGGCGCTGATTTTGTTCATACAGATGAGAAAGAGTGTGACACTCAACACTGAACCCTGCGGTACACCATTTTCTTGCATTTTTTCAGTTGAATAGGTGTTATTGACGCGGACTTTAAATTTTTTGTCGGTCAGGAAGTTTTTCAAAAAGTTAATTAAGTGTCCGTTCAGTCCATAACTTTTCAGTTCATTGAGAATGTATCTTCGCCAAGCTGTTGGGAAGGCATTTTGTATGTCGAAGAATATCGCACAAAGGTGTTGTTTGTTTTGAAAAGTTTCTTCGATATTGTTAACTAGAGTTAGTATTTGGTCCATGGTCCAACGTCCGCTTCTGAAACCTGCTTGTGCGTTGATGAAGATGTTGTTTTTTTCGATAAACCACACTAATCTTTTGTTAATAATTTTTTCAAAGAGTTTACTGATGGTGTTCGAAAGGGCAATGGGCCTATAATTATTGACGTGAGTTTTGATTTTGTTTGGCTTGGCAATTGGAATAATTTCTATTTCTTTCCAGGAGTCTGGGAAATCGTTTTTAAGCCAGATATGGTTAAAAATAAACTTTAGTTTTTGTATTGCTACCGATGGGAGGTTTTTCAAGAATTCAAAAGGAATTTTATCCGGGCCTGCGCATTTGTTATTTTTTAGTTCTTTTAGGGCTGCATCTATTTCTGTTGTCGAAATCTTCTCGTTAATTTGTTGCTCAGAGTTCTCAACGAGTAGTGGTGTTTCTTCCACGCTGGATCTGTATTGTAGGAATTCTTGACTATAATTCTGATCGCTGGACTGTTTGTAGAAATTTTCTGCTAGTCTGTTGGCTATTTCCATTTGATATTGTGTGTAGTTTATAGCTTTTTAGGTTAAATTCAACGTATTTCTATTTTCTTTTCTTTGATCATATTTTTGGATCACATCAGCCCTTTTTAGGATAGGTCCTATCCGATAGGACTACTTCGCCTATTAGAATAGTTTATTTGTTTCTATTCTGTTCTAATTCTTATTCTAATCGGATTCAGTGCTGTTGGTTTTCTTTTATTTGAATTTAGCATGTTGTTTTTATTTTTATTGTATTTTGGTAAGTAAATTAAGTTTTCAAAGTAAGAAAATACTTCACATGAAAACTACAAGCTACAAGTCAATATTTATTAATTAAAACTCTTATTTTATACATAATTTATTATGTCATTATTTTTGCAGGTTAATTTTGAAAAATTTACGTTAATAATTGTTATTATGGCAAGTAACATAGCAATAAGTCTGTTTGCCATTTCTAATTAGTATGAAGGAACAATATATTGTTCTTATTTTATCTATTATTGATTTTCATTTTCACTTGTCAAAAAACGATAAAAAATTAAATTAAGAATGTGAAAATTAGTAATGGTTACAATTTGGAGCAAATTAATACACCATTATGCATTTTGAAACAAACTATTAATGTATTCTTAGTTTTAATTAAATAAATACTAAAGATACAGTCTGTTTCAAACGGTAAGGCGGAACTAAATGGGAATTTCGTTCTTTTAGGTTGTCACGAAAAGGGACCTTGCTTGGGTTATTTTATTTTTCACGTTGGAATGTCAAAATTTAAAATTCCAACAATGAAACCATGAAAACGAATGACATATCTCAAATTAAATTATTTTTCTTACATATTTTAATGATAAAAAAATAAATAAATGGGATATTTGTATTAAGAATGACACAAAAAATCAAAATATAAAGAAAATTACATTTTAAAATGATATTAACCTTAACAAAAAATGTTTGTTGTAAGTATGGTTTACAAAGCTTAAACAAAACGGCTGAAAAGTATGATTTAAACGACAAAAGTAACTAGATTGCAAAATCTAGTTCCGCCTAACCGTTTGGAACAGACTTTATTTCGATTTTCATATTATTTAAAAACGTAACCTAGAAATATATCTTCGAATCCTTATTTATATGTTTATAAAAACATTATTCTATAATATAATGTAAAGTCACTAGATTATACAAAGTAGCGCAAGCCTTTGAAGAAGCCGACAGACCCCAGGGTTTGATTGGCAACTTTGCTTCCCTTATTAAGCAAACTAAAGCAGCAATTTTTACGTTCTTAAGTTTGCGTCTGCGCTGTCACATCTCTCTTTCTCGCTCTAATTTAATAACCTCCTTTGTCAGCGGTTTGAATATTTAAGGTTAAGTTTCATTTAAATTTATATATTATATCCATTTTATTTAATAAAAATAAAAAATATAATTGATCTAATTAAAAAAATCGTGATTACAATGTTTAAAATAAAAATTTTGGTAGTACTAGTTTTTTTATTTTTTTACTGTTGGAATCACTGAAAATCATGTAATAAACCCTCGTTGTAAATGTTTTTTTTTTTGCTGTTGGCTACATTGTGAGATTATGTAAGAGTCATGGCAAGTGACGCTGTAAGATTAACTATTGTAGTGATTTATATTCTGACAAATAAATTACAGTGATTTTAATAGGTTTATAATAATAATAATAATATTTATTGAGAAATATCACGAGGATAATACATTTTACAGTAATTAAAATTAAATCGTACAGAAAAAAGAGACATTTTTAACAAAAGTGTGCATTATTTTTACATTATTTTTACATTTTTTTTTTTTTTTTTTAACACCAAAATTTTAATTTATCAGCAATTAAATTAAATAGAAAAGTTTTACAAAAAGTACAATTAGTTTTATATTTATATTTTTAATACATTAACTTAAGCAAATAATATTACAGTATTCAGATTTGAATTAAGTAAAATAAACTATGATTAAGTAATCGAATAATAGTAATTGTAAATATTACGTTTAAATTCTTTTAACTTATTGGACAATTTAACATCTTCTGGTAAGGAATTGTATTCTTTACAACCCTTGATAAATAATGAATTCGTAGATACATTAAGGTTTGTTTTTTTATATACATAAACACTAGTTCGCGTGTTATAACCATGAATTTCATGATTATAAGTAATAAAATTAGTCAGATAGTTTTGCTCTCCATGAATAATTTTGAAAATAAAAATAAAAGTTAGAATTTTGATTTTGTTTTTAACATTTAACCAACCCAAAGTGTCAAGCATTAGGCGAATAGGAGTTAATCTACCACACCTCAAAATTACTCTCATGCCTCTATTTTGAAGTTTTTGGAGAGCCTGTATACTCGTATTGTCAAAGAGAAATGAAATAGTAGCACAATAATCAAAATGTGGTTGTATGATTGATTTATAAGTTATGGACTTAGCCCAACATGTAAGATGTTTTGAAACGCGAGAAAACAAATACAATTTTTTTGAGATTTTTTTATGTATATATTGAAAATAACTCTTGAAAGTTAAGCAACAGTCTAACATGAGTCCTAAGTACTTAATTTCATTAACAAATTCTATAATTTCCCCATTCATTGTTAGTTTATAATTTTGTATATTTATATTAGACATTTTATATTTACTAGTAATTATCATTGCTTTTGTTTTATTAACATTAACTTTCAATTTATTTGTAATTAAATATGTTTCAATTTTTTTAAGCTCTTCTTGCATACGCATTACTATCTCAGATAAATTCTTTCCACAAATTGCTAGGAGTGAATCATCTGCATATAAATAGACAAAATCACACAGTGTTACTGAAGTAATATCATTTAAATACATAATAAATAACAAGGGAGCTAAAACATTTCCTTGAGCACATCCTTAATTGTTGGGTTTTGTAGATGAAAATACATTATTAATTTTAGTTTTTTGTGATCTATTTGATAAATAATCACTTAGCCAATCTAATACTATTTCGTCTATTCCATACATTCTTAACTTTTTTAAAAGTTTGGCTCTATCGATTGTCTCAAACGCTCGTTTCAAATCCAAAAACACGGCAATTATAAACATATTCTTATCTAGTGATTCTTTCCATTCTGTGATGGTTAGTTGTAGTGAAGTTTCACATGAATACCCAGGTCTAAATCCTGATTGATTTCCGAAGATAAGTTTATTATCATTAAAATATTTGATAAGTTGGTTATATGCCGCAGTTTCCAAGATTTTCCCCATACAAGGCAAAGTATTTATTGGTCTATATTCGCTTGCTTTGTTAGTATTAGTAATTTTAGGTATAGGTATCACAATAGAAGTTTTAAGTTCTTCTGGAAATTTACCTGTTTCTAAGGAAGTATTAATGAAGTGTAATATAACATGACCGGCTACTTGAAAAATACTTTTAACTACTTTACTATTTAGTGTGTCATGTTCATTGTATTTATTATTGAGTTTGCTAATAATTTCATTTAATTCTTTCATATCTACTTTTTTAAATGATTTTAAGCTACACGTTACCTTAAAATTTTTCAAATATTCAGTAACCTCTACATTAGAACTAGGAATGCTATTTACAATTTCTTCAATACTCGTTATAAAGTAGTTATTAAAATACTCTGCTTTGTTTTCCTCCTCAGAAACAGATATAAAATTGTTACTATTAGGAACTGGAAATAAAATTTCTTTATTACATTGTATTTTACTTTTGTTTGTACCTAACAATTGTATTAACGTGCGCCACATTTTTTCAGTGTTATTTTTTAATTTGTCAATTTTGTTTTCATAGAATTTATATTGATTCCAATTATCTATTATACAATTACAATCCGCATAAATAAAATCCATATATGCCCTATTTCTTTGTTGTATAACAACTTGAATTTCTTTATCTAACCATGGTAATACATTTTCATTATTTTTAATAGTTATAACTGGTGCAATGGAGTTGATTATATTTTCAACATTTGAAGTTAAATTTGCTAAAATTATATTAACATTTGTTGATTTTAGTAACCAAGAAGATTCTATTAGTTTATTATTTATTTTCTGCAAATTTTCTTCACACAAATTTCTATATTTTTTATAGTTATCGTTATTTGAGTTAATACATAACAATCTTTTACAACTTATATTAATATACGAGTGATCCGATACTTTTTCTGTTTTTATTACATTTGTGGACACATAATCTAAATTTGTTATAACATAATCAATCAAAGTTCTAGATCTATCTGTTATTCTGGTAGCTTCTGTTACAATTTGGTCAAGGCCATACATTTTAAATATATTCTTTAGTTTATTTACATAACAAGAGTTTTCAAAAAAATTAAAGTTAAAATCACCCACTAAAACTAGACGATTGTCATCATTAGTGAAAAGTTCACACCATTCTTCGACAGCTTGTATGAAGGGGGGTACACTTGCACTAGGGGAACGATACACAACACCAATCCACCATTTTTCATTTGTTACTTTTACGTTACACATTAGGCACCACCAGTTGCCATCGCAGACGAAGTTTTTGCTCTCTATATATTTAATATCATTTCTTAAATACACCAAAACGCCACCAGTTCGTCTAGAGCTAGAGTCGCACCTTACGCACAAATAATTAGGTAACGATAGTTCGCTGTCTGTAAAATCTATTAAAGTCCGAGTTTCGCTTAATAGTATTACAGAGGGTTTAGATTTTAACACAACACTTATTAGTTCATCTTTATTTTTTATGAAGCTTTGTATATTGGAGTAGAACATATTAAATTCCCTTATATTTTGCTTGCCTAGTTTTTTGGATTTTGGACTATTGTAGGTATATTGTTTATATATTTAATGGTTTTATCGTTAATACCGGATGCTATCATATCTTGAAGTTCTTGTCTTATTTTGTGATAATATTCCCTTTGCATCTTTGTTTGGTCAGAAAAAATACGTATCTCACGGTTGTTTATTTTGTGTTTATTTTTTAGAACATATAAAGCTGTTGTGTTGTCTTGAAAAATTACCTTTATCGGCCTTGACTTTTCTGTAGAGAATCGCCCTATTCTTATGCACTTAAAGTGTGGATCTACTAATCCCGATTCCGATAGAAGAATTTTTGTTTCATTTATATCAGACTGAATTCGGTCCTGAGTATCGGGTGCGACACATTCTTTAACGTTAAGAATCATTACATTACGGGCTCGCGACTGTCTTTCCTGTAGCTAGCTGATAATTATCTCCGGAGTAATTTCATCTTTACGCAGTGCGCGCATGTTATTTTCATCCTTTAACGATTTTATTTCGCTTTGCAATTCTATCACTAATTTTTGCAATTTACTTATTGCATCTCCGTAAAATTTGCAACTATCACATATGAAGCTCAACTTTCTATTAGCTGATTTTAGAAACTGTACTTCAGCTCTAGATAATGAGGCGCATGTTGAATGAATATGTCTTTTACAGGCATCACATTTTATTTCTTTATCTGGAGTTAGCCCATTGTTGCAATGTAGACAATTAACGTTGCCTGTCATTTTGCCCTTTTTTATATGCAATCCAAAATACACCGGTGTGAATCTGATTGCGAGCAGCAATATTTCACTTATCTGTTATGAAATGGAGTTGGTCTGAACTTGTAATCTTTTGTTATATTTATAACAAGAAAATAATTTACTTAAAAAATTGTTTAATATTATATCACTGAACAGAATATAGTGTTTTTTTCACAGAATGTCAGTCTGCACTATTATTTAATTTGTACTACGCTTCACTATAAACTCGCCAGTAAATTCCACTAAACTGTTAAATAAATATCGCTGAACAAAAAACACGTGCAATCTGTACGAAAAAATATAACTATATGTTTATTACATATTCAGAAGTGGGATAAGCATATCTATGTTCACGCGGAAGGCTATAATAACTGACAGTGAATGTTGAAAGTATTGTGAAAACGTGTTGCGCCATTGTGAGCCGCGAATATCACCTAAAATACTGTCAGTAACAATTTTAACGCATAGAGCGGTGATAAAGTGCTTCTTAGTTCGGGTATTGAACAGGTGGAAGACTTTGGAAAACCGTTGGTGTGGTTAAAAGTGTCAGCATTTGGAGGTTGGAGACATATTCAGGCGGGAAAATGGAAGACAGCGTTCTCGACATGACAGTACAGTGACTGTATAAAGACAGTGTGGCCATATGAACTGTAGCCGCCATGTTTATTCCAGATTTGTATTGGGTTATCACGGATTCTTTAATATCTCTTTGGGTCGATGGGATATCGACTTAGTTTTTGCTTACAAAGATTACACATACATATGCCGAAAAACTTATTTCAGGATTTTGTCCTAATCAACCCCTAAAGGGGTGAATCTACAAACGGGGTGAATTATATATCCCGTCGTATTTCCTGTGTTTGTTGAGTTATAAGGTTTCTTTTTGGCACATAGGTGTCTTTTTATAATATATCGAAATGGTTTTGACAGTTTTTTAAAATTTCACCCCTAAAGGGTGAAAAGGGGTAATATGTGATTTCAAGGATTCTTTAATATCTCTTAGGACCAATAAGATATCCACTTGCTTTTTGCTTACAAAAAATACCCATACAAAACCGAAAAACTAATTCCAGCATTTTGTCCTTATCAACCCCTAAAGGGGTGAATCTACAATTGGGGCGAATTATACATCCCGCCGTATTTCCTGTGATTGTTGAGATGTGACATTACTGTTTGGCACATAGGTGTATTTTTAAAATATTTCGAAATGGTTTTGACAGTTTTTTAAAATTTCAGCCACAAAGGGTGAAAAGGGGTGACATGTGATTTCAAGGATTCCTTAATATTTCTTAGGACCAATAAGATATCAACTTAGTTTTTGCTTACGAAGATTACCCATACAAATGCCGAAAAACTTATTTCAGGATTTTGCCCTAATCAACCCCTAAAGGGGTGAATCTACAATCGGGGTGAATTTTACATCCCGTCGTATTTCCTGTGTTTGTTGAGTTATAAGGTTTCTTTTTGGGACATAGGTGTCTTTTTATAATATCTCGAAATGGTTTTGACAGTTTTTTAAAATTTCACCCCTAAAGGGTGAAAAGGGGTAATATGTGATTTCAAGGATTCTTTAATATCTCTTAGCACCAATAAGATATCGACTTGCTTTTTTCTTACAAAAATTACCCATACAAATACCGAAAAACTAATTTCAGGATTTTGTTCTTATCAACCCCTAAAGGGGTGAATCTACAATTGGGGTGAATTATACATCCCGTCGTATTTCCTGTGATTGTTGATATGTAACATTACTTTTTGGCACATAGGTGTATTTTTAAAATATTTCGAAATGACAGTTTTTTTAAATTTCAGCCCCAAAGGGGGAAAAAGGGTGACATGTGATTTCAAGGATTCCTTAATATTTCTTAGGACCAATAAGATATCGACTTGGTTTTTTCTTACAATAATTACTCATACAAATGCCAAAAAACTTATTTTAGGATTTTGTCCTAATCAACCCCTAAAGGCGTAAATCTACAAACGGGGTGAATTATACATCCCGTCGTATTTCATATGTTTGTTGAGCTATAAAATTTATTTTTTGCACGTAGGTGTCTTTTTAAAATATCTCGAAATGGTATTAACAGTTTTTAAAATTACATCCCTAAAGGGCGAAAAGGGGTGAAATGTTAATTCAATGATTTCTTAATATCTCTTAGGACCAATAAGATACCGACTTGGTTTTTGCTTACAAAGATTACTCATACAAATGCCGAAAAACTTATTTCAGGATTTTGCCTAATGAACCCCTGAAGGTGTGAATCTACAAACGGGGTGAATTATACATCCCGTCGTATTTCCTGTGTTTGTTGTGTTATACAATTTCATTTTGCACAAATGTGTCTTTTTAAAATATCTCGAAATAGTATTGATAGTTTTTTAAAATTACGTCCTTAAAGGGTGAAAAGGGGTGAAATGTGAATTCAAGGATTCCTTAATATCTCTTAGGTCCAATTTTTGCTTACAAAGATTACTCATACAAATGCCGTAAAACTTATTTCAGATTTAGTATTTTTAAAATATTTCGAAATGGTTTTGACAGTTTTTTAAAATTTCAGCCCCAAAGGGTGAAAATGGGTGACATGTGATTTCAAGGATTCCTTAATATTTATTAGGACCAATAAGATATCGACTTGGTTTTTTCTTACAATAATTATACAAATGCCTGAAAAACTTATTTCAGGATTTTTTCCTAATCAACCCGTAAAGGGGTGTATATACAATCGGGGTGAATTAAACATGCTGTCGTATTTCCTGAGTTTGTTGAGTTAGAAAATTTCTTTTTGGCACATAAGTGTCTTTTTAAAATATCTCCAAATAATATTGACAGTGTTTTAAAACTGCATCCCTTAAGGGTGCAAAGGAGTGAAATGTCAATTCAAGGATTTCTTAATATCTCTTCGGACCAATAAAATATCGACTTGGTTTTTTCTTACAAAGATTACTCATACAAATGCCGAAAAACCTATTTCAGGATTTTGTCCTAATCAACTCCTAAAGCGGTGAATCTACAATCGGGGTGAATTTTACATCCCGTCGTATTTCCTGTGTTTGTTGAGTTATAAGGTTTCTTTTTGGCACATAGGTGTCTTTTTAAAATACCTCGAAATAATTTTGACAGTTTTTTTAAATTTCACCTTTAAAGGGGTAAATGGGTATTTTTTTATTCGATAGAACGTTTTTTGGACATAGATACATGAAATTCGCAAAGTATATTCTTTCCATGACGTAAGCACCTATTAAGAGATTTTTCGAAGTTGACCTCGAAGGGACTAAAAAGGGGGTCAAATGTGATTTCAGGGATTCCTCAATATCTCTTAGCACCAATCAGATATCGACTTGGTTTTTACTTACAATGGTTATCTAAACAAATGTTTAAATAACATAGGAATTCAGAATTTTGTCTTAATTAACCTCTAAATTGAACCCTTCGTATTTCCAGTTTCTTAGTTCCAATCTTTGTTGAGTTATAACACTCATTTTTGATTGAACATCTCTTGGACATAGAGACATGAAATTCGGTAATTATATTCCGTCCATGATGTAAGCACCCACTAAGAAGGGGGTTTATGAAATTCCAGCCCTAAGGGTTGAAAAGGGATGCAATTTGATTTCAGGGATTCCTCAATATCTCTTAGGACTACTGAGATATAGACTTGATTTTTTCTTAAAAAGGTTACCCACACATTTTTTTTTTTTTATTCAGGATTTTTCCCTAATCAACCCCTAAACGGGTGAATCTACATTCGGGTTGAATTATAGAAACCTTTGTATTTCCTGAGTTATAACATTTCATTTTGGTACATAGGTTTCTATTCAAAATATTTAGGATGCGTTTTTAGTTTTTTTAATTTCATTCCTAACGGGGTAAATTGGTATTTTTATTCGATAGAACGTCCCTTGACATACAGACATTCGGGAAATATATTCCCTCTATGACGTAAGCACCCATTAATATGGAATTTTTCAAAATTCGGTCCCTAAGGGGGTGAAATTGGCTGAAATGTGATTTCACGGATTCCTCAATATCTCTTAGGACCATTGAGATATCGACTTGGTTTTTACTTACAAAGGTTACCCATAAAAATATAAAGTTATGTCAAAATTATACCCTAATCAACCCCTAGAGAAGAATTATAAAACTCTTCGCATTTTCTTCGTTTGTTGAGTTATAATATTCCTTTTAACATATATATGTCTTTCTAAAATGTTTAAAAAGTTTTACAGTTTTTTTACTCAGTAGTTCGAGCCCTATATAGTGTAAAAGGTATAATGTTTTTTCATGGTTTCCTCAACATCTCTTAGAACAGATGAGATATCGACTAGGTTTTTGCTTACAAAGGTTACCCATACACATGTTTAAAAACAAACTGAGGATTTTACACTAATGCGTCCGTCAGTATATCGTAGCGAAGCACGGGTACTCAGCTAGTATGGAATAAATGTTAATATATCCTAATATATTATAATATTTCTTAAATTTTTAATAGTTTTACGTATTTATGTTTATATATATGTGAATATCAATTTATTATTAAGAAAAAACATGTATATGATTCAACATTTATTAAGATAAATATTAAAATTACCTACCGATGAAGGTATTTTTTTGAAATGTTTGCAACATAAAAAGAAAACAAATGAAAAAAATTCATAAAAAAGGACATGAAATGAAATAAAAGAGATATGTTTTTATTATTTTATAATTTTATTTGAGGACCTATAAAAACTAATACATTTTTTTTTTTATAAAAACAGGAGTTACATTTTAATTTGAATATTTTAAATTTAAGAAAACAAGTTCAAACAGGATATTAGAATTAGAATAAAAAGATAGGGAAAAAATGATGATAAGGTTCTATAAAAATTAGAGAACCCAGCATTCCTCTAATTTTTGGGAAAACGCATGTTTATATAAAAAAAAAAAAAATAGGATATTTTCATATTAAAAAAGAATAAGCAGAACATGTTATATACCCTGACTTCAAAAAGAAATTACATAAGAGTTGGCTATGGAAAAATAAAATAATGTATACTACAAGCTTTATGTAACAATAAATAACTTATGACAACAAGAGTGATTTAATTAATTCAGACAGTAAATTAATTCTAAAGCTTTCTGTTGACATTACTTTTATTTTCCATAGCCAACCCTTATGCAATTTCTTTTTGAACTCATGGTATAAATGATATATTAATAAAGAAAACTGATGTATATATTATCAATTATGCATTTATTCAACTAAAATTATGGTCAGGTGAAAAATAAAATGAAATCAGTATGGAATAACATTAAAATTAATGAAAGTAAATACTTCTTATAATTGTGAAACCATCCATTGATTTACTGGCATAATGTTTTTTTATGTTCATTTAGCCTTTTTTTTCCTTCAATTTTAAACCTAAACATAACAAAACGTTTCATTATTTTTAATTTTAATTTGTCACAATTTAAAATATGTGCACAGTTTACATTATCTACATTACTCATTACTCATCACAAACACAACAATATTCACTATTAAACGTCTAAATATACGTATATTATTTGAAAATATCACTTAAATCTGTTGAAACACAAGCTAAACACATGTAAACCATATATAATCTGTAACAAAGTTGGAAGAAATATGGCGGACTTCAGCTCGACCAATAGAAAATGAGACCATCGTATGGCCACACTGTCTTTATACAGTCACTGTACATGACAGCGGATAGCAGCGCGCAGCCAGCTACGGTGGACGGAATCCAAACCACACGGCCAGTAAGCGGACAGCAGTTGTCAGCGGGGTCTACAGTGACGGCCGGTAGCGGAACTACAGTTCAGGTAGGAGATGGCGCTGTTGTGTCAACTTTGTTGGCGCACAGATTTTCCATTTGTAGATATGAAAGTCCAGTAAAAATCGGCTCGAATCAACGTCGTAGCAAAAGAAGACTGTGAATTGTTGGCTGGAAAAGTTGATTTAATTAGCTGTGCTACGGCACAGCTACGGCTACGGCACAGCTGTACGACGACAAAGAGCTAATTATGCCAATAGTCAACATTGGACCACAGAACTGCACGATTAGGAACGACAAGGCGATTGGTTACTTGAAATCCGCTGAAATACTTAAGGTGGATGAGTCAAAATGTGAATCAGTCCGGCTGGAACAGCTAAAAGTAAATGCACAGAATGTAAGTGAAAATGATCAAGAGCGACTTCTCACGCTGTGTAATGAATACATAGATTGTTTTGCATTCAATCTGAAAGAGTTAGGTTGTACTGATTTAGTCGAAATGGATATACTAGACAATGATGTACCAGTGCGCAGAAAACCCTATAAGTCCAGTATAGCAGAGCGCGAAACAATAAAAGAACTAGTAGCCGAGTGGAAGAAACACGGTATTGTATCTGAGACAAGGTCGCCTTACGCGTCTCCCTGTCTATTAGTTCGGAAAAAGTCTGGTGAACCGCGAGTAGTAGTGGATACCGAGCACTTAACGCACAGACGGTTAAGATGAATTTTCCAATTCCAACTGTTGAAAAACAATTTGAAGGTCTGAGCGGTTGTAAATTATTTACAAGCTTAGATTTAGGCAATGCTTATTTGCAGGTGCCCCTAACTGAACGGGCAAAACAAAAGAGCGCGTTCATAACAAACGACACCACGGGACAATTTAACAGAATAATGTTCGGGCTAACGAATGCTCCGTATGAATTCAGCAGGTTAATGTCTCTCGTCTTAGGACCTTTAGGACGCGAAACCGCAATTTGGTACTTAGATGACGTGCTTGCTGCGGCTAAGAATTGGTCAGAGATGTTGGATACGCTCAGAAAAGTTTTCGAAGCCTTTAAGAAAGCGAAACTCACGCTTAAGATACAGAAATGTAAATTTGGAATGTCACAAGTAGACTATCTAGGATTTACACTTTCAAAAGCAGGTATCACACCAGGCGATTTTAAGATCGGTGCGATCAAAGAATTTCCACAACCGAAAAATGTACATGAAGCGCGGAGAATTTTAGGCTTAGCTAGCTATTTTAGACGCTTTATATCGAACTTTGCGGTACGTGCAAAGCCAATTACTGATTTAAGCAGAAAAAATGAAAAATTTATTTGGAGTGATAAGGCAAATTTTTCGTTTAATGATTTGAAGGAAGCTTTATGCTCAAAACCAGTGTTGAGGTTATTTAACACGGAAGCAGCACATACGGAAGTGCATACGGACGCAAGCAGCCTGGGGATCGGAGCAATATTGCAAGGTTGCAAGCGGATGAAGATGGTGGTGCACTGCAACCAGTTGTGTACCTATCCAAGAAAAACACGCCAGCTGAATCACAGTATTCTTCATGTAAATTAGAACTTATGGCGCTTGCTTATGCGTTGAATAAGTTACGCAATTACTTATTTGGACGACACTTTGTTTGCGTTACTGACTGTGAAGCTTTAGTTCACATGAATGCGAACAAGACAAGAAATTCGCAGATTGCTAGATGGCTACATTTGGTCCAGGATTTTGACATGATACTTCGGCACAGGGCAGGTACGAAAATGGCTCATATTGATGCATTATCTCGAGCACCCGTCGGAGAAGAAGGTGACACATACCAGCAGCTATATGACCGACTAGACGTATTGATGGTCCTTTCCGAAGATCAGATTATGATTATGCAAAGGAGTGACCCGGAGCTACGACTGAAGACAGTTTTTTGCAGAAGGATAAGCAATCCTTGACTGCTGATGAGATAGCAAATATTCAAGGGTACCGGTTGCATGACGGACGATTATTTAGGATCGAGACGTCTCAGAATAGAACGCGAGACTTATACGTTGTTCCAAAATCTATGAGGAAGACTATGTGTGTGCGTTATCATGACAACGCTGGGCACTTTGGTCTGGAACGAACAGTGGGGGCTATGAGAAGCAGTTTCTGGTTCCCCAGAATGCGACGGTATTTACGTCAACACTTAAGATCAAGTTTTGAATGTATTGTCAATAAAAATCCAGGTAGACGACAGCCCGGGTTTTTACACAGTTTACCAATCCCAGAAAGACCCTTCGCACGCATACATGCGGACCATTTTGGACCGTTGATCAAGTCCAAGAAAGAAAACGTTCATATTTTGGTTGTCAAAGATGCGTTGACAAAGTACGTAAAATTATATTCAGTTAAGAATACGAAGACTAGCACGAATCTAAAAGCAGTTAGAATATTTTTAGATTCTTTTGGGATACCGATACATATGATAACTGATAGAGGTACTTGTTTTACCTCTAAGGAATTTGAAGAGTTTTGTAAGAAATTAAATGTAAGACATACACTAATTTCTAGCAGGCATCCACAGGCTAACGAAGAAGTTGAATCCGTTATGAAGGTTCTATTGCCAACGTTATTAACATCTATCGAAGATGAAGAGCAGTGGGACGTGAAGTTACCACTAGTTGAGAGATACTTAAACAATGGTATTAACAAAAATACTAAGAAGACACCATTCGAGGCTTTGTATGGATATCAGCCGGTATTCGACAATGCGGCATATGAGTTAATCGGTTTAACCTCGGAAACGAAGGAACGTCAGTATCCGGAGGAAATTCGGAATGAGATTCGCAAGAATATGGCTGAGCAACAAGCCAGGTTCAAGCGATATTATGACTCAAAGCGGTACGAACCTGAGCAATTAGAAATTGGCGACATAGTCTTTATAAAAGGAGCCAAAGATTATACAGGTCAACCAACGAAAACACAAGGTCGGTATAAGGGGCCTTACATTGTTATGCAAGTTCTCCCAAGCGATGCGTACCGGGTTAGTTCCATCGATGGGGTGGGGGAAAGACACTTTACCACGACCGCGCATATCAGTCAAATTAAGCGATATAGAAATCACATTGAATCAGAAGATTCCGACACAGACACCGATCCAGATGATACCCAGGATAGCGGCACCTACCAGCCGGCACCAGAACGAGATCCATCAAACGATCCAGATAGTGGCAGTGCTAATGTTAGTGCAAGTGTTAGTGACAAAATCGCGAGTGCAAAAACACAAAGACGACCCAAGCGGAGTCATCAAGTACCGACGTACTTGAGAGACTATGAACACTAATGTAGACTAATGGAACACTAAGTTAAGTAATTTTCTTGTATGATTGTACAATGTTAATGAGGTCATTAACCCGGCAGAATGGCCGAGTGTAATAAACCCTCGTTGTAAAATTTTTTGCAGTTGGCAACATTGTGAGATTGTCAGCGAGACATGTGTGTAAGAGTCATGGCAAGTGACGCTGTAAGATTAACTATTGTAGTGATTTATATTCTGACAAATAAATTACAGTGATTTTTATGAGTTTATTACATATATATGTGGGACTGACCAATCGTATTACCCGCTCAAATGAGAAGATTTCTGAAGAAGTCCCTGCATCACCGACTGTGAACCCCAAGTAACCACGTGTATGGCGTGTTCAGTCCCTGCATCCCCGACGGTGAACCCCGGTTTCACACGTGCAGTGTGAGTTCAGCCGGCAACGAAGGCAGATGTGTCAAATTTTTTACAATTTAATTAAATTTAATGTTACTAAAATTTGCTTTAATATTACCAATAAATTTTTATTAATATAAACTTGTGTTTCAATTAAAAATCCCACAAAATTGGGGGCTCAACCGGGATTCGAAACATAATTATTAACATCTAGTGATAAACAAAAGTGAAAAGTGAATTTAATTAAAGCTAAAAGTTGTTAACAAAGTGATTTTAGTGTATAAAAAGAGTGAACAGTTAAATTTTAACAATGTTGAGGGGTGTGTGTGATGTGTGACGTTATTTTGTATTGTGCCCGCTGTACTCCACTCGCCGAGCGTTGTTTAATTCGTTGTTTAAGTCTTAAAAGACGTTATTGCATCTGTTGTCTGAAAGTTAAGATAATATTTTAATTTTTGAGTTAAAATAATTAATTCAAAGAGGTGTTAACAATAAAACTAGGTTAAATTATAAAGATGGTTTAAGACAAGTGATTTATTTACAAAAATTAAATAAACAAACGACTAAATCCGAATTAAAAAAAAAAGTTTAAAACGACGAAATAAATTTGAATACGCCGGCAAAAGACGTTAGTTAAAAGAGTTGAAGACGAAATCAAAGAAGAAAGAAGACGTGCTAAGACGAAACTAAAGAAGAAAGAAGACGTGCTAAGACGAAATCAAAGAAGAAAGAAGACGTGCCAAGACGAAAGCAAAGAAGAAAGAAGACGTGCCAAGACGAAACCAAAGTAGAAAGAAGACGTGCTTAGACGATAGCAAAGAAAAAAGGAAGACTCACCAAGACGAAAACCAAAGGAAAACGAGACGTGAAAACCAACATAAAGCTGAAAAACACGAGCGAAAGAAGATTGCCCACGAGTAAAGAAGACGTTAAAAGTTAGTAAGAAGAGAAAATACGGTAAGCAAAATCATTTTTTATTAATAAAAATGCCGAAAGGAGTGTCAAGAAAGGTAGAAGAGTTGGAGAGATCCCTCGAGCAACTTTCTCTTCAAAAGACTGAAGAAAAAGAAACACTTGAAAGAGAAATACAATCTCTTAATCAGAGACTTGAGAACATTAAGCATAACAACAGTGGCTCTTCAAGTATGTTTAATTTTAAAGACATTGAAGGCATTGTACCCAAATTTAATGGTTCCGATCTGTCTTACTCTGTAAATAGTTGTATCAAAGATGTCGAAGACAATTCTCAAATGTTTCATTGGTCATATTTGCAAACTCTGGTTGCTGCGCGCAAATCGTTGGACGGATTAGCCAAGCTATGGCTAAAATCAGAACCGATATTTAAAACTTGGACTGAATTTAGAGTTGCAATTATAGAAGAATTTGGTCTCAAAGTAGACAGTAAGACAATCCATCAATTACTTTCAAAAAGGAAGAAACTCGCAACGGAAACGTACCAAGAGTATTTGCTTCATATTAAGGAATTAGGGAAGAGAGCTTCCATTGACGACACTGTCATAATTGAGTACATAATAGACGGCATCTCAGACTACGAATCCAACAAATCGATACTTTATGGTGCTTTGACTTTCCCCGAATTTAAGCAGAAACTAAAGATTTATGAAACGATGAAGATGAAAAGCAGAAGTACTCCTGAAAAGTCCACGTTAAAAACAAATAATAAAACTGAAAAAGTATGCTTTAATTGTGGAGGCAAAGGACATTTGTCTAGAGACTGCACGAAGAAGACACAGGGCCCAAAATGTTTTAGTTGTAATAAGTACGGACATATTGCCCCAAAATGCCCTGAAAAGAAAACCAATACAACGGTGTCTCACCAAGAATCAAGTAGCATGTTAATAAAGCGAATTGATCCATTCAACAAGATGTGTAAAATGGTTGAGATAAAAAATCGTCAAGTAGTCGCTCTAATTGACACTGGCAGTGAAGTCAATGTTATGACTCAAGATCAGCTGTTATATCTGGATGTCCAATCAACCAGTGATAAGAAAATTACACTGCAAGGGCTAGGCTCAAAAAAGGTCGAAACTTTGGGAAAGATCGAAACCAATATAAAAATTGACGGAGAAGAATACGAAATGATAATTCACATAGTCCCTGACAATGCAATTCCAACAGACATGATAATAGGTAGAGAATTATTAAATGATGCAGAACTTAAAATTAATGCCGACGGTCTAGAAATTAAAAAATACCATAAGAATGAAGAAGAAAAAGATTTCTTAATGATTGAGACAAGTTTAGAAGAAGAAACTCTAATGGGATTACCTGAAGATGTCAAAGAGATTGTTAATAACTACCATCCTAAAGAAGTAAGAACTACAGCCGTGAAAATGAAAATTATCTTGAGTGATGATAGACCCATCTACCAACACCCAAGAAGACTGTCGATTCCAGACAAAAGAGAAGTGGATAGACAAATTGAAGAATGGCTTCAGAAAAAAATTATTCAACCAAGCTCATCGGACTTTGCAAGTCCAATAGTCCTTGTGAAGAAAAAAAATGGAGATACAAGAATATGCATAGATTACAGGAAAGTAAATAAGAACATAATCAAAGATAGGTACCCTCTGCCACTCATTGATGACCAGATGGACAGATTACAAGGTGCATGCATATTTACGACGTTGGATTTAAAAAATGGTTTCTTCCATGTTCCCGTGGAAGAAGACAGCATCAAATACACTGCATTCGTGACTCCTAGTGGACAGTTTGAGTTCCTAAGAACACCATTTGGCTTGTGTAACTCGCCAGCTGTATTTCAACGATATGTAAATCATATTTTCAAAGATCTGATCAATCAAGGAATTCTATTAACATATCTAGATGATCTCATTATTCCATCAAAGACGCGCGAAGAAGGAATAAACAGACTGAAAGTTGTGCTAGGTCGTGCACAGGAGTTCGGTTTAGAAATAAATTGGAATAAGTGTCAATTTCTTCAAACAAGAATAGAATATTTGGGATATTCGATAGAAAATAATACAGTCAGTCCATCAAGAGTGAAGACCAATGCAGTGAAGAAATTCCCTAAACCAACCAACCTGAAACAAGTTCAGAGCTTTCTAGGTTTGACCGGATATTTCCGAAAATTTATAGATAATTATTCTCAAAAGGCAAGACCGTTAAGCGACCTGTTGAAGAAGAATAACAAATTTGTTTTCGATGAAGAGCAAGAAACTTCTTTTCAAGTACTTAAAGACAGTTTAGTATCAGCGCCAGTTCTACGAATATATTCACCTACAAACAGGACAGAACTGCATACTGATGCTTGCAAATATGGATACGGTTCAATATTGCTCCAAGAGGACAGTCAAGATAGAAAACTGCACCCTGTTCTGTATTTTAGTAGAAAGACGTCAACCGCAGAACAAAATTATTCTAGTTACGAGTTAGAAGTACTAGCAATAATAGAATCATTGAAAAGATTCAGAGTATACTTACTTGGTATCAATTTCAAGATAGTAACCGATTGCTCTGCATTTGAAATGACAATGCGGAAAAAGGAATTGACTACAAGAGTAGCAAGATGGACGTTGCTACTTGAGGAATTTGATTATGTACTAGAACATCGTCCTGGAGTTCGTATGAAACATGTTGATGCTTTAAGCCGGAACCCAATAGCGATGGTTATACAAGATAGTGTCACGGAAAGAATCAGACAAGCACAAAATGAAGATGAAGAAATAAAAGTGATCAAAGAATTGCTTAAGACGATTTCTTATAAAGATTATAAAGAAGAACACGGAATAATATATAAAGAAATTGAAGGAAGGAATTTAATATGCATTCCACGACGTATGCAAAACGAAATTATCAGAAGAGCACATGAAAATGGACATTTCAGCATAAAGAAAACTGAGGATCTAGTCAAAAGAGAGTTTTAGATTCCCAAAATAAAAGAGAAAATAAATTCAGTTATAAGAAACTGCGTCCATTGTATCCTAGCTGAAAAGAAATCTGGCAAGCACGAAGGTTTTTTAAACCCTCTTGATAAGGAAGATGTACCACTAGCCACTTATCATTTAGACCACTTAGGACCGTTATCGACCACAAAGAAAGGCTATAAGTATATCTTAGCCGTAGTAGATGCGTTTACAAAGTTTGTATGGCTGTACGCTACAAAGTCCACTACTACGCAAGAAACTCTAGATAAATTAGAAATTCAAGCTGAAGTTTTTGGTAATCCACAACGTTTAATATCGGATCGAGGTACCGCCTTCACTTCATCTAGTTTTCGAGATTATTGTAACGAGCGTAATATTAGACATGTTCAGATCACAACCGGCGTCCCAAGAGGAAATGGTCAAATCGAGAGAGTCAATCGTATAATTATACCAGCCCTTACGAAATTATCTCTTGGTAATGAAAATAATTGGTATAAGCATGTTGGCCAGTTGCAAATATCACTTAACAATACATACCAGCGAGCTATTGGCAAAACGCCGTTTGAAATCATGATTGGTGTCAAAATGAGAACCTCTAAAGATGTTAGAATTCAAGAAATAATTGAGGATGAAAGTCTGAAAATGTTTGAGGAAGAGCGAGAAGAAATTAGAATGGAAGCGAAGAAAAACATAGTAAAGATACAGAAAGAAAATAAGAAAAGTTACGACAGGAAAAGGAAAGTAGCGCGTAAATATCAAATTGATGATATTATTGCAATTAAACGTACTCAATTTGTTACCGCAGGAAAGATAAGACCCAAATTTCTAGGTCCATACAAGGTAGTTACAGTGCTGGGCCGGGACCGCTATGATGTTGTCAAGGTAGGCATCAGCGAAGGTCCCCTTCGCACCTCTTCAAGTGCTGACAACATGAAACCATGGTGTCCGAACGTAGATGAAGACGAGTTGTCATCCGAGCCGGATGACTTTCATGAAGGCCGAGCTGTGGGACTGACCAATCGTATTACCCGCTCAAATGAGAAGATTTCTGAAGAAGTCCCTGCATCACCGACTGTGAACCCCAAGTAACCACGTGTATGGCGTGTTCAGTCCCTGCATCCCCGACGGTGAACCCCGGTTTCACACGTGCAGTGTGAGTTCAGCCGGCAACGAAGGCAGATGTGTCAAATTTTTTACAATTTAATTAAATTTAATTTTACTAAAATTTGCTTTAATATTACCAATAAATTTTTATTAATATAAACTTATGTTTCAATTAAAAATACCACATATATATATATTTTTTTCTTTTAGAAAAAGTATTTGTATTCTGTATTACGAATACATCGGAAAATTATTTTAAATATGTACTTTTACTAGTACTTGCCTATCACTGGTTATAGATGTATATCTTTATAATTTGTCAGATAATTTTTAATTTATCATTGAATAAATTGTACCTATATCTGCCCACATCAAATTTAGAAATTAACAGAATTGTCCACTTACATTAAAAAAATTAAGATCTACTAGATTTTAAATGTATGTAATTTAAAAACCTATATATTTGGCTAATTGCCTAAGTATCAAAGACCATAAACGTGAAATAAAAAAAAAAACTACTATTTTTTTCATAATTATCTTAAAAATATACTAATAAATTAAGCTTAATTTAATATTATTTATGAAATTTATTTTATTAAAATTTGCAGTTTACTGTTTTAAAAAACATATTTTTACTTTCAATTCTTATCAGCAAAACATGGATGTTAGCAATGAGGTTTTACGACGTATGGTTTATATGACGTCATTGGATGTATGCAACACGCACAACTCCTCGGTGCATCTTCCCGCTCCCCGCCTAAGAGGGTGTTGGCTTCAAGGTATCTTTATGAGAACTAGTCGTAGCGAACCGTTTTATAGCATTTTAGACCGCTTTCCTGGAGCAATTTACTTCCTGAGAAATTTTAACTTGACTCCATCCCTTTTGACTTAGACTTACAATTTGTGCACGTTCAACGTCACTCAAACTTTTTGTATTCATACATAATTAGTAAGTGAAAGTAACTGTACTACATGAAAAAAAAAATCACTCTACTCTTGCCCAAGTCTCATTCTAATCTAAAACATTTATGTACCTATCGCATATAAACGAGTATTAACTTGCAAACTATAATATTTAAAAGGTTATGAACACGTTCAAACCTGCAAACGAAACGTTTTTCTATGGAATATAATTAAAAACAATGTGCAAAAGTATTTTAATTTGGTTTCCTAAATAAAATTCGCATAAATTGCATTTATTTATTAGATGTTCCAAGGGTGCTCCATACATATGAACAAGGCTGTATATATATAAATATATATATATGTGTGTGTCGGAGAATATCATAATTTTATCAGAATACGTAAGTGCAAAGGCAGCAGCCTTGGTACTAGCAGAACCAATATCAGCCGATCAGCAAAAACAGAGCGATAATAGAACAGTGTGTGTTGTAAATATAATTAAAAACAATGTGCAAAAGTATTTTAATTTGGTTTCCTAAATAAAATTCGCATAAATTGCATTTATTTATTAGATGTTCCAAGGGTGCTCCATACATATGAACAAGGCTGTATATATATAAATATATATAGATGTGTCGGAGAATATCATAATTTTATCAGAATACGTAAGTGCAAAGGCAGCAGCCTTGGTACTAGCAGAACCAATATCAGCCGATCAGCAAAAACAGAGCGATAATATGAGTGTGTTATAGCTGAGCGATCGGTCTGGATCATTGGGATTGCTACGTGTCTGTTATAATATCTGTTTTAATTATGAACTTTGTTTTATGTCATAAATGTGTTTTAATAATGTTTGATTATTTGTGTGAGTGATAATTGTTATTTTACCACATTTGAGACGAAATCAGAAATGGGATTTGCATCCAAAGCCATGAACAATGTAGAGAAATTCGGATGGAACTTGTGCAAAAGATAAGTCAACCTTCTACTAGTAAGCCAATAAATTTACCAGTATGTGAATCAGAAAAAGTGGGCCAAAATACCAAGGCCTGGTGCAATACTATTGATCTTAGAGTGCGTGAGAATCCAATAAATGGTAGTGCTTTAATGATCGTGTTAAGCAAAGTTTTGCGATGTTCTGCATCTGCATGGCTATCTCAGATAACATTTGAAGGTATGACTTGGGAACAATTTTAAGATTTATTTTAATCAAGATACGACCAAAATGATACCGGTTCTGCTTTTCTTATAAAATTATTGCATGGAAAACCTAAAGACCATGAGCCTTATTCTGTGCATGCTAGTCAATTTTTAATAGCTTTCATGATACGCTAGCAGAAATCAGATCCAGAAGAAATTAGCAATGGCCTTAGCAATGGCTAATTTAACCGAATTCTATTCTGAAGAAAAACGTCAGTCCGAGAGACCGAAATTCAATTCTTCATCTTCAATTGAGTGTTTCAACTGTGGTAAAATTGGGCATCGTCAACGTGATTGTTGACTCGCCGGGGGGCAGACCAGCTCCGAGAGGCCTTCCAGTTCCGAGATGTGTCATTAGGGGGTTCGTTGCTGCAATTGTAACAAGCCTGGTCGCTGTGTCAGCTGTGCCGCAGTGCCGTTTTGAGGAAGGAGCGTGAAACCAAAAGAGTAGAATCCTGCACGGTTAAGTCACCTAGCGATCAACTTTAACATGGTGAGATCTTTTCTTTTGTTTCCAACTCTGGAGCAGAGTGTTCTGTCTTGAAAAAGTAAGTTTCTTTAAAATTTAGCGGTCATAGATTCCGTAATAAAGTCTCTTTAGTTGGTATTGGAAAAGATCCTGTGTTAGTACAACACAGATTTTATCTTAAGTAATAATAGATGGATATTTGCTTGAAATTAAATTTCATGTTTTGGCTGATATTTATTTAAACAAGGATATTATGATTGGTAGGGAAATTTTAAGTTCTGGTTACTATATTCACTTGACTAATAGTAAAATCTTCCTGGAAAACTGTAGACATATGCATTTTAATAACCAAATCCAAAAATTTGCTTGATTGGAAAAATGAGATAATATTTAAATTAGTTGGTGACGAATGCAATCAGTTACTTACACTGTTACATAATTTTAAAGATTCCTTTATTAAAGATAATCCTGTGACACGTGTTAATACCGTACAAAGATGTCCATACCGAATAAGAGAATGTGAAAAAGAAATAGTTTGCAACAAAATTCAAGATTTATTAGAGGCTAAAATTATTAGACCTAGAATTTCACGGATTTCAGTTCAAACGAAAGATGAAACTAGTAGAATGTGTGTTGATTATTGTGAATTGAATTCCAATACAATTTCTGATAAATATGCATTACCAATAATTTCAGGATTAATTGCGCATTTTTAATGTGCAACCTATTTTACAAATATAGACATGGCAAGCGGGTATTATCAAATTCCCGTTCACAAAGACTCTATTGAGAAAACAGTTTTCATTACACCCGAAGGTCAATATGAATATTTGTTGATACTATTTTAGTTTAAAGACGGTTATGACTGTTTATAAACGAGCGATAATAAAGGCCTTATGTAGCTTAGTAAACATCCATGCGATAGTGTATGGATGACGTAATGATTAACTCTAAAATTATTTCCGATTGTCTTGTAAAATTAATGATGTACTACAAGCACTTCTTTAATATGGTTTTTCACTAAATTTTAGAAAATGACCGTTTCTAGAAACTCAAATTGATAATTTGGGTTACGAAATATGTGCAAGCGAAATTAGACCAAGCTAGATCAAAAATACAGAGGGCCTATGAGAGTTATAAAAATCCTTGACGAAAACAGGTATGAATTAAAACCGATGCGAGGTAATCGTATCTTAAAATATGCTCTCGAGCATTTAAGACCGATGCCCTGTGGCTCAGAGGAGTACGTACAAGCGGATGAGTCCCATGGTAAGGAAAACGCATCTCCTGAAGATAATGAGGGCTCATACGTGAACCAGTGGTTCTCTGGGTGAGGAGGTGTGTCCTCCGAAAATGTGGTTATTCCAGGTGAACAGTGGTTCTCTGGATGAGGAGGTATGTCCTCCGAAAATGTGGTTATTCCAGGTGAACAGTGGTTCTCTGGATGAGGGGGTGTGTCCTCCGAAAATGTGGTTATTCCAGGTGAACAGTGGTTCTCTGGATGAGGAGGTGTGTCCTCCGAAAATGTGGTTATTCCAGGTGAACAGTGGTTCTCTGGGTGAGGAGGTGTGTCCTCCGAAAATGTGGTTATTCCAGGTGAACAGTGGTTCTCTGGATGAGGGGGTGTGTCCTCCGAAAATGTGGTTATTCCAGGTGAACAGTGGTTCTCTGGGTGAGGAGGTGTGTCCTCCGAAAATGTGGTTATTCCAGGTGAACAGTGGTTCTCTGGATGAGGGGGTGTGTCCTCCGAAAATGTGGTTATTCCAGGTGAACAGTGGTTCTCTGGATGAGGAGGTGTGTCCTCCGAAAATGTGGTTATTCCAGGTGAACAGTGGTTCTCTGGATGAGGAGGTGTGTCCTCCGAAAATGTGGTTATTCCAGGTGAACAGTGGTTCTCTGGATGAGGAGGTGTGTCCTCCGAAAATGTGGTTATCTCAGGTGAACAGTGGTTCTCTGGATGAGGAGGTGTGTCCTCCGAAACAGTGGTTATCCCAGTTGAACAGTGGTTCTCTGGATGAAGAGGTGTGTCCTCCGAAAATGTAGTTAACCTATGAATAGTAGTTTTCAGGATTAGGCGGTGTGTCCACCGACCAATAGACGGCGGGGCAGGTGCCCAAGAGCTCCTGATGTGTGCCAGTAAGGCCAGGAACAGAGTTACATACTAGATGAATTCCTGGTGCAGGTTGGTAAATCGCTTGAAGTAGAATATAAAAAGTAATTTGAATGTGATACTAATTGATTGAGTATCAGTGATATGTTGAGTCTTCAGTGGAAGACAGTGTAGGGATGAGTTATTGTATGAGTCAGAAATGGCCGAAGTGGGCACCACTGGACGTTTTAAAAAAAAAAAATTTAACTAATGACACTTATTGTAGTGTATGTTTTTTCAGATAAAGATCGCACAGGGTCGTGCGATAGGTCAGGATGGCCGTGTCGGAGAATATCATAATTTTATCAGAATACGTAAGTGCAAAGGCACCAGCCTTGGTACTAGCAGAAGCAATATCAGCCGATCAGCAAAAACAGAGCGATAATAGAACAGTGTGTGTTGTATGAGTGTGTTATAGCTGAGCGATCGGTCTGGATCATTGGGATTGCTACGTGTCTGTTATAATATCTGTTTTAATTATGAACTTTGTTTTGTCATAAATGTGTTTTAATAATGTTTGATTATTTGTGTGAGTGATATTGTTATTTTACCACATTTGAGACGAAATATATATATATATATGATTCCGGCCAATACGCCCTTAACTAACAGTGGAAGCCCGGACGCCACTGCCTACTAACAGAAGGTCAGCAGGCAGGCAGAGATAACAGTTGGCCGTCAACTGTGGAATGCGAGTGACGCGTGCGGCAGGCAGAGAGCCATATTTCTGATATTATTATAGTTTTTCATATTTTTGTGTAATTTAAAGATTAAATGCAATAAATCATGTGTTAATTGTTATTGTGATTGTTATTTCATTTTGTCCGTTCTGGGGTGCTGACATATATATGTAAGATTATAATTAAACTTTACTTTTTAGTATTTCAAATACATTTATAAATACTTGTTGGAGTTAGTAACGAACAACAAAACAAAAGTAAACATAAAAAGGCGATCAAAGAACATCTATGATGACGATTGCTCCTAGCGGTAATTTAACAAAATAAATATAAGTTAGGCAACTGGTTAGACTCCTGGGGGCAAATCCCCTTTCGTCTCCACAGGGTCTTGGCTTCATAACAAACAATGTTAAGGTATAGGCGTGCTGATTACTTTAAGATTTAAAGTTAATGAAACGATGAAATTTTCTCTTATAATATATATTTGAATAGCACACAACACAACAATATTCACTATTAAACGTCTAAAATTGCTAAATATACGTATATTATTGGAAAATATCACTTAAATCTGCTGAAACACAAGCTAAATACATTTAAACCATAGGTAATCTGTAACAAAGTTGGAAGAAAAATGGCGGCCTTCAGCTCGACCAATAGAAAATAGAACATCGTAGGGCCACACTGTCTTTATACAGTCACTGTACCGCAAATTGTAAACAAGCGAATGAGACGGCCACATCAAAAACTAACACCTTCTCTTTGCTAGTTTATTTACTCTGTGCTCGAACCCGTCAACCTAAGAACTTCACGTTCTCGTTCTAGAGCCACTAGACCATCAGTGTTTCTCAACAGGTGGTCCGCGAACCACCAGTGGTCCCCAAAAAAAATTTAGTGGTACGCGAAAGTTTTTATATGTGTTTTTTGCATTTTTTTAAATTTTTTATGTAAACAATTTATATTTTGTTAATTTTCTGTAAACTTTCTGTGATTTTCTACAAATAAAATAAATGTATTTAGTAGCATATCAAATATATTTGTTTTCTTGCAAAAAATGAACCAACAATTATTATTAGTGGTCCGCGTAAGAAAATTATATATTATACTGGCCCCCGGTGCGTTTTTGGTTGAGAAACACTGCACTAGACTACGAAGGCATGTCCATATATTTGAAAATATTTAGTAATTTATTAAATAAACTTAAATATACAAATAAATACAGAACACTATTAAAATAGAAATTAAATGCGTCTGCGATCATTGGCAAATTCGCATTAATCAGATTTTCTATAAAATCTACTCTATTATTAGTATTTTTTTCCCCTGTGAACACATAATATAGTAAACTGCATTTTACAGTAATAATAATTGAAATAATACTGTTTAGAGGTTCGGGCCAGACCCGATTTGACTGCACCCTTTGTTTATCTAGTTAGCTGTCGTCAGTTATCAGTATTTGGGTCCTTTTGTGGCGTTTCTATCGGTATCTTCCGTATCTAAGATGAGCACATCACATCAGCATGTCTTATATATTATATTACAGAAAATATAATGTACAATTTCTATCTACGTTCAGTTTTATATGTTACCGGGTCCGTAATAATTGTTTTCCGGGGACTGGGGTGGAACTGTTGTCTTCCCAGGCCTAAAATTATATGACCGGGGCCCGGGACCTATCTCGGCGCTCCAGGTGCTCAAGTTTTGCGAGGACCCTTATTGCAAATTTGAAACGAGTAAATGCACAGGGTACAACATTTGATAACAATTATAAAAAAACATAGTAAAAATTGTTTAAGATAAAATAGATAAATAGAAAAATAAATAAATTGGAGAACAAAAAAGTATAAAAGCTTCGAAAAAACCGCTTTAAAGTAAAGACTGCGGGGCCGGGTAAGTGAGCTCTTGTCCCTTACTGCGGACGCAAATCAGCGCAAGAAAGGCGCACGAATACTAAAGTTCAGTGTCGCCACTCCAGGGGCAACATATATACAACTACTGAAACAGATGGAACTCCTTCAGCAAGCAATATGACTTCGAACAAGCGCGTTCAGTGCCCTTCTGCCTGGCGTACTATGGCGTTATCCATTTAAGTCAATTTTATCCAAAATTATATTCAATTTTGTCACATGCATTCAACTGTATATGCCATATCAAACTGTAGTATGAGAGTTTTTGACAAGTCAATATGAATTAAATCATTTATTGGATAAATTATAGGAGCGCATTACTACAACTAGCAATCCATTGTGATCCTGGAATGTAATCGTTTGTTTTGCGGAGATTTGATAAGTTGAAAAATGTTTCAATCACATCACATTGGTATTTGGAACGGCTTTTTTTCAGAATGTCTTCGTTTGTGATAAATTAGACCTGATGACTGTGTCAATGCTTTATCACACTGATCACATTTGAATGGTTTCTCTCCAGAATGTGAACGTTTATGATAAATGAGACCTGATGAGTCTGTAAATGCTTTATCACACTTATCACATTAGAATGACTTCTCTCCAGAATGTATTCGTTTGTGTTTTATGAGAGTGGATGCGTGTAAAAATGCTTTATCACACTAATCACATTTGAATGGTTTCTCTCCAGAATGTGACCGTTTATGATAAATGAAACCTGATGAGTGTGTAAATGCTTTATCACACTGATCACATTTGAATGGTTTCTCTCCAGAATGTGACCGTTTGTGATAAATGAAACCTGAAGAGCGTGTAAATGCTTTATCACTCTGATCACATTTGAATGGTTTCTCTCCAGAATGTACTTGTCTGTGTTTTATGAGATCTGATGACTATGAAAGTGCTTTATCACACTGATCATAATTGAATGGTTTCTTTCCAGAATGTGATCTATTGTGACTAATCAGGTTTGAAGACGCTGTAAATGCTTTATCACACTGATCACATTTGAATGGTTTCTCTCCAGAATGTACTTGCGTGTGTTTTATGAGATCTGATGACTATGAAAGTGCTTTATCACACTGATCATAATTGAATGGTTTCTCTCCAGAATGTACTCGTTTGTGAGTATTGAGACTTGAAGACACTGAAAATGCTTTATCACAATGATCACATTTGAATGGCTTCTCTCCAGAATGTACTCGTTTGTGTATTATGAGAACGGATGACCTTGAAAATGCTTTATCACACTGATCACATTTGAATGGTTTCTTTCCAGAATGTGATCGTTTGTGAGCAATCAGATTTGAAGGATCTGAAAATGCTTTATCACACTGATCACATTTGAATGGTTTCTCTCCAGAATGTACTCGTTTGTGAATATTAAGACTAGAAGACTCTGAAAATGCTTTATCACACTGATCACATTTGAATGGTTTCTCGCCAGAATGTACTCGTTTGTGTTTTAAGAGAGCTGATGACTGTGAATATGCTTTATCACACTGATCACATTTGAATGGTTTCTCTCCAGAATGTGATCGTTTGTGAGCAATCAGTTTTGAAAACACTGAAAATGCTTTATCACACTCATCACATTTGAATGGTTTCTCTCCAGAATGTGACCGTTTGTGATAAATGAAAGCTGATGATTGTGTAAATGCTTTATCACATTGATCACATTTGAATGGTTTCTCTCCAGAATGTGTTCGTTTGTGAGTAATGAGACTTGAAGACACTGAAAATGCTTTATCACATTTATCACATTTGAATGGTTGCTCTCCAGAATGTACTCGTTTGTGATTTATGAGAGCTGATGACTGTGAAAATGCTTTATCACATTGATCACATTTAAATGGTTTCTCTCCAGAATGTACTCGTTTGTGAGTAACCAGATGTGAAGACTCTGAAAATGCTTTATCACACTGATCACATTTAAATGGTTTCTCTCCAGAATGTACTCGTTTATGAGTAATGAGTTTTGAAGACACTGAGAAGGCTTTATTACACTGATCACATTTGAATGGTTTCTCTCCAGAATGTACTCGTTTGTGAGAATTGAGACTTGAAGGATCTGAAAATGCTTTATCACACTGATCACATTTAAATGGTTTCTCTCCAGAATGTACTCGTTTGTGAGTATTGAGACTACAAGACACTGAAAATGCTTTATCACAATGATCACATTTGAATGGTTTCTCTCCAGAATGTACTCGTTTGTGTATTATGAGAACGGATGACCTTGAAAATGTTTTATCACACTGATCACATTTGAATGGTTTCTCTCCAGAATGTGATCGTTTGTGAGCAATCAGATTTGAAGGATCTGAAAATGCTTTATCACACTGATCACATTTGAATGGTTTCTCTCCAGAATGTACTCGTTTGTGAATATTAAGACTTGAAGACTCTGAAAATGCTTTATCACACTGATCACATTTGAATGGTTTCTCGCCAGAATGTACTCGTTTGTGTTTTATGAGAGCTGACGACTGTGAAAATGCTTTATTACACTGATCACATTTGAATGGTTTCTCTCCAGAATGTAATCGTTTGTGAGCAATCAGTTTTGAAAACACTGAAAATGCTTTATCACACTCATCACATTTGACTGGTTTCTCTCCAAAATGCATTTTCTTGTGTCTAACGAAATGTGATGACCTTGTTGTTGTGTGTTGTTTACGGTTGGTAATGGCCAACGGCTCCCAGATCTCATCTGATTCACTGGAAGATGTAGCACTACCTGCAAAAAATTTTGCATTGATTATTGAGATAAACTTTCAGTTGTTTAAATATAGTTATTTTTATATAAATAATAAATTTATTTAACCAATAACACATTACCTAAATGATATGGTGTAGTCAAGATGACACAATAATACGAACTGAAACCACACGAGTTAACAAAATAGTTTTCGATGTAACATAATATTACAGCCATATAGTGGGGATCTTTACTGTACAGTACAGTGCTATATATTGCGGGTATGATAAGTATGGAAATCTGAATTAGTAGCGATAAGATTCAGATTATTTTTAACAAACATTACTGCTTCTAATATATAAAAAGATGGAAGAGTTAATACAGACAAAAAAGGGATCTGCAAGATGATCTACAGAGGCACCTGCTATTATACGAATAGTAAGATTTTTAACAAGAATAGTAACGGGTGTTTTTTTTAGAGGTATAGAACTTTAAATTGCAATAAAACAACGATGGATTATTCGATTGACATGAATTTTTTTTTTATTCGAATGATAATCTTGTGGCATTACATTAAATCATACCAACAAGACGGCGCAACATGTCACACAGCTCGTGCCACAATCGATTTATTGAAAGACACGTTTGGTGACCGCCTAATTTCACGTTTTGGACCTGTGAATTGGCCTCCAAGATCTTGTGATTTAACACCGCTGGACTACTTTCTGTGGGGCTATGTAAAGTCATTGGTCTATGCGGATAAGCCACAAACGCTTGACCATTTGGAAGACAACATTCGCCGTGTTATTGCCGATATACGGCCACAAATGTTGGAAAAAGTCATCGAAAATTGGACGTCCAGATTGGACTACATCCGAGCCAGCCGTGGCGGTCATATGCCAGAAATCATATTTAAAATGTAATGCCACAAGATTATCTTTCGAATAAAAAAAAATTCATGTCAATCGAATAATCCATCGTTGTTTTATTGCAATTTAAAGTTCTATACCTCTAAAAAAAACACCCATTATATTCTGTAACACAGGGGGGTGTTAATAGATAAGGAAAATTGGCAACACGAGTGACAAAGAGAGGTATATCGGACCTCTGCGGATCGGGCGGCGCAGAAGTCGAATTTTAGTCTTGTCATTTTAAAAATAATTATAACCTTACATTTCGTTCAAACGTTCGTAACAGTCAGCTATGATATTTTTAATATATTGTTATGTAAGTGTTATAAACTGTGTTTAGACTAATAATGGTACTACCTGGACGGACAAAACATGGCTGTTGTGTGCCCGAATGTAACAATATGTATTTTCATAACGTTACTGATGGTGACTATACTAACAAACATTTTTTTGTATGCCCAAAAGTGCTGAAAGATAAAATCTTTGGTTAAAGTCTTTTGAAAACATTAAGTCCTCGTAAACAATTATGTTACAATATAAATCGCAAGCAGTGATCACAAATATGTAAGTTACGGCAAACTATTAACAAAATGAAAACATCACATGTGGGTAAGTTAATGGAGACGAAAGCATTTCAGAATTTAATAAATTGTCTAAGCCCTACAGTTGCTTCATTTATAGAGTCTCAATTTAAAAATGCTGCTAAAAAATTACTATCATATTCTTTAAAAGATGAAGCATTTTACCTAGCACTTCATAAAAAATAGCCCAAAATGCTACAAATTTCTTCAAAATTTTATGATCATGCCATCCAAATCGACTATTATAAAATCTTTGCATAATATACCTTTTAATTTTGGCATTAATAAATTATTTTTTGATAAATTATCTACTAGGCATAACTCAATAATTTATTTAATTTGCCTAATTTATTTAAATTAATTTAATTAAGTATGCTTTTTATGCCTGCGTCTGCGATTTCCGACATGTCATCATGTAATATCAGGATACATCGCATTGATGAGAACCAAATAGTTCGAAACGCTTACATAAATTGTTAAATACTGATTTGAAATTCCCGCCACGAGCGACAAATGCAGTTTAGTACTGCCTGACGCTACCATGTCGCTCGCGCTCGTGTTGCCAATTTCTAACATGGGACTAACACCTCTGATTCTGTACTCTGTGCTGTAACAAGGTTGACATGAGAAAATTCGATGCGAGCGGAACATTCCGAGCGTGAGCTGCAGGCGACCGTGAGAGACCCTTATCAACAGATGACGTCCTCCGCGAGGTCGATAAGTCGAGGTTGATGACCTCGAAACAGCGATAAGGGGCAAGGGGAAAGGACTACACAACCAGCAATGCAAAACTGTGTGTTGCGGGTTGCGTTTTGAGGCCGAATCACCCGTTTGTCTACTCCACTGGCATCGAATTTTCTCTTCCAACAAATTAATAGACCTTACTTTACATAACAAATTAATTAATTATTCAAACTTATTGTTTAACTTATTTTTTGTTTAACTTGAGTTTAATTTGCCTCACATCGGCCACTATCTTGCTACTTTTTAGTAAATTATTTTAGTATGCTAATTTATTAAGAAAAAAAAAACTTTGATTTTGTTAAATGTATCCATACGCCATAGATACCGTCCGCACTACTTTTCAGCGCGGAATAATGCATACCTTATAGTGAATAATAACAACCGACAACGAGCATGAAATAATTATTCCTTAACTATTGAAGGAATTAAATACTTATTGAAGGTTATTATAGAATAATAGAAGTATTATAGAATAACATTCCAACTCTTGTGTTAGAATATAAGCTTTCTGTAATCAAAATTGATTTTAGAATTGGTAAATTCTATAGCGGTCGAGGAGAAAAACTTTTTACGATACAAAGGATCTACTCCAAAACAAAATGCCATAGTACATGGCTGCGTAAATATTCCAAAGTAAGCAGCTCTGAGTATACTTGCAGAAAACATATCCTTATGCTTGTTCAATATAAAACAAGATTTACAAACAAGTTTAGGTAGCAAATAGTCATCGTGATTTTGCCAGTTTAGATTATCACTTATTATGTCCAAAAATTTTGTAGGTTGGGAACATTGAATATTTTTTTTTGTCCTTGCAATTGAAAATATGGGCTGGCAAGAAGTGCATTTTTGTGTTCATGGAAAAACAGAGTATGAATTTTATTTCGGATTTAGAATGAAATTATTTTCAAAGCACCATCGACTCGTTGCTTCTAAGTTATTTTTACCATCCAGAGCTAGTGACGATGCATCTACATTATGAAGTAATGTGTGAAGTAACATCGCCATACAAAATAGTATTACAAATAGCATTATTTGGAGATAATGAAAGTAAATCATTTACATACAAGGTAAATAAAACTGAGCCAAATATAGAACCTTATGGGACTTCTGTGTTACACTGTCGCTTATGAGATTTGTGATTATTATGGTTTTCTCTAGTAGAAACAACTTGCTCTCTATAAGAAAAAAAATGATGAGAGCCACGATTACGGCAGTCCTACACTACCGATGTCATTTAATTTAATACCTATTATGGAGGACTAAAACAAAGGCTTTAGTTAAATCCTAAAACAAGCCTAAGCAATGTGATTTTTCCTCTTTTTGTGTATGGAATTGAGAAATAAAAAAACGACTGTTGTGGTCGTTTTATATTTAACAAACCATGTTGAAATGTAGCAAGGATTGTATATTTGCTGATGAAAGATATGGTAAGTCTACGAAGAAACAATATTTCATTACAAATAGAAGTCTGAGAGTTTGGGACAAGTCGATATGAACTAAATCATTTATTGGATAAATTATATTAACGAATTACTACAACTAACAAACTATTACCTATTGTGATCCTGTGCATGTATTCAATAAATAGAAATTGGGAATAACAGTACTGGACGCTCACAACTAGTACAATAATATTATATTATTAACTGACCTGTATCTTGCGCAGCTGCACTCTCCTCATATTCACCGTCATCTCCATATTCACTCTTGATGTCAATCTCCTCAGTGATGATTATATTAGTTTTGTAGTTATACTGGGACATGTAGCGACTCTCTGAAATACGAGAATAAAGTAAGTAGAAACATCCAGAAGTTTTTATAAAGTTTTCCATTATAACAGTGTCTCGCAGGTACAATACCATACTTTAGAGAAAAAAAATGTTATTCTTAGAAAGAAAACCATTCATACTTTACAAAGACTTAACATACATTCATTGTGTATTTTTTCCCCATTTTATGATCCAATAATTATATTCTTTGTTGTTTTTTATTTATTTTCTGAACAATAAGTCTTTAAGATTATAAAGGAATGTGCTTAGAAACAGCTCATCGTTCAATAAGGCCTGACATATATTCAAAGTGTGACTGACTTATGCCCCCTTTCGTGATATATATTTCCTGCAGCGCCATAATTCTCACACATATATTTTCGGAGCTTTTGATCATGCACGACTAAACCTGCATACAGACGTATTTGTTTATTACCTTGCTTTATCATCTCACTGATAAACGTACATATATACACTCATAGTTACTGAAAATTTGATATAGTTGATATTGTGCCTGTGAATTTTTCAGTATTAGGCGCCCGTGATGGACAAGGGGCTACGCATTAAGCTGTTAATAAAGCTAGAGCTCTACTCTACTCACCAATGTTTGAGACAGCTGTGCTTGCAAGTATATTTCCTTCACATTCACTGCGGTCTACAGGTTCAGACTTGACGACAGTCCCTTCTGTGTTCATGTCATCATGATAAACGACAACTTTAACTCCATCTGTGATACCTGAAATAAACAAATCATCAATATATATCTTATTTAAGATATTTACTGATCATTGCCCTAATTCGTCTGAAATAAACAAAACTGTGACGATGAAATATGAATAAGTCATAAGTGGAAGTTAGTTGTAAATGTGTCCTTTACTGACCATTCTCCCATTCAGCTGTATGCTCTGGTACAGCCATCACTACATAGTCATTAGTCATCTCTTCATATTCTACCTTAATGTCCACATCTTCTTCATTAATATCGCTAACATCGTTGTCTTTGGTGACTTCAGGATGTATATCACCGCCTGCCCCATCATTCACATTCATTTCTGGAACAAACAAGGAACTACAACTAGTCTCTTTCTATAAATAAAGAATATGAAATAAACAATATTATTACAGTTTTAATCAGTATGCTAGTCAAAGTTTAATTCATTATATTAGCAAATATTTATATATTTACTAATTATTCAACCTCTTTTATTATTATTATTATTATACTTTTATTTAAATATAATGGATACAAACTAAATTCATGTTATATTTACAATAGGTACACAAATGGATCTACATATTATATATGAGATCTTACACCACTTGTGTGGTTTCTGAAATCTTAAATAAATTTTAAACAAGTTCTTATTTAAATTCTAGTTAAGTTTATAAAGATACAATTACATGATAAATGATTAATAATACAATAAATGAAAACATAATATTACAATAAATGAATAGTACAATAAATGATTAATAATAATTAAATTCCCAGAATTTCATTTATTAAATTTTAAACATTAAAAAAAAAAGGATAATTAATTATAAGCTTCCAAAAATATTGCACAATTCTTCTTTGTTTAAGTTATAAGCAAATTGTTTCGCTCTTTGTTTCAAATTATTTATATGAAGGTTTAGTTCATGAGTGGTAATAAATTGCTGAAATTTGTTGAAAATTTTGGGACCAAAGTACATAAAGTTTTTTGGCCAATACTTTTATTTACTTTATTTGGAACTGCGTGCTCTTTTTGCCTTGTGTCAGAATTTTTATTGATGTATTTTAATATTGAAAGTGAATAAAGTTGTAATGTTTGAGATACTTCAGTTTCACGAAACAAGGCTTTAGAAGGATAAGTAATTCTTCTAGAGAACATTATTTTTAATATCCTCTTTTGCAGTGTAACAATCTTATTAATATGCACTTTGGTGGCTCAAATACAAGCTATCAAACCGTATGTTAATAATGACTGTACTAGTCCATAATAAAAAAAATTTAATTTATCAATTGACATTTTTCAGTTTCTTAAAGACATATATGAATTGACTTAAATTTGAACATACTTTATGTATATGGTGATCCCACCTAAGGTGCTGGTCAATAGTGATTCCTAGATATTTTATAGCATCAACTTTGTAAACAAGATTATAGCAACAACAATCTAGCCCAACACAATTATCCTTGTGTACTGTTATTGACTTGAATGGTTCTTGATAGTAGCAGTAAAATTAATAAACTTGGTTTTTTCAATATTAACTGAAATTAAGTTATTATCAAGCCAGTTTTTTATTTTTTGTAAGTCCTCCTCAACATCGGCAAAAGACATAAATTTACCATTTAAATTGTGCATGCTAAGAAGATCATTAATATAAAGAACAAATAAAATTGATCCGAGTGCGGTACCTTGCCCAACTCCACAATTGACAACTTGAGCAGAACTTAAGTGATCTTTGTATAATGTTTGTTGTGACCGGTCACTCAAATAACTTTCAAACAAATTAAGCGCAACTCCTCTAATTCCAAGTCTTTCAAGTTTTCGTAATAAAAGTGAATGATTGACCGTGTCAAAGCTTTTTTTAGATCAAGGAAAACTACGATATTAGCTTCAGAATTATCAACTGCGGAGTAAGCGTTTCTCATAAGCTAAGCAATCGCGTCATCGGTACTACTACCATTTATGAAACCATACTGTGAGGGTGACAATAGATTATATTTTTCAACAAAGCACATGAGTCTATGTTAAATTATTTTTTCCAATAATTTTGCAATATTAGAGGTGATAGTTATTGGCCTGAAATTATTGACATCATTAGCATTGCCCGTTTTTAACAATGGCGTAACAATAGCATTTTTTAAATCAATAGGAATATTATGCTTCCTACAATTTTCAAAATAACGCAAAGATAAATAAATAAGGCTGATGATATAATAAAAATGTCTTATATTGAGATACTGGGTGTCCCATTTAACCAGGAATGTATAGAGATCTAAAAAACAACAAGAGACACAACTTACTACGAGAAAAATGTATGTTATAGGTCTGTTCATTGTCCGCTTAGATCACATTACAGCAAGTCTAGCAACATTTTAGGCGTCCGTTTGTGTAATAGTTCAAATAATAATGTTCGTTTGTCCAGAGTAACTTACGCTAGATCACGTCGAGTAAGCTAAACTTGCTCGGTCTCAAGAGGTGGAGCAGGTAGAGTAAAGCAGGAAATATAATCTCTAAATAAAAAAGTTTTTTGACAAGTGTTATTATAACCATACAAAATACTTCATCATTAAAGGCTTTTACGCAATATTCTAAATAATTATTACATTTTAGATGCATCTGGTTAGTGAACAAATAAAAAATAATCAATAATACATACGAAATTTCAGTAAGAAATGTTTAGGTGGAGAACAACGCATTAACAAAAATAAACAATATTTTTTCTTTGGCAAATAGAAGTTCGTTTGTGAAGATCGGACAGCACAGCCCTAACTTGCTCCTGCAGTCACATGATCATGATCTAACTGCTCGACTGAAGCAATCTAGATCACACAAACGAACATACCTTATTACTAATAAATAAAAATGATCAGTAATTTTACCCCGGTACTGGAAAGTGAGCAAATAGTTGACTGAACAAAGTTTAGTTTAAAATAGTACTACTAAATGTTTTTCAATACATCAAAACTTATAAGGGAAAATTAAATTTGGCGAATACTTTTTTATAAATAATAAGTTTTTTGCTTATATCTAGTTTGCTATGCATTTTATCAAAACAAATGACGTGCCATTGAGCTGCACTAGTTATAGAGATAATTTGGTCTAGTTTAACTAAAGTCGTATTTTTTGTAGTTTTAGAGATCGCCATACATTCCCGGTTAAATGGGACAGCTGGTACAATACCTGTGCAGTCTTCCTTTTCTGTTTTCACTGTGTTACTGCTATGGTAGTACTCTTCCACGGCTCCCAAACATTGATTCTGTTCGTTTTTGAAATCCGTTAAAATAGCACACAATTCTCCGCTAGTTTCAGAGGCAGAACTCAATTGTGTTGTGTAATTTATATATATTTGACTGTTCCGCAAGTATTGCTCACGGAATTCATAGAAACCATCCACTTTACTGCAACATTCTGAACATATCGTTCCCTGATTGTACAACACTGGGGAGACCTGAAAGTAATTGTTAACATTGTTTAGAGATTCGTCCGACTTACGCCCAGTTGCACAGTTACCACTTAAGTATAAGTTTAGTTAAACCTTAAGCTTCAGCTTAAACCAAATACTTAAGCGCTAGATGTTGCACAGTTAAAACTAAAAAAATACTTAGCTAAGCCAACTGATGTGATAAATTCACAAAGTTGGTAATATGGAAAATGAATATTTGGCGGGGAAATTTTAAAATTCAATATAAACATAACTGTCAATGTCACTTGTCAAGTAGTTTATTATACAAATAATGCAAATTTTACCAGCAATGCTAAATACGGTACAAGAAACGTAAAAATAAATATACGACGAACTTATCAGAAGAGTTGGTCTTCTATAAAATGTATTAAAACAATATAAATATATTATTGTGTGTAAAAAATTAAATTAAATGTTGTGGAAGAAAAAAAAATCTCCTTGGACGAGCATACATGATGAATTTAACAATGTAAGCGGTCACTCTTACAGAGAAGCAGAATATTAATATATATATAAAAAAGAAAACTTAAAAATTTACAAGAAAACAAAAATGCCGACAATAAGTATTCACTGAAAGTGACTGGAGTTGGTTCAGTGGCAGAATGCTCAGAGAAAGAGTTAGAATTCATAAATTTTAAATTACGGGCAAATCATAGACAAGATATTTACATTTATAAACAATTTTATTATTTATACATAATAAATTAGAAAAATAAACATTTATTATTGTTCCTAACTCGAATGTTGTCATTATATCTTGATTTGATTTATTACTGTGTTAGGTACATCGTTTATAAAATTAACATCTGTTTCTATTGCTCCCAGAACTCAAGAAAACCGTGCGATATAGCAAAAGTCTGGCGTACATTAAACTGTTCCATTTGAATATTAAGTATTTTAATATGTTGATGACGCAAGGTACAAATTGCGATATTAGATATAATATTGAATTACAACTTTATTTACTTAATATTACTATTTACTCGACATCTATTGTAAAATTTTTCATCATCCCATTGATTAATATAATCATACCGGTGCTTATAGACGGGTATGCGGCGAAAACGTATAAATATATTAGTACATAACATTTTCATTCAATCAAATTAATCTGATTAATTTTAATATGGCATATAACCTGTCCTATTTGACAGTTTATTTTGGCTTAAACCAAACAAATCTACCACTTAAGTATATTCCTGTTTAGGCTTAAGTTTAAACCAAAAACTGAAACTGTGCAACAACTAAACCACAAGCTGAAACTTAAACCTAAATAAAAACTTAAGCGGTTACTGTGCAACTGGGCAAACGTTATAATAGAAACAGACAAAAGAATAATGAGGGAATACTGGGAGGAAAGAGCCAGAGAGGAACAGAAAGGAAGATGGTACGTATGGGGGGAGATGAGAAAGGAGTATTACTGGAGTTGCGGAGTGGATGCGACAGAGGTGGAAGGAGAAGAAAAGACGGGATAAGCGTGATTGATGAGTTGTGGAGGAGGGATATGGAAGTGGGGGAGCAAGAAAGGACACTCAGAATAGACAAAACAAGGAGCGCAGGGAGATATAAGGAGGTCAGAACTATAGGGGTACCAAGCTACTTGAAGGGAGAAAGAGGAAGGTCAGGAGGGAGGGTTAGGAGGATGGCGAGGCTAAGGTGCGGGAATGACGAGAGAGGAAATAGATATTGGAGGAAACAGGAGGATAAGATGTGCAGGATGTGCGGGGAGGAGGAAGAAGATATAGAGCACCTCGCGAAGAGGTGTAGAGAGATGATAGTATGGTCGGGGAGCACATTAGACCTGTTGCACGAAGATGGAAGGGGGGAGAGGTGGGCGAGGGAATTAGAGAAAAGAAGGATTGAGATTGGGGAAGGATAACAGGAAGAGGTAAAGGAAGGAAGAGGCCCGGTGGGAAGCAGAAGGGGAGAAATGGAAGGAAGGAAGGGGGCTGAGGTTACCTGGAAATGGGGAGGAAGAAAGGGAGATAGGAGGAGGGGTGAAGAAATGGTTGGAAAGGAAGAGAATGGAATAAAATAAATTAAAGATGGGCGAGAAAACTTGAAGCAAGAAGGAAGGAGATAGGAGAGGGAAACTAGAATGAGAATAGGAAGAAAGAGAGGGACACAGGAGCAAGAAGAAAGAAATTAGATAAAAACTGATTTGATTTTTCTATTTCTATTTGTAATGGTTAATACCCTGAACGCCGAAAGGCCTAGGGAATAAAGAATATATATATATATATATATATATATATATATATATATATACTGTGCAACTGGGCCTTATATAGGTTTGGGAAAAAGTATTATACAGGTGTATCAGACCACTGGTCCATCCAGTTTTTCTCGAAACGCGAGGTGGGACTATGTTGACGAAAAAATTATGAAGAAAGTCTATTCAAAGAATAGGATGGTAGTAGTGAAATTTTCCAGAACTAACCGGACTTACAGGATATGAAGGAAAACTTCTATTTTTTAAATAGTGACAAATGTCGAGTTAAGCGTCCTTGAATTGAGCTATTGAAAAGAAACAACTATTTACCTACACATTTTTTTACGGCTTAGGAGACATTTTTTGCAATTATATTCTTTAAAACGACTCTAAAGTAAAATATTGTTACTCTTAAGATATCTGTAGCTTGGAACATAATACTAAAGGAGTGTTCGTTTGTGTTGCCCAACCTATACTAAATTACACCACAGCTGTGTTGAGCATAGATAACTTAAAATGTAATCTAGTCAAAGATAAGATAATACTACCTTTTTGTGATCTAAACAAAGATAGAGATAATTAAAATAATAATTATCTAGAAAAGATAAGATAATAGATAATATAAACCCCCTCCACATTTTTATGGCGCAAAACTTAAATTATTCATGATAAATTCATCATCTCGCTTTCATCCAATGGGGAATCAGTTAAAAGTATCTCGTTTAATAAATATGGTCGATTCATATTTACATATATATATATATATATATATATATATATATATATATATATATATATATATATATATATGTGTGTTTTCCTATTTAATGTGATCTCCTTTGTAACTCCTGCACTACATTTTTTCATTATTTATATTATTTTGTTCTAATACAATGAACTTTACATGCACTAAATGTAATAAAAAAATTAATAGAAACCAAGGTTTACAATGTGGTAGTCAATCCTGTGGCAATTGGTTCCATCAGGATTGTAGTGGGACCACCAAGGAGCTGATTGCGAAGCTGGGGAAGGAAAAACGAAAGTGGATTTGTCAGTACTGTGAGATTGACGTAGTGGACGATATTACAAGTCCCGTGAATGAAAAAAATGAGACCCTGGGAAGTGAGTTAGAAAAAAAAATAGAAAATTTATTTAATTTTCATTTCGGGAAATTTAAAATTGAAATTGAGAAATCTCTTGATTTTACGACTGGTTTGGTAGACGACATTAAAAAAACGATTGAGGATCGTATTACGATCGATTTGAGGATTATTATTAAGAAAATTTTCAGTTATCCACTGAAAATAAAAAACTTTTGGATAATCAAAAGAAACTGGAAAATGAGCTCAAGGATGTAAAAAAATGGATGATTAATGAAAATCAAGCGAAATTGGAATCTACTATAGAAATTTGTGGTGTAAAGGAAGAAGTCGGTGAGAACTTAAGGGGATCCGTGAGGAAGATTTTGAATGGAATCAAGTATCCTATTGTCGAAAACGAGATAGTAAAAGTTACACGTAATAAGGTACCTGGCAAGAATCATTCTAACATCCTGGTTACCCTTGATAATGTTGAAACTAAAGAAAAAATTATAGAATATAAAAAGAAATTTGGTAATTACGAAACATTAAACACTAAAATTTTTAACTTTTCTGGACCTGAATCGCGTATCTTTATTAATGAAGGTTTAACACAGTATAACAAAATGATTCTTAGTGAAGCCAAAAAATTAAATGCCTTCAAATTTGTATGGTCAAAATGGGGTAAAATATTTGTAAGAAAAAATGAGGGAAGTAGAATAATTCGAGTTGTACTTATTGAAGACTTAGAGGCTTTAAAACTAAAGGAATGATATTTTTTTGTTATTATTATTTTTGGTTATTTTTGTATGATTAAATTTATAGTATAATTATGGATTTTGACAGTGATTTAAATTCTGAAAATATTGTAACGAAAAATTGTTATTCTCTAGATGACTGTAAAATTAATTTAAGGAATTTTATGTGTGGTGGTGATGGGTTGAACAACTTTTCTGTGTTTCAGACCAATATAAGAAGTATTCAACAAAATTTTAACAGCCTTGAAGTGTTCATGGATTTTTTTGATTATTTATTCGATGTTATTATATTGACTGAAACATGGAACTGTAATGTAGACCATTTTTCTCTTCCGAATTATAATATATTTTATAATTACAGTTGTATTAACAAAGCTGATGGAGTGATTATTTATATAAAAAATAATTTAGTATACAATGTTGATATAATTAACTTAGATAATATTAAATTTATTAGAGCTTCTGTTGTTAAAAATAATGATAAAATTGCAATTACAGCTGTATATAAATCTCATGAAATTAAAATACATGAATTTTTACGAGTTCTGAGACTATATTTTAGGCTATACTGCACTAATTATTTTGAAATATTTGCTGGGGATATAAATATTGATATTCTATCTGATAATAAGGACAGTAATGATTATATTAATCTCTTTTCTGAATTTGGTTTCAGATCATGTATCAATGGGTATACTCGAATAATGGGCAACTCAAAATCTTGCATTGATCACTTTTTAATAAAAAATAAAATTACGGTTTCCAATATATTACCCATAATTCTTGAATCAAAAATATCTGATCATTATCCTGTTATCCTGTCTGTCAAGCAAAATAGTAGAATTTATAAAATAAATAGTGACAAAACAAACATTCGGCAAGTTATTAATTATAATAAACTTTGTGAGCTGCTTACTTCTGTTAATTTCAGTTTCATCAATCAATATTCTGACATTGATATGATGGTTGACAAATTTTTGGATACTTTGAATGATTTTATTAAACAGAGTACTACTTGTACTAAAAATATTAAGGCAAAAAAACGGAAAGGATGGATAACAGCGGGTATAATAAAGTCTATTAAAACTAGGGACTCTTTATATAAACAATATAAGGTGCATCCTGATAATCAAGAATACAAGATTATATTCAATAAATTCAGAAATAAACTTAATACTATAATCAAAAAGGCTAAATCGGATTATTTCAAAAATAAGATTGATCTCGCAAACAATGATAGTAGAAAGATATGGAACATTGCTAAGGAAGCTGCTAATATTAAAAAACCTGAATGTATAGTTAATTCTATAATTAATCTAAATAACGTGGCTACATCGGATAATTTAGAAATTTCTAATAATTTTAATAAATACTTTTTAAATATAGCCAAAATAATGGCGCAAAATATACCTACTAATGTTAACCATAAATTTTCAATAAATCTTAATCCTGAAACTTTCTTTATTAGTCCTATTGACGCTTCTGATATCCTAACAGTTATTAACTCTATGAAAGGTAATCATTCCTGTGGTTTCGATGGGTTTACTTCATTACTAATTAAAAACATAAGAGAATTCATATGTTTGCCTCTTGCTGATATTTTTAATAAATGTGTTACATCTGGTAATTATCCCACCATATTTAAGATCTCTTTAGTTAAAGTGATACATAAAGCTGGTCCAAAAAATTTGATGGAAAACTATCGGCCAATTTCATTAGTGTCTAATTTTTCTAAAATTTTTGAAAAAATTATAAAATATAAAATGGAGTCATTTTTAGAACTGCATAATATCTTATCTAATAATCAATTTGGATTTCGTAGTAACTTATCTACTCAGGATGCTATTGCTTCATTGATCTCCAATGTATACAGGGATGTTGATTCTTCTAAACCATGTGCTGCTGTATTTCTTGATTTGTGTAAAGCTTTCGACACCGTTAATCATAACCGTCTATTTGAAAAACTTGAGGCCTATGGTTTTAGAGGTAATATTCTTAAACTTCTAAAAAGCTATTTAAGTGATAGAATACAATATACGTCTATTGGTGGTGTCCTTAGTTGCCCTGGTATTGTTAGTTGCGGAGTACCACAAGGTACCGTCCTAGGTCCTTTGTTATTCTTAGTTTACATTAATGACATTTTGTCTCTCAACATTCATGGTAAAATTATTTCTTATGCAGATGACACGGTTTATTATGTTAGTGGTGATAGTTGGGAGATTGTCTTTAGTCTTATATCTAGTAATATGGCGATAATTAATGACTGGCTAGATATTAATTTGCTAACCCTAAATTTAAAAAAATCTTCTATCATCCCTTTTTCATGCCGTTCTTATTCACTTCCGAAAATATCAACTCTTTTATTGCATAACAGTTCTTGTAATAATTGTGCCAATACGTCGAAATGTAACTGCACTAATACACTTAACATACAGTTTTTTGTTAAATATCTGGGTGTTATAATAGATAGTCTTTTGAGTTGGAAAAATCATATTAACTTTATAAGTGATAAACTTCGTAAACTTGTATATGTATTTAAATGTCTTAGGTACTCCGTTAACATCTCTACTTTAAAAACAATTTATTACGGTTTAGCCCAGTCGACACTTCAGTACGGCATACTTATTTGGGGTGGGGCAGTGAAAACAGTGTTATCTAAAATAAAATTAGCTCAAAACTTACTCTTAAGAATTATTTGGAATAAACCGTTTAGATACTCGACACAAAAGTTATATGAAGAGAGTGGGGTTTTTAACATATCTAAACTGTATCTTAAATCTATATCTTCTTACTGTTTTAAGATTAAATTCAAATTGTATGATTTTCTTGAGTTTCCTGCTCATACATACAACACCAGAAAAAATTCTAATAAAATCAGCTTGAATTGTAAAGTCAAAAAGAAATTTAGTACATCTAATTTTGCATTTATTATTCCTAAATTATATAATTCATTTCCTGTTAATATTAAATCTAACTTTTTGAATTTATCTAAATTAACTTTTAAGAAACATCTTAATTTCTGGTTAAGTAATATTTCTCTTGCCACTATTGATTCTATTTTACACAGCTAATTAAGTCTGTTTTTTTTTTTTGTATTATTTATCAATAGTGTCCTTCACTCTTTGTTAATTTTATTATTATGTTTATTATACATTGTTATATATTTTTTTTCTCCTTCATTTGTTTAATTTTTCTTTGTATTACCAGTTTATATTATGATATTTTTATATTATTATTTACTGTTTTCTTTATTTATTTTTATTTTATTATTATTATTATTTTTTTGTTATTGGTTATAGTTTATTGATTAAATTGTTTTATATTATGCACTGTTAACGCTCTATTACGTTATATTGTTGGCTAAAGAAATATATAGGACTGTACTAGCTTGTCACCACAAGGTACTTTGTACTTTTTGTGACATATCTTAGCCCATATATTTTAATTTTAGTTACATATTTAATGTACATATTAGTGTATTTGTATATTTGGCTAAATAAATAAATAAATAAATAAATAAATATATATATATATATATACCTAGTTTTGTCATTTGCAGAATATCACAGAATATTGATGTTAAGTTTTAAATAGACTACGTCACAAAATGGGATTCAGTACCGCCTGGCGGTTGGTTTCCTTTGATTTGAAGTCAATATTTATTAGTTAAAATTCTTATTTTATGCATTATAATTTAATACGTCATTATTTTTGCAGAACAACATATTCTTCTTATTTTGACTATTAATGATTTTCTTTTTCGAAAAAATTAAGAATGTGACTGTAAGGTTCCAATTTGGAGCAGAATAATACACCATTATGCATTCTGAAACAAAATATTAATGTTTACTTAGTTTTAATTAAATAAATACTAAAGATATTTCGATTTTCAAATTATTTAAAAACGTAACCTATAAATATATCTTCGAATCCTTGTTTATATGTTTATAAAAACATTATTCTATAAATAAGGTATCTGAACTGTATATATTAGTATATACTTATCAAAGATATAAATGTTTTGCTCCAAAATTGAAAATATTCATAAAATTAAGGTAACAAAAGTAATGACACATGTATTTTACATCTCCCAAAAAAATCCAAAGGAAACCGTTGCCAGATGGCAGCACATGTATGTGACGTCACACTAATATGGTCTATTATCTATAAAAATTATCTGAAATTACAGATAAAGATAATGAAAATACCTATCTAAATGAGATAATAGATAAAAATGTAAGAGTATCTAAAAAAGATGATAGATAATAATATGTCATCTAAATGCTTTATCTAGATAATGCTCAACAGCCGGTGGGTAAAATATTTGGGGGGACACTTTTTGATCCATATATTGCAATGGTGTCCAGCCTACGGCCCGCGGGCCTAATCTGGCCCAACAATAGGATTCAAACGGCGCGAATGAAATTTCTGTCACATGCTTTTTCTAGAATCACCCTTTCTCAAAAGTTTTCCGGAATTTCTCTACTCCTCCGGTCCTTAATTGATTTTCAGAATTTGATTTCTCTGATTTTGTCTTCTGTGATTTTTAAATATCTGGTCCCCAATCCAACTCAATCTGGCCTATGAAACATATGTAGAATTCATATACACAATATATTAAAGTAGAGGGAATACGAATTTTCTAAAAAACGATATGTGTAAGTTGGTAAAAAAATTTGATGACCTAAGTTGACCATAATAACATTAAAAATGATAAAAAATATTTCGCTTTCAAATTATATTTCCAACTGCGACTTGAAAGTGAATAATTTTTTATTATATATATATTTTTATTAAGTTCCGAGCTACAGACAGATCGGTTGTTAAAAAACAGTAGCTGTGGGTGCGCCATTCTAAATTATTACCATTGTGTTTTACTGAAATTTCTATTAATGTTCTATTTCTATTTTGGTTCGATTGAGAAATATTCAATTTTGACCAATGAGGAACAATATTTTCTATTAATAATATAATTTCATAGTTAAGCACGATAGTTTTAATATAACGCACTGTATCCAGTTTCACGTCCGAGTACTTTTCACAAATCAAAACAAATGAAGGTTAGGCCACCGGCCTAAATTCACTAACACATACACACTAACAACTCGCCGCTGTTGCCCTTTCCAGTTCATTTTTGTTACTTGTGTAGATAAATACATTAGAAATCGCATGTGGTAACGCTGTCTCGGGACACCACGAGGTAGTGTCCCGGGCATGGATTTCTAGAACTAAATTTATAAAATCTAACACATTGAAAAATATTTGAATTTGAAATAATAAAAATAAATATATGCAGATATATTTAGCTAGTTTAATGCATTTTTAAAGTATAAATGAGATTTTAAATTCAGTTTTTCTTATGAAAATGTTTAAGGAGGACACTGTCCCAGCGCCACCCTGTCTCAGCCGCTACTGCGTAAAGTGTTCGTTTGTATTTATGAACTTGTTCGGGACAATCAAAATCTACACTTGCTCGGGAGTGAGTGTAGCTTCAGGCAACCTGTAAAAAGACGGCAAACTTAATCTAACTTGGTTATAATATGTAATCGGCCTAGTGGAAATTTTTATTTTACATCTATCTATTATATATCGATCATGAATTGAGTAATATGTATAGAAGAAAAGTACCACTCATACAATGCAGACAATGCTGATAAGTAATATAAAAAGTTTTATAAAATCTATCAAAACTCGAATTTTTATTATTTATTTTTATAACAAATATTACTTTAGCACAAATTTGTTTTAAAAAGTGAGGTTATCAACTTTGTCTCGAAATGTCATCCGTTTGCCTAGAAAACCGTTCGGTTGTATTCCTATTTTGAGCAGTTCGGAAGAGGTTTTTAGTTGCACTGTGACGTCAGCCACTCTTGTCCTGGACAAGTTTATTGCAAAACAAACAAACAGACCTTAACAAAAATGTGTGTGAAGTGTGTTTTTTTACACATTTCATGGTTTTTTAGGTATTTAATAAGTGCAAGAAACCAACAGAATGCTGGATGTCTAAGAACATTTGATTGATAAAAAGTCTTTTGATATTCATTTTTATTCGATATTTGAGTAATAAGAGTTTCTTTTTAATTTTTTAAACTATATCACGATAAAATTTACATTAAAATATCCCAGCGATTTTTTATACATTTGCTTCGTATCTAAGACTTCATTAAATTAGACATATATTGATAAATGGCTTCTTTTAAAGGTGAGGTTATACATCCTCAAATTTGACTAATTACATTAATTTAAGTTTGGCAACTTGGATATATCTAGGGGCTAATGTGTTTTAATTATTTTTGAAATAATTAAAATAGATTTGTTTACATTTAATGTCTAAATGGGACTTAACGAAAATAAATGAAATGGTTGCTACTTTCTTTCAAATGCATCAGTGAGGTAGAAATGTAGTTGAAGTTTCCGTTGTATCACTTACCAGTGGCTCTAGATAGGTAAATATTATAACAAAATAAGTTCTTACCATTTCCGGAAATAATAATATTAACCTGGAATAGTAGTTTACATTTTCACTGCTGTTGAAAAGTTTACGTAAAGATTTCTTATGTTTGAGACAGATACAACAAATACCTGTTAAGAAGTACATTATAATTGAGATTCTTCCAACAATTGATATTCTAACCAGATAGTTTATTAAATAAAAATTTGATACGTAACAGTCCGTGCAGATTATATAACCCGACGCCAGTAAAAATATTGGACTCAACAATGGCCGATGGCGGCGGTGCATCGCCGTAAAACAGCTGATCGAAACGAGTAATGTGAAAGTTGTCCTCATTTGCTTACATGTTAAATCTTCGATTTACAATGAATAGCTATCCTTACTAAATCATTTCAATTTTTAATTGACACGACTTCTTTTATGTGTATAGTTGAAGGAGAGAAGTTGTTAAACGCTGAGCACGTCATGTTATGCGGAATTTTGGAGAAAAATAATGAGCATGTCGACACATGTGAGTTATGTTACATGCAAACATATTTCAGCTGTCTTTTTATTTTGTACCAGTTGGTTAACAAACCAAAATGAAAGAAGCCAAGACAAGGTCATTGATTGATTAATTTTATTGGAATATTTAAATTCCTTGTTTTGTGTGGTTTCTGTTAGTTTTTCTTTTTGTCCAAGAAACAATATATTCTGTTTGAAAACATTAACCAGCACAGATTTAAAATGCTTGTGATCTATTTTAAAATAGCCTGCCTTCCAACAGTACGAACCGCAACCATTGTTTAGAAACTCCCTGTCAAAAAAAATAATTAAAAACGAAAGCAGATACTTCAGTGAAGTGTATCAAAATATCTTCGTACAAAATTTCACCGCATGCCCTAATCCTGCATTAAATATACACAGGTAGATCTTTATTTATGCTGGAGAAGGATTTTGATAATTTAGTATATCTTATTTGTTGAATTGTTTTAGTAAATACTAGTTTATTAAATATTAATAAGTTAACAACATTGATGTTATCTCTAGCTTTAAAATGCTTTTAGAGCACCCTCACTCATTTTCCCTTCTATATAGCATTTTCTCATACTTTTCTTCCTATTTATCTCTTCCACAACACGGAATATATTTATTAAGTTCACAAATTGTTTTTCATTTGGAAAAAATGGAAGTGGATGTTTCTATCACTTATTATCCTAGAGTGACAACCAAATACACAGCAGGTTGTATTATGACAACTCATTATAACACAAAATAATCTAAAAAATTATAATAGTTGCTATCAAAAGTTAATGTTACAAACAAACTGCAACAAAGTTTAAACGCGATACAAACAACACGAGGTAAACACATGTAAACAATAAACCGCTACTAGCCAAACAAGTTCAGATTTTGTCTCCCTGGTGCAAGATTATTAAAGTAAAAGTTGTCTCGTAACTTCTGACCAATCAGAGCGTGAGAGGGAATACGTCATAATACGGATTAGTTCAAACTAGAATACAAAATTACTGTAAATGTTGCATGTTTTTAAATATTTTTATTGCCTATATTCATAATAGATATTTATTTCAAGACAGTTCTACTGAATAAATTATAAATAAAAATCTAAGGAAATTTTTATACTGATTTATATCAAATTTAAAGTGATGGGTATTTGTATTATAGTTAATAAATAATAATAAAATCGAATGCAAATATAATTTTAAGAATATTTAAATAAAAATAGACTATAATTGCTATAATTTGTTTTTCTATTGCGAAAAGAACTAAAAACAGCTCTTCTAACGCCGGAAAACCAGGCCTTAATATACCAGGAGTAGGTGAGTCAATTTTTATAAACGAACATCTGACAAGTCACAATAAGCAACTTTTCAAAAAAGCTAGAGAAACGGCTAAAGATAGGGACTACAAATTTGTTTGGATAAGAAATTGTCTGATACATATACGCAAAAATGAGACTTCACCTACTAAAATCATAAAATGTGAATCAGATCTAGCAAAAATGTAAAATTGTCCGATTTATTTTTCTTTCCTTTTCGTATTTAAATTAATAAAATTTTTACTTTAAAGTGGGTATCTCGGTATATTACCAGAATGTACGAGGGTTGCGTACTAAAACTCACACGTTCTACAAAAATATTCTAAATAGTGACTACGATATTTTATGCATAACCGAAACATTTCTAGTGTCTGGAATAAACAACAGCGAACTATTCACCTCTGAGTATAACGTTTTCAGAAGAGATCGAGAAAGTAGTGCCTCTTATAAGCACGGCGGGGGTGGTGGTCTTGTGGCAATAAGAAAAACAATACCAGTGAAGTGTCGTGATACGTGGAATAGTGCGGCAGAAGATATTTGGATTTCTGTTGGTACTGGATCAAATAAATTTCATCTTTGTGTAGTTTATCTTCCTCCTGGAGACGAGAATGCATTCTCATCTTTCATGGGAAAAATAAGACGTAATTATGAGCGACATTGGTAACGACACTGTTTTCATATGTGGAGACTTTAATTTACCTAACATTTTTTGGACGCGAGGTAATACAGAATGCTTAATACCTATTAACTACTCAGATAACCGGTCTACACTGTTTGTGGACACAATGTCGTTATGCGAGCTCACACAATTTAACTCTGTAAATAACTTTGTAAATAATAATATTCTAGATTTAGTCCTTTCAAATACTTTACAGGCCATAGGATATGTAGAAAAAAGTAACTTTGCCATTGTACCGGAAGATTCTTATCATCCCTCTTTATAATTTAACATTTTATTTCAAAATAATTCAAACTTAAAAAATAACATTTCTAACAGATGTTTCAATTTTTCAAAGGCAAATTTTGAGAGAATCGATAACGACCTTCTTGCGACAGACTGGCAGAACTTACTAGGAAATTGTTCAATTGATTTAGCAGTTAGTGTGTTCTATAAAATGTTAAGCAAAATTTTGGAATGTCATGTGCCTCGAAAGCGGAATTTTAATAAACGGTATCCACCGTGGTACAGCGCATCAACTATTAAAGTTATAAAAGAAAAACGTAAATACCATACGCGCTGGAAACGTTTCAATAATGGACTCGATTATTTGACGTTCAGTACTCTTAGAGGAAGATGTAAATTTTTAATTCAAAACGACTATAATAATTATTTGTTAAACGTCGAGAATAATGTTATAAATAATCCAAAATTCTTCTGGAAGTATTATAAAGATAAGAAAAATTCACATTCGAACATACCAAATATAATGTACTACAATAATCTGAGCGCAAACGATGGTCAGTCCATTGTTGAAATGTTCTCTGATTATTTCAAGTCTGTTTTCGAGCCTGCCCCAACGTCCACGAAGTATCAAAATCAACATCAGTTAAATATCTTTTACGAAGCCGGTTAAAAAACTTGTCGAAGCCGGTGTACATGGTATCTTACTGCGCTGGTTATGTTCATATATAAATAACCGTTCGCAAGCGGTTACAGTCAATGGATACAAATCAAAATTTTATACCACAACTTCGGGTGTACCACAGGGCTCTCATCTAGGCCCTTTATTATTCATAATATATATCAATGATATAATAAAGTGCTTCAAGCATGCACAATTTTTACTTTACGCAGATGATCTTAAAATATTTTCCAAAATAACATCTATTTCTGACTGTCACCTACTACAAGCCGATCTGACAAAATTATACAATTATTGCCACTTAAATAAATTGTATCTAAATTTTTCAAAATATTTTCACATTTCATTCACTAGAAATTTTAATAAAATGTTATTTGCTTATAATATAGATACAAATATAATTAAAAATGTTAATCAGGTTAAAGATTTAGGAATAACTATTGATTCAAAATTAATATTTAATATTCATATAGATAACATTACCCGGAAGGCTTACAAAATGTTAGGATTTATAATAAGAACGTCAAAACACTTTAAAAATATCAAATCCATTTTAACATTATATAATGCCTATGTTCACTCACAACTAAGTTATTGCAGTACAGTCTGGAATCCGCAAGATGAGAAATACATTTTTAGGATAGAGAGCTTACAAAAAAAAATTGTCCATTATCTAGCTAGGAAAGTACCTATATCAGCTGCCGATTACATTCATCGCTGTTATTATTTTAACATGCTCACCCTCAAAGACAGACGCTCTATATCTGACGTAGTTGCTATAGTAAAAATTTTAAATGGTTTAATTGATTGTCCGCCGTTACTGTCACTTGTTAATCTTAACGTACCTTCTCCTGATTTTCGAAACAAAAATTTAATATACGAACCGTTTGCCCGAACTAATTCTAACTTAAATGCTCCACTTATAAGATTTCCGGCAATACTAAATCAGATTTCAGCTCATTTTGATTTTGTTATTTTCTATAATAACCTAGAATGTATAAAAAAACATATTAAAGTTCACTACAGAAGCTTATACATTCTATAGATGACTTTGTTACACACTGTCAAAATTAGTCTGTCTTTTTTTTATTTATTTTTTTATCTTGTTATATATATATATATATATATATATAAGGTGGTATTGGTTTAAGTCTTAAACCATCCTCCGCTAGGTACTACACTTCAGGCTTATCACAAGGTAGCACGTCATACGCGAATACCTATACATATATATATATATATATAAGGTATGTTGAAGGTATGTTAATATACAAGATAGTGTTTTATTTATATATATATATATATATATATATATATATATATATATATATATATATATATATATATATATATATATATATATATATATATATATATATATATATATATATGTATAGTCGTAATAATTTAATGTAACAATTTGTAAATTATGTCGTTGTAGTGTTGGGTTTGTCCCGTTTACAACGCCGCCATCTTAAATAAATAAATAAATAAATATGTAAGAACAAACTAGATCTGGTTATTTTGGTTACTTTTATAGTGTATTACTAACTTTAAATGTCATTTAAAAATATTCCTTACAATGTAAAACCAACTTTAGGTCTTTAGGTTATGATCATTATAATTAAGATATCATTTTTCATTATGACATATGTCAAATGGATCGACATTTTAAAAAAGTGACATTTTTCAATACCAACATGACGTACAATTTCAAAGATGGAAACTGTTCAAAACAAAATTTCCTCTTAGTTTGTTCTTACAAAAGTAAAACGCTTATACCAAGTTCTTTTCTCAAAGCCTATTTGACATAGGAGATTGGTAAAAAAGGGTAGTGCCATTAAGAGTATCCTTATATAAAGAATTATGTCCAAATTTACCCTTACCACCAAATCCCGTTGGGGAACTTGGCTTGAAGCGGCGTTATTTTATGTTAACAATTTTGAAGTTTTAAAATTTTTTATTTTCAATCTAACTCCGGATGCTCAAAGCATTATAATATCGAAAAATATTATACAAAAACCAAATATTTATGAAGAGTTTAAGTTCATAAAGAGTAATGTAATAAACCCTCACTGTAAAAATATTTAGAAGTTGGCAACATTGTGAGATTGTCAGCGAGACTGTGTAAGAGTCATGGCAAGTGACGCTGAAAGATTAACTATTGTAGTGATTTATATTCTGACAAATAAATTACAGTGATTTGAATAAGTTTATTACATATTCAGAAGTGGGATAAGCATATCTATGTTCACGCGGAAGGCTATTATAACTGACAGTGAATGTTGAAAGTATTGTGAAAACGTGTTGTACCATTGTGAGCCGCGAATATCACCTAAAATACTGTCGGTAACAATTTTAACGCATAGAGCGGTGATAAAGTGCTTCTTAGTTCGGGTATTGAACAGGTGGAAGACTTTGGAAAACCGTTGGTGTGGTTAAAAGTGTCAGCATTTGGAGGTTGGAGGCATATTCAGGCGGGAAAATTGAAGACAGCGTTCTCGACATGTCAGCGGATAGCAGCGCGCAGCCAGCTACGGTGGACGGAATCCAAACCACACGGTCGGTAAGCGTACAGCAGTTGTCAGCGGGATCTACAGTGGTGGCAGGTAGCGGAACTACAGTTCAGGTAGGAGATGGCGCTGTTGTGTCAACTCTCTTGGCGCAAATGCAATAAATGTTAAATATGATCCAGCGAGATAGAGAAACAATGGCCGCAGGATCAAATGTGATTACTCAGCATGCAAATTTGACTGATATTATTAGTAAGTTCAACGGTGACGAATCGTATGTTGAAGCCAAGGATTGGCTAGAACAGTTGAAATCAGCCGCGGTTATGAATAACTGGGCCGATTCGCACGTTGTAGAGGTAGCGCGGATTAATCTACGAGGTGGGGCTAAATCTTGGTACGCAGCGCGTAGGGAGCAAATTAAGACGTTCAAAGATTTCGAACTTGCTTTCCGTCGTACTTTTCTAACACCAGTGAGTCTTGCGGAAAAATGCAACACTATGCGTAAAAGAAAGCAACGCGACGACGAAACGCCTAATTCGTACGTTCACGAGAAATATTGGCTATGTAAAGCGTTGAATATGCCGTTTTCCGAAATAAAAGAACAGATAATCGTAGGGTTAACCAGCGCGGACAACGCGATTGGGTTATTAGTCAAGTCACATGCGGATGTCGACGAATTGGTCGACGACTTACTTGTCCTAGATCGTATTAATCGGGAGAAAACGAACGATAAAATGAATGTTATGCCTGTACACGCAACAGTAAAGCCAAAGAACCGGGTAGGAACCAGGGAAACAGCGAAAAACGAACTTGCAAGAGACACGAGTCCGAAAGAAAATGTTTTATCAAACAAACAAAAGCGTTGTTTTAAATGCAGGGAAGCAGGGCACGCAGCGATTGCTTGTACCGTTCCGGTAAAGGATTTACCTTGCTTTAAATGTAAAGAAAAGGGTCATTATAAAAGGGACTGCCCTCAGAATAGGTCAGCGGTGATGCAGATCGAAGAAACTATTCAACGCGAGGGAATTGAAAAGTTTTTGCGCGAAGTATTAATAAATAAAATGCAGGTAACTGCGCAAATAGATCCCGGATCGTCGGTAAATACAATTACAGAATCTGCGGCGGCTAGATGCAATTTGATGGAGGAACCTAGCGAAAAGAAATTATATGGTTTCGGCGGCTCGAAGAGTACGGCGGTTACGGTACTTGGATTAGTACGAGCGCGAATAACGATAGATGACGTTAGCGCGGATACGGAACTTTATATGGTAGCGGACTCGACGCAAATCACAGACGTTTTGGTAGGACGTCCGTTTACAGAAAAACCAGCTATAGCGTATGTCAAGCTGGACGACAAATTAGTATTTGGTTATCGCACAGATTTTCCATTTGTAGATATGAAAGTCCAGTAAAAATCGGCTCGAATCAACGTCGTAGCAAAAGAAGACTGTGAATTGTTGGCTGGAAAAGTTGATTTAATTAGCTGTGCCGTAGACGACAAAGAGCTAATTATGCCAATAGTTAACATTGGACCACAGAACTGCACGATTAGGAACGACAAGGCGATTGGTTACTTGAAATCCGCTGAAATACTTAAGGTGGATGAGTCAAAATGTGAATCAGTCCGGCTGGAACAGCTAAAAGTAAATGCACAGAATGTAAGTGAAAATGATCAAGAGCGACTTCTCACGCTGTGTAATCAATACATAGATTGTTTTGCATTCAATCTGAAAGAGTTAGGTTGTACTGATTTAGTCGAAATGGATATACTAGACAATGATGTACCAGTGCGCAGAAAACCCTATAAGTCCAGTATAGCAGAGCGCGAAACAATAAAAGAACTAGTAGCCGAGTGGAAGAAACACGGTATTGTATCTGAGACAAGGTCGCCTTACGCGTCTTCCTGTCTATTAGTTCGGAAAAAGTCTGGTGAACCGCGAGTAGTAGTGGATTACCGAGCACCGAACTGTTGAAAAACAATTTGAAGGTCTGAGCGGTTGTAAATTATTTACAAGCTTAGATTTAGGCAATGCTTATTTGCAGGTGCCCCTAACTGAACGGGCAAAACAAAAGAGCGCGTTCATAACAAACGACACCACGGGACAATTTAACAGAATGATGTTCGGGCTAACGAATGCTCCGTATGAATTCAGCAGGTTAATGTCTCTCGTCTTAGGACCTTTAGGACGCGAAACCGCAATTTGGTACTTAGATGACGTGCTTGCTGCGGCTAAGAATTGGTCAGAGATGTTGGATAAGCTCAGAAAAGTTTTCGAAGCCTTTAAGAAAGCGAAACTCACGCTTAAGATACAGAAATGTAAATTTGGAATGTCACAAGTAGACTATCTAGGATTTACACTTTCAGAAGCAGGTATCACACCAGGCGATTTTAAGATCGGTGCGATCAAAGAATTTCCACAACCGAAAAATGTACATGAAGCGCGGAGATTTTTAGGCTTAGCTAGCTATTTTAGACACTTTATATCGAACTTTGCGGTACGTGCAAAGCCAATTACTGATTTAAGCAGAAAAAATGAAAAATTTATTTGGAATGATAAGGCAAATTTTTCGTTTAATGATTTGAAGGAAGCTTTATGCTCAAAACCAGTGTTGAGGTTATTTAACACGGAAGCAGCACATACGGAAGTGCATACGGACGCAAGCAGCCTGGGGATCGGAGCAATATTGCAAGGTTGCAAGCGGATGAAGATGGTGGTGCACTGCAACCAGTTATGTACCTATCCAAGAAAAACACGCCAGCTGAATCACAGTATTGTTCATGTAAATTAGAACTTATGGCGCTAGCTTATGCGTTGAATAAGTTACGCAATTACTTATTCGGACGACACTTTGTTTGCGTTACTGACTGTGAAGCTTTAGTTCACATGAATGCGAACAAGACAAGAAATTCGCAGATTGCTAGATGGCTACATTTGGTCCAGGATTTTAACATGATACTTCGGCACAGGACAGGTACGAAAATGGCTCATATTGATGCATTATCTCGAGCACCCGTCGGAGAAGAAGGTGACACATATCAGCAGCTATATGACCGACTAGACGTATTGATGGTCCTTTCCGAAGAAGATCAGATTATGATTATGCAAAGGAGTGACCCGGAGCTACGACTGAAGACAGTTTGTTGCAGAAGGATAAGCAATCCTTGACTGCTGATGAGATAACAAATATTCAAGGGTACCGGTTGCATGACGGACGATTATTTAGGATCGAGACGTCTCAGAATAGAACGCGAGACTTATACGTTGTTCCAAAATTTATGAGGAAGACTATGTGTGTGCGTTATCATGACAACGCTGGGCACTTTGGTCTGGAACGAACAGTGGGGGCTATGAGAAGCAATTACTGGTTCCCCAGAATGCGACGGTATTTACGTCAACACTTAAGATCATGTTTTGAATGTATTGTCAATAAAAATCCAGGTGGACGACAGCCCGGGTTTTTACACAGTTTACCAATCCCAGAAAGACCCTTCGCACGCATACATGTGGACCATTTTGGACCGTTGATCAAGTCCAAGAAAGAAAACGTTCATATTTTGGTTGTCAAAGATGCGTTGACAAAGTACGTAAAATTATATGCAGTTAAGAATACGAAGACTAGCACGAATCTAAAAGCAGTTAGAATATTTTTAGATTCTTTTGAGATACCGATACATATGATAACTGATAGAGGTACTTGTTTTACCTCTAAGGAATTTGAAGAGTTTTGTAAGAAATTAAATGTAAGACATACACTAATTTCTAGCAGGCATCCACAGGCTAACGGAGAAGTTGAATCCGTTATGAAGGTTCTATTGCCAACGTTATTAACATCTATCGAAGATGAAGAGCAGTGGGACGTGAAGTTACCACTAGTTGAGAGATACTTAAACAATGGTATTAACAAAAATACTAAGAAGTCACCATTCGAGGCTTTGTATGGATATCAGCCGGTATTCGACAATGCGGCATATGAGTTAATCGGTTTAACCTCGGAAACGAAGGAACGTCAGTATCCGGAGGAAATTCGGAATGAGATTCGCAAGAATATGGCTGAGCAACAAGCCAGGTTCAAGCGATATTATGACTCAAAGCGGTACGAACCTGAGCAATTAGAAATTGGCGACATAGTCTTTATAAAAGGAGCCAAAGATTATACAGGTCAACCAACGAAAACACAAGGTCGGTATAAGGGGCCTTACATTGTTATGCAAGTTCTCCCAAGCGATGCGTACCGGGTTAGTTCCATCGATGGGGTGGGGGAAAGACACTTTACCACGACCGCGCATATCAGTCAAATTAAGCGATATAGAAATCACATTGAATCAGAAGATTCCGACACAGACACCGATCCAGATGATACCCAGGATAGCGGCACCGACCAGCCGGCACCAGAACTAGATCCATCCAACGATCCAGATAGTGGCAGTGCTAATGTTAGTGCAAGTGCTAGTGACAAAATCGCGAGTGCAAAAACACAAAGACGACCCAAGCGGAATCATCAAGTACCGACGTACTTGAGAGACTATGAACACTAATGTAGACTAATGGAACACTAAGTTAAGTTATTTTCTTGTATGATTGTACAATGTTAATGAGGTCATTAACCCGGCAGAATGGCCGAGTGTAATAAACCCTCGTTGTAAAATTTTTTGCAGTTGGCAACATTGTGAGATTGTCAGCGAGACATGTGTGTAAGAGTCATGGCAAGTGAGTCTGTGTCAAATGTGCTAAAGATGATAAGGAAAGTGTTCCCAACTTCGAAATAATAAAATAATATGTGAAAAATAAAAGCCGTGTTTATTGGATAACATTTCTAAAATCCGTAAATTAATTTAACTTATTCATGTAATATTTAATTCATTTTGAAGTATTTTGTAAACAATTTAATAAAGAACATTAATTAGAAAGTAAATTACATCAATACATATGGTTTGTTTATCTATATATATAAAATCGTAACTAAGCTACCTACTCATAATCAACGCCCAGCCCAAACCACTGAACCTACAATCATGAAATTCGGCGAGCATATTCCTTCCATGACGTAAGCATCCACTAAGAACGGATTTTTCGAAACTCATCCTGTAAGTGGGTGAAAAGGGGGTTAAAAGGGGTAAAATGTGGCTTCACGGTTTCTGTAATATCTCTTAGGTCCAATAAGATATCGACTTGGTTTTAGCTTACAAAGATTACTTATGTAAATATTAAAAAACTTATTTCAGGATTTTGTTCTAATAGACCCCTAAAGGGGTGAATCTACAATCAGGGTGAATTATAGAACCCTTCGCATCTTCTGTATTTATTGTGTTATAACATTCATTTTTGGCATATAGGTGTCTTTTTAAAATATTTAGAAAGTGTTTTGACCGTTTTTTTAAATTTCACCCCTAAAGGGGTAAATTGGTATTTTTTATTCGATAGAATTTCGTCTAGGCAAAGAAACATAAAATTCGGGGAGTATATCTCTTTTATGACTTAAGAACCCCCTAAGAAATGATTTTTCGAAATTCGACCTCTCAGGGGTGAAAAGGGGTGAAATGTGTTTTCACGGATTCCTCAGTATATTTTAGGTCAAGAATATATCGCCTTGCTTTTGCTTACAAAGACTACCCACATAAATGTTGAAAAACCGTTTTTCAACATTTATGTGGGGAACATTTTCAGGATTTTATACTAATCAATCCCTAAAGGGGTGAATCTGCAATCAGGGTGAATTATGGAACCCTTCGCATCTCCTGTGTTTGTTGTGTTATAACATTTCTTTTAGGCATATAGGTGTCTTTTTGAAATATTTAAAAAGTGTATTGACCTTTTTTTTTAAATTTCACCCCTAAAGGGGTAACTTGGTATTTTATATTCGGTAGAATGTCGTCTAGACAGAGAAACATAAAATTCGGGGAGTATATGCCTTTTATGACTTAACAACCGCCTAAGAAATGATTTTTGGAAATTCAACCCCTAAGGGGTGAAATGGGGTAAAATGTGTTTTCACGGATTCCTCAATATCTCACAGGTCCAGTAATATATCGCCTTCATTTTTGCTTCTAAATATTATCCATATAAATGTTGAAAAACTTATTTCAGGATTTTGTCCTATTCATCCCCTAAAAGGGTGAATCTACAATCAGGGAGAATTATAGAACCCGACGTATTTCCTGTGTTTGTTGAGTTATTAAATTCCCATTTGGCATATAGATGTCTTTCTAAAATATCTCGAAATGGTTTTGACAGTTTTTCAAAATTTCACCCCTAAAGAGGTAAAAGGATATTTTTTATTTGATAGAACATCCCTTGGGCATAGATACATGATATTCGCAAAGTATATTTCCTCCATGAGGTAAGCATACACTAAGACGGGATTTTTCGAAATTCAACCCCTAAGGGGTGAAATGTAATTTCAAGGATTCTTAAATATCTCTACGGACCAATAAGATATCGTCTTGGTTTTTCTTACAAAGATTACCCATATAAATGTTGAAAAACCTATTTCAGGATTTTGTTCTAATCACCCCTAAAGTAGTGAATTTCCGAACAGGGTTAATTATACAACCCATCATAAGCCCTGTGTTTTTTGAGTTATAAAATTCCTTTTGGCATATAGGTGTCTTCAAAATATCTTGAAATGGTATTGATAGTTTTTAAAATGTCACCCTAAAGGGGTAAATGGATATTTTTTACTCGATTGAACGTCCTCTGGACAAGATACATGACATTCGTAAAGTATATTCCCTGTATGACGTAAGTTCCCACTAAGACGGTATTTTTCGAAATTCAACCTCTAAGGGCTGAAATGTGATATCAAGGATTCCTTAATATTTCTTAGTACCAATAAGATATCGACTTGGCTTTTACTTATAATGATTAACCATACAAATGCCGAAAATTTTATTCCTGGATTCTTTCCTAATCAACCCCTAAAGGGGTAAATCTATAATCGGGGTGAATTATACAACCCGTCGTATTTCCTGTGTTTATTAGGTTATAACATTCATTTTTGGCAAACCGGTGTCTTTTTAAAATATCTCGAGATAGTTTTGACAGTCTTTTAAAATTTCACCTCTAAATGTAAATAGGTGGGGGTGGGGGGGTATAAATGGGTATTTATATTCGATAGAACTTCCCTTGGCTATAGAGACATGAAATTCGGGAAGTATATTCCTTCTGTGATGAAAGGTTAGCCATACAAATTTTTGAAACAGTAATTCAGGATTTTGCCCTAATCAACCCCTAAAGTGGTAAATCTACATTTGGGGTGAATTATAGAAACCTTTGTATTTCCTAAGTTATAACATTCCATTTTGGTACATAATTTTCTATTTAAAATATTTAGAAAGCGTTTTGAAAGTTTTTTAAATTTCATCCCTAAAGGGGTAAAGTGGTATTTTTTATTTGAAAGAACGTCCCTTGACATAGAGATATGAAATTCAGGAAATATATTCCCTCCATGTCGCAAGCACCCTCTTATATGGATTTTTTCGAAATTCGACCCCTAGGGGATGAAAAGTGATAAAATGTTTTTCCTCGGATTCTTCATTATATTGATTTGGATTTTGCTTACAATGTTATCCGTATATGTGTTTAAAAATTAAATTCAGGTTTTTGCTCTAATCATCAATCCCTAAAGGGGCGATTCTAGATTTGGGGTGAATTATAGAACCCTTTGTAGCTTCTGTCTTTGTTGTACTATAACTATGTTGTGCTTTTTCGCATTTAGGTGTCATTTTAATATCATTAGTTTCAAGATCATTTCATTTTGACCGTTTTTTTTTTATATTTCAACCCTAAATTGCATTTTTTTTATATTTCCCTAAATTTCATTGGTACATTGGTATTTTTTAGTAGACAGTTGAAATTCGGGGACTATATTTCTTCCATGACGTAAGCAACCACTAAGAAGAGATTTCTCGAAATTCGACCCCTAGGGGGTGAAAACGGATTTCTTAATATCTCTTGATGAAATAACGACTTGCTTTTCACTTACTATAGTTACCCGTACGCATGTATAAAAATGTAACTTAGAATTTTGCTTCAATCAACACTTAACGGGGCGAATATACATTAAATCAGGGCGACTTATATAATGTTTCGTAACTTATTTGTTTGTTGAGTTATAACATTCCTTTTTGGTATATATATATATATATATATATATATATATATATATATATATATATATATATATATATATATATATATATATATATATATATTCTAATCTTTAGAAAGTGTTTTAAACGTTTTTTTTTTTTTTTTCTATAAAGGGGTAAATAGGTATATTTTTGATTAGATACATGGAATTCCGGGAACATATTCCTTCCATAACGTAAGCATCGAATCCTTTATATCTCCTGTGCTTCTTGAGTTATAACATTCCTTTCTGGCATATAGGTGACTTTTTAAAATCTTTCGATAGTGTTCTAACAGTTTTTTAAATTTCATTCCTAAAGAATTTTTTATTAGAAATAAGAAATTCCAAGAGTACATTTCTCGATATAACGTAAGAACGCACTAAGAAAGGATTTTTCGACCCATATGAGGTGAAAAGGAGTCAATTTTTTTTTTTCACGGATTCCTCAGTATCTCTTAGGACAGGAGAGATATCGACTAGGTTTTTGCTTATAAAAGTTACCCGTGCACATCTTTAGAAACAAACTACGAATTTTATTTGGAATTAGTATGAACCTCTAATGGGGTGAATCTACACCTGAGGAGAGAGTCAGCAATGTGATCTATAAAGAACTATGACTTATTATAATTGCACGATGATGGCAAACCGTCAACAAACCGTAGCGAAGCACGGGTACTCAGCTAGTATATAATATTAATTTAGACCTTATTATTATAAACTTAGAACTACCAGTAAAATTTTGATACATACATATGTCATTTATTGTTTAACCTTTAATAAACATATGTACATATTTTAAATAATTAATGCAAGTAGATATTATAATAAATTGAAATGTTATAAATGACATTTAAACTATTTATTATTAAAAAATATTGGTTTTGACTACTGAGGGAAACTTTTTAAATATTTTTCTGTATTCCAGATTATTTTTGCGAAGTTTTTCAAAACCGTTGTTTACAATGAATCTTGATATAAGATGGTCAAATGTGATAACACTATAAGGCCTGGACTATAATATCAGAACGAGAAAATACGTGCTGGGCACAGTGAAAATGGTTTTCTTGCTGGGACTTAAAATAATTGTAGTGCTACTGCGGCCGGATTCAAATGGAAAGACATATGGAAAGTTGTAGTTAACTAAATTAATTTTAATAATTAAATAATAAATGACAGTGCAATAAACTAGTGAAAAAGATACAGGTCTGGTGATCCTGCTATCCAAACAGCATTCTTTTTATATATAAATATGCATACCTAAAGTTTATCTTGGCCAAATCACTAGGCGTTTACGAAAACTCTACTGGTGGATATGGTACATCGGCCAATCTTTACTGTACCCCACTGAACATAAACTTATGTGCTGCCTCTATACAGAATGCTTAAATAATCCTTAAAAAGGTTAGGTTAGGCTAGGCTTTAGCTAGAATACTAGTTATGTTAAAATAGTTTAGCTAGAATAAGGTTATGTTGAGTGGGGTATAGTAAATCTTCCCCAGGAAATATACTGGTCGGTAAACAGCTACATGCTTATACACCTTCACCGAACTTGTTTTCGAACACAGTTGATGTTCCCGGTATCTACCGGTAGAGTTTTCGTAAACGCCTTATGGCAATTCTAAGCTTACCTTAATTTTGGCAGGTTAACGGCGTATTTTTATTTTAAATTATTAAATAAACATTGTCATGACATTCTGTCACAAAAATTTGCATACCATTGTGTTAAGCTATATATATTGCAATAAATACTTAAATATATGCAGTGACAATATTCAACCGGTACGAGCATATCAGTTCTTAAAATATTGAAATACTTCCATACTGGTTGTTAAAATGAATAGTGGGATAACAGGTACAGAAAAAGATTTAGTTTCTACTTTTGGCAAATGACCACATCAACAATTTTTAATAATCAACAAATTGTATGATAATTATTAAAATAATTAGGGCTACAACTACAGTTAATTTTTTTTTTCTGGTCAGATTTTTTAGTGTTTTATTTATTTTTTTTATCTAACTGGTTTATTATTTTGAATATATGCCCTGCATATACGTACGATAAATGTTTTCAAATAATAAACCTGTATGTTAAATATATTTTTACATTGTAATATTTTGTGAAGATTAATGTAAGAAAGTGTATTGATTATTATTTATATGAATGTTTTATTTCGAGGGAAGCGAAAATTAAGAGCGATGTTGGTCGTAGACCTAAATATTTTGAGAATATGAAAAATTCCAAATTTTAACATAGTTTTGTAAAGATTTGATTACTTTTTGAATATTTCTAATCGTATCAAGAATTTTTTTATTCTGTTTATTTAGGTAATTTCAATCAAATTTCTGATTGCGGTTATATGAGTAATGGTTTTCCACAAATAGTTGATTACAAAAATAATCATTATTTTACAGTTCTGGTTAAATATAATTTGTATGGAGACTATCCTCTTTTTCAAGTCGCTGTATGTATGTTATTTTAAATATAATGGATTTACATATTTCCTAATTTCCTTTTTATAATTAATATCATTCAGGTACATCCAATCCGCAGTTGTACAGTTTCTAGTTACAATATAAAACAAATTTAATCACTTAAAGGCCTTTACCCGCGGACCAGAGTTTAAGAATCACTGATTACAAATTCATTGCAAAAATGTATAAAAATAAATCAGTTAAAGAGTTAAATGTTCTAAATTTCCATGCATATCTCGTAGACCAGGTTATCGTAGGTAAAATTATATTCTACTGATATATCAGATTTAAAAATATCAGTTATTATGTAAGGCGTTTTAATTAAATGTCTTTAATATTCGAGATATTTATTTCGAATTATTATTGGCGTATTTATTCTTGGCCTCTAACACTTTTGATCTCCTTCAGTTTAATGTTTTTCTTAAACTATATTAATAATCTATATATTTGTTTTCTCTCAAATTCCAAGTATTATTCGCTTTACAATAATAGAAACGTATTTCATAGATCAATATGTTCTTACTTATATGTTCAATTAAAGTATTTAATAATAAATTAGTGTATAATAAAAACAGATTTTAATTTGTAGTGCGCGCTATTTTGCGTGCATTACGACAATATTACAAAAAAAAAAGTGGAAAAACATTTCACTTTTATCTAGTGGTAACATTGTAGAGGCAAAATCTGTAGAACTAAAATTTATTATTTGAAGGTAATCGTTAAAAATATAGTAGTACTACTGTAGGAAATGGAATGATATTATATATGTTATAAGAGTACTATATTGGAATTTTATGGAACTAAAATTATAATAAAATCAATAATTTTATCATTGTTATCGTGTAATAGGGATAACTTCTAGTAACTAGTAACTTCTCATTACAGTTGGCAAAAATTCAGTGTTCCCAACTTATTTTTTTTTTTTTTTGTAGCACTCTTGACCCAAGCCGTGGCAAGTGACGCTGTAAGATTAACTATTGTAGTGATTTATATTTTGACAAATAAATTACAGTGATTTTTATAAGTTTATTACATAAATATATATTTTTTTCTTTTAGAAAAAGTATTTGTATTCTGTATTACGAATACATCGGAACATTATTTTAAATATGTACTTTTACTAGTACTTGCCTATCACTGGTTATAGATGTATATCTTTATAATTTGTCAGATAATTTTTAATTTATCATTGAATAAATTGTATATCTGCCCACATCAAATTTAGAAATTAATAGAATTGTCCACTTACATTAAAAAAATTAAGATCTACTAGATTTTAAATGTATGTAATTTAAAAACCTGTATATTTGGCTAATTGCTTAAGTATCAAAGACCATAAACGTGAAATAAAAAAAAACTACTATTTTTTTCATAATTATCTTAAAAATATATTAATAAATTAAGCTTAATTTAATATTATTTATGAAATTTATTTTATTAAAATTTGCAGTTTACTGTTTTAAAAAACATATTTTTACTTTCAATTCTTATCAGCAAAACATGGATGTTAGCAATGAGGTTTTACGACGTATGGTTTATATGACGTTATTGGATGTATGCAACACGCACAACTCCTCGGTGCATCTTCCCGCTCCCCGCCTAAGAGGGTGTTGGCTTCAAGGTATCTTTATGAGAACTAGTCATAGCGAACCGTTTTATAGCATTTTAGACCGCTTTCCTGGAGCAATTTACTTCCTGAGAAATTTTAACTTGACTCCATCCCTTTTGACTTAGACTTACAATTTGTGCACGTTCAACGTCACTCAAACTTTTTGTATTCATACATAATTAGTAAGTGGAAGTAACTGTACTACATGAAAAAAAAAATCACTCTACTCTTGCCCAAGTCTCATTCTAATCTAAAACATTTATGTACCTATCGCATATAAACGAGTATTAACTTGCAAACTATAATATTTAAAAGGTTATGAACACGTTCAAACCTGCAAATGAAACGTTTTTCTATGGAATATAATTAAAAACAATGTGCAAAAGTATTTTAATTTGGTTTCCTAAATAAAATTCGCATAATTTGCATTTATTTATTAGATGTTCCAAGGGTGCTCCATACATATGAACAAGGCTGTATATATATATATATATATATATATATATATATATATATATATATATATATATGTTAGCATTTAGCCTTCCAGGAAGCCCTGTTACGTCACCATAAAATGTTATCAAGATGCAATCCGTAATCTGGACCCAGTAATGATAACGACTCATTAATGATAATGATAACTGCTCATTACACTAATTGGATTTAAAAAACACACGTAGAATTTGATAGAGAGATCAGATGTTTTCATACGTTGTAAGAGTGAATACCTAGAATAAAATAGTCTGTGAACAACTTGAGTTTTATTTAAACAATAAATCCCTTATTTGTTTACATCAGAAGTGGGATCGAGTCAACGTTTCTGGCCATTGCTAATTTCTTCTGGATCTGATTTCTGCTAGCGTGTCATGAAAGCTATTAAAAATTGACTAGCATGCACAGAATAAGGCTCATGGTCTTTAGGTTTTCCATGCAATAATTTTATAAGAAAAGTAGAACCGGTATCATTTTGGTCGTATCTTGATTAAAATAACTCTTAAAATTGTTCCCAAGTCATACCTTCAAATGTTATCTGAGATAGCCATGCAGATGCAGAACATCGCAAAACTTTGCTTAACACGATCATTAAAGCACTACCATTTATTGGATTCTCACGCACTCAAAGATCAGTAGTATTGCACCAGGCCTTGGTATTTTGGCCCACTTTTTCTGATTCACATACAGGTAAATTTATTGGTTTACTAGTAGAAGGTTGACTTATCTTTTGCACAAGTTCCATCCGAATTTCTCTCCATTGTTTATTGCTTTGGATGCAAATCGCACTTCTGATTTCGTCTCAAATGTGGTAAAATAACAATTATCACTCACACAAATAATCAAACATTATTAAAACACATTTATGACATAAAACAAAGTTCATAATTAAAACAGATATTATAACAGACACGTAGCAATCCCAATGATCCAGACCGATCGCTCAGCTATAACACACTCATACAACACACACTATTCTATTATCGCTCTGTTTTTGCTGATCGGCTGATATTGGTGCTGCTAGTACCAAGGCTGCTGCCTTTGCACTTACGTATTCTGATAAAATTATGATATTCTGCGACATATATATATATAATATATATATATATATATATATATATATATATATATATATATATATATGTATGTATGTATGTAAACAAATAAGGGATTTATTGTTTAAATAAAACTCAAGTTGTTCACAGACTATTTTATTCTAGGTATTCACTCTTACAACGTATGAAAACATCTGATCTCTCTATCAAATTCTACGTGTGTTTTATAAAAACCAATTAGTGTAATGAGCAGTCATCATTATCATTAATGAGTCGTTATTATTACTGGGTCCAGATTACGGATTGCATCTTGATAACATTTTATGGTGACGTAACAGGGCTTCGTGGAAGGCTAAATGCTAACATATGTTATGTTGTATTATATTATATATATATATATATATATATATATATATATATATATATATATATATATATATATATATATATATATGTTATGTTGTATTATATATATATATATATATGTTAGCATCTAGCCTTCCAGGAAGCCCTGTTACGTCACCATAAAATGTTATCTAGATGCCATCCGTAATCGGGACCCACTAATGATGACGACTCATTAACGATAACGATGACGGCTCATTACACTAATTGGTTTTTATAAAACACACATAGAATTTGATAGAGAGATCAGATGTTTTCTTACGTTGTAAGAGTGAATACCTAGAATAAAATAGTCTGTGAACAACTTGAGTTTTATTTAAACAATAAATCCCTTATTTGTTTACATCAGAAGTGGGATCGAGTCAACGTTTCTTCTTGTGAATGGGATTCATGCACGTCTTAATAATATTTTGTTATTTTAATGGGATCTTGCTTTCTTGCATTTTTTCAGTATTTTGTTTAAATTATTAATTTGATGAAAGTAACAAATAGTGATGTGACAAATTATTACCTGTCTGCTATGTTTCGGATATTATTGAATTTAAGTTTGTGTGCTTGAACAGTTACAAAAGTTAATTATGCTATTTTGTTCATGAAAAACTTATTTAATCAATTTGCGAAAGCGAACGTTCGAAAACGTTTCTGGTTGTGAATGGGAAAAATGGAACAAATGGGTATGAAAATATTGTTTGTTTAAGATTTTAATTATTTAATTATTGTTTGAAAGTGAAAAACGCAAGTGATACGTTTCAATTATTGCAAATAATAAGTGATTATGGTGGAACACATTGGTGGAACTTCCACCGTGGAAGGAAAACGAAACGTTTGAAAACGTTTTCCGACGTTTTCAGATGAAACACTTTTGCAGGATATAATTTTTCAGGTATTATTCGTGCTTTCAAACTAGTTACGTCTGTTAAAACTATTTTAAAGAATTTATACTTAGCGATTGACAACAGAGTGAGGTGCATTTAAGACGAAGTAGCAAATGTATTGAAGAAAATTATCAAAATGGACAAGCGTTGTTTTATTTAGGGACAGACAACTTACATGCAGGAAAATCTAGATGATGAATAAAATGGTACCAGTAATGAAGTAGAAATACAAAAAAATTGTCAGAAGGAACGAGCGGTGTTCTGTTTATGGACAAATTGTATGAAGGTAATGGTTAGAACATGGTTAAGTGGTAAAATGGTAAGAGAAGTTTTATTAGTTTGATTATTTAGCACGTATTAGTCAATGCTTACTGAAAAACAACGAACGAGGCGAACGATAAAAAGTCATGAGAACTGAAATTTGATAATTAAAATTAGGGATAAGTTAAAATTATTTAAAATTAAGAGTAATGCGTTTTGAGTTTAAAGATCTAAGTTCTGATGATTGAGTTCAAACTTTGATAAGAATTAGAAATTTGCATTCAGGATGACAAACGGCAGATCACTGATATTAGAAATGCGAAATACGAGAGTTTTTACCTTTTATGTTTTTACATGCGACCAATAGATGGCAAGATTGAATTATGTCATTGCTATATTCGTAAAATTTGACATTTGTTATTGTGAATGGCAGCTTATAAATTGACCAAGTAGTTTGTTGACAGTGATGCGTAGAAGTTGAAATGTTCTAGCATGAATTTGGATAAAATACGTTCAAACTAATAGTAAGGGCTGAACTACACTACAAGATGCAAATAAATTTTCCGATAGCATTGCAAGGCTAAAATAAAGGATAAATGAAAGATGGTAGGGAAATTTGGCACCAAATAATAAGAGAATAATGAGGTATGCTATTTCTAATTCGTTCTTGGTAATTTAGAAATTTTGCATAAGGACTTAACAAGGTAATTCAAAGAGTGTTATTATTATTGTGAGTATTCTAAAAAGAAAAGGTTTTGAAATTTCAGAGAACTAGCTTTTACAGAGTTACACATTAAAAAAAAATAATAATGTTTTAAATCTCATGAATGTTAAATTTTTAGTTCTTCGAGGTTCAATAATACAGGAGTACCAAGTTGAGTCTGTAACTGATGTGGTGGTTGTGGATACACAGATAAATATAGGCAAGCGAAAGGTGTCGAAGGTGTCGCTAAGGTGTCAAATATGTCTTGGCCGTAAGTCTGTACTAATGATACACATTTGATGAAAATGCCAATATAAAGAGAGAGAGAGAGAATTTAAAATTAATGCACATTGCTTGCGCAGATCTTTTGATACAGTTATTGCAGGTTTTAGTGCCAGGAGATAAATTAATTAAATTTGTTCTTCCTTCCTTGGAGAACTCCAACAAGGACTAAAATAGTGGGAACCGTAGCATTCTACTTAATTTTACTTGTTTTGACAATGCGCTTGATAACAGATAAAGTCGCAGTTTACCTGAACTAGAAAATGAAATGATCTGAAGAGAAATAAAAAAAAAAATGTCAGTATGGTCGAGCGGTATATAGAAAATTCAGTTGGTCTTGAAATCACAATACAATACAAAAACACTGGTACGACACCTTTGCAACTGCTGTTGGGAGTAGATAATTCCAGCCCAGATAATGAAGGCTTGAATCAAATCAAGCCCTTTTGCGCGATGTAACACCATTACGGAATCGACAACTTGATCGCGAAAGTGTTGAGAGAACAATGAGAGATAATCGTGGCTTTGAAAACGCTAACCGAAAAAGGCGAGATACTTTACGGTTTTCGTTGGGAGATTTTGTGCTGACACATAGGGATTCCAAATTGTACATCAGTAAAAACAGATTACGAGCTTTTGGGTCCCTATGATGTACTTAAATGCTTAGATAAAGGTCGATACGAGTTGATGAAAGTTGTTACGAATTTCATCACTAAGGCAGCAAAGGGACTAGTAAGTCGGTGGCCTGAAAGTTGGATGGTGAGCTGTGATATGAAATACCTCATCGAGATGTTCGAGTCTGATGAGTCAGGTAACTTTTAATGCCAAGTATTAGTTGATCAGTTGTATTTTGTCTTTTTAGGGTGGTTGGATTACCACTGGCAGATTAGTCAGTTTCTGGGATAATAAAGAAGAAACTGGTCTAATAATTGATCTCTTACGGCCAGAGTTGTGCCGTTAGAGGAGATTTCTCAACATTAATCGTTTTATTTTTTAGAACAACAGCCCTCGACTTTTTACAGCATTCGAGTTCTGCAGACCATGTTCCTGGAAAAGACTAGGAGATGACAGGCGGCGCTTCGAGAGCGGAAGCTATCCGTTATGGAATTGGAGAAAAAGTAGTAATAGAAGACATACAATTGACCGGTAGCGGCAAGTTGGGGGCCAAGCTTCTAGGGCCTTATGAAGTTTTGAGTGTAAGGGCGAACGATCGCTATTTATGTAGCGCTTAAACCGCACGAAGGTAACTGATTATGTTGAGAATAACTAGAATGGTAAAAGACATGTTATTGCTTTCATAAAATGATAAGGCACTGAGTATAAAGCAGCGACAGTCACTGAGCTTGTTGGGTACTGTAGACAATCTGTAATGAAATAAATGGATAGTTGAGTTAAGAATTGATAGCTTGTCGAGTACCACAAGACACACTGGTCGTGTTGAGGGCAGTTGAACGATCAGGGACCGTCTCTGCTAGTTGAGAGCAGTTGAACGGTCAGGGATCGTCTCTGCCAGTTGAACGATAAGGGACCGTCTCTGCCAGTTGAGAGCAGTTGAACGGTCAGGTATCGTCTAGGTTAAGACCATGGTCTATATGTAGATTGAATGAGGGACCTCGAATGTGGTGTGGATCTTAAATGGTCAATGGTGTGGATCTTAAATGGTCAGTGGTGTAGATCTTAAATGATCAGGGATCTTAAATGGTCAGGGACCTTAAAAGGTCAATGATATTGGACCATAAATCTTTTCTTTTTCCTTAAATCTTTTTGAAGATTGTTTCAGACTATTCTAAGGCCTACATGATCATCCCCTGATGTCACCTATCACATCATCATTTATCAGATATTCGTCTACAGAAAGGACGTGAGGACACGCCAGGAGTAGGACGGCCGTGTTAGCATCTAGCCTTCCAGGAAGCCCTGTTACGTCACCATAAAATGTTATCTAGATGCCATCCGTAATCGGGACCCACTAATGATGACGACTCATTAACGATAACGATGACGGCTCATTACACTAATTGGTTTTTATAAAACACACATAGAATTTGATAGAGAGATCAGATGTTTTCTTACGTTGTAAGAGTGAATACCTAGAATAAAATAGTCTGTGAACAACTTGAGTTTTATTTAAACAATAAATCCCTTATTTGTTTACATATATATATATATATATATGTGGGATAATACAGGATGTTAAGTAAAGCGCAACACTTAATATTTAAGAACTAGGCTATATTAATAATAATTATTTCACATATTATTTAATTACACAAAACACACATCAAGAAGTCTACGTTAACTCAATTACTCTCTCTATCTGTTGCTTCCTCCTCTGCGCACGCGTTACTCTTCTTGGCAACTCTCCAGTGGCGGAGGTACCAGGATTAGATCCTACAACTCGGCCATGTCTGACAGCAGCATCGTCCTCGATGTTGTTATCTGAAAAAGAACTAGATTCGTCTTCATCTGAAAGGTATACGCACCAAGGCTTCATGTTATCAGCAGAAGTGGTGGTTTTTAGAGGTGGCTCGCCTGAGCCTACTCTCTCAACATCATAGCGATCTTTAGGTTTCTTCTTCACTACCTTGTATGGTCCTAAGAAGGGTGGTTTCAGTTTTGATTGTACAGCAAACTGAGTACGTCTGATCGCTACTAGATCATTTTCTTTATAATCGTGAGCTCTTTTTCTCTTCTTATTATATGTCTTCATATTCTCGTCCTGGACAGCTAAAATTTGTCGTTTAGCTTCTTTTCTTAAATCATCTCGACTTGATATAAACTCCAGTCTATCTTCTTCTTCTATCAGTTCTTTCATTTTTAAGTCTTCTTTGTTTCTCATTCTAGTCCCTATCATTAATTCGAAAGGTGTTGTCTTTATACTTCGCTGGTAGCTAGAATTTATATAACGTTGTAATGGTTGTACGTACTTAAACCACTTGGTAGGTTCATCTAATGATAGTTTAGCTAGAACAGCTTTTATTACACGATGCACCCTTTCAACTGGACCGTTTCCCCTTGGAACTCCGGTTGTGATAAGAATGTGATCAATGCCTTCATTTCTACAATAACTTTCAAATTCTGCACTAGTGAAAGCGGTTCCTCGGTCAGAGACTAAGCGACGAGGATTTCCAAATGTTTTTTGATGAATATACATCTTTTCCAAGGTCTCCTTTGTTGTAGTGCTCTTTGTCGGAAAGATCCACACGAACTTTGTGTAGCTATCAATAAGCACATACAGATATTGATAATTCTTGTTGCTGACCGGAAGTGGTCCTAAGTGGTCGACATGCAACGTATGCAGTGGTCCGCCATCTTTGTTAATGGGGTTCAGAAATCCTTCTTTTTTCCCAGCTTTAGCTGAAACTAAAATGCATGGCACGCAATTAGCAATTACCTTTTCAATTCTTCCATCTAATTTAGGAGCCCAGTAATCTTTCAAAAACATTTCTTTAGTCTTCTTTATAGCGAAGTGCCCCATGTCATGAATTTTTCTGATAACTTCGTTTAACAATTGGTTCGGTACGTATAATAATTCTTTGTCTTTGTGTAGTCTGTAGATTATTCCATTAATCTTTTCGTAAACTTTATTTTCATAATCAGTTTCTTTGTCAATTTCAATTAATATTTTTCTGACTTCAGCATCATCTTCTTGTGCTTGTTTTATCCTATGTACTATTCCTTCTTCTTTTATGATCATAACTGGATACCTACTCAGGGCGTCACAGTGTTTCATTTGCTTGTTACTTCTATGTTCTATCTTGTACCTGTAGTCTTCTAGCATAGCAGCCCATCTCCAAATTTTAACAGCAACATCTTTCTTCTCCATTGTCATCTTAAAAGCATTGCAGTCTGTTACGATGGTAAACGGTATACCTAGCAAATAATGCCTATATTTCTCAAGCGCTCGTATTATCGCTAAGACTTCTAGCTCATAACTGTGTTTCTTGCTTTCAGCTTCGGTAGTTTTTCTACTTAGATAACTTACTGGATGCATAAGGTTATCATCAGGATCTCTTTGCAGCAGCACTGCTCCATAGCCCAATTGACTAGCGTCCGTATGTAGTTCGGTTTCGCTGTGCGGATTAAATATTTTCAGTACTGGTGCGTCAGCTAATCTTGCTTTCAATTGGTTGAATGCTTCTTCTTGTTCCTGACCGAACCTAAAGTCCTTGTTCTTTTTTAACAGCTCACTCAGAGGTCTTGCAATTTTGGCGTAATTTTGGATAAACTTTCTAAAATATCCTGTTAATCCTAAAAAGCTTTGTAGAGACTTTTTCGAGTTCGGTTTTGGAAAGTTCTTCGCATCTTTTGTCTTTGTTGGACTTGGTCTAATTTCATTTCTCGAGACGTGGTGTCCCAAATAATCTATTTCATTTTGTAGAAATTTACTCTTCTCCCAGTTTAATTCTAATCCATACTCAGATGCTCTATCTAAGACTATTTTCAAGTTTTTCAACGCTTCGTCTTTGCTTTTGGCTGTAATTATCAGATCATCAATATAAATCATGAGTATTTTATCTTCGACTAAATCTTTAAATATTTGGTTGATAAATCGTTGAAACACCGCAGGGCCATTTTTCAATCCAAATGGTGTTCTTATGTATTCGTATTGTCCATCTTGAGTCACGAATGACGTGTATTTTGTACTGCATGGATGAACGTTTATGTGGTGAAACCCATTTTTGAGATCTAATGTTGTAAACATATTAGCATCTCTTAATCGGTCTAATTGGTCTTCAATTATCGGCAGTGGATAACGATCTGGCAGAGTCTTTTGATTTATTCTTCTATAATCGACACAAAGTCGAAGTTTGCCATTTTTACGTCTTACCGGCACCACAGGACTAGCAAATTCTGAGTTGCTCGGTATAATTACACCTTCTGTAAGTAGACGCTTTACTTCTTGGTTTATTTCAGATGTTTCCTGGAACGACAATCGTCTAGGTCTCTGATTGATTGGTGACTCATCTGTCAAAATGATCTTCATCTCGATTCGGCTAAATTTTGACGGCGTAGAGTTGTAATTCTCGATTAATTTTTTGACTTCATACGGCACATTTAGAGATTCTTTTTCTTCTTCGTGAACATTAAGCATCATTATTTGTTTCAATTCTTTCGCTATGAACTTGTTTTCTTTATCTTGATTATCTTCATGATTACCTTCTTGTATATCTTCTTGGTCATTTTCTTCTTGATTACCGTCTTCTTGATCATCTTCTATAATTGCTTCTTCATCATCTTCTTCTTGATCATCTTCTTGATTTTCTTTTTGATTTTCTTCTTGGTAATTTTCTTCTGGATCATCTTCTTGATTATCTTCTTGATTTTCTTCTTGGTAATCTTCTTCTTCATTTTCTTCTTGATTATCTTCTTCTTGATCGTCTTCTTGGTTATTTTCTTCTGGATCATCTGCTTGATTTTCTTCTTGGTAATCTTCTTCATTTTCTTCTTTTAGATTATTTTCATTTTGGTTATCTTCGTCCTGGTTATCTTTCTGGAAACTTTTCTGCGTGTTCCTTTTTTTCAGCTTAATGCCATGTTCATCTATTGTTAGTATAAAATGTTTTAAAACATCATTACCTAAGATGACTTGTTCGTCCATGACATAATCAGGTACAACTTGGAATTCTGCTTTCGCTTTAACTTCATCTACTTCTATAGTTGTGGTAAAACAGCCTAACGTTTTAGTTTTACTCAAACCAAGCCCGTTCAATTCTATAGATTTTGCAGAAAGTACTCCTAATCCCATTTTCAAGAAATTATTTAATTTTATTAAATTTACTTCGCTACCTGTATCTATTAATGCAGTGAAAGTAATCCCAGATACCTTTATAATTTTTTCGTTCGGTCGCGATTGACCTATGTACATCACTCTTGGCTCTGATCTTCCCTTCGAAGGCTTTTTGCAGGAGGTTGATTTGTGTCCAAACTCTCCACATGAAAAACATTTTGGTCCTTTACTTTTCTCACGACACACATCTGATTTATGTCCATTTTTACCCAAGTTGAAGCAACGTGGAATTTTTTGCAACTGTGTGTTTGACTTTACTGCTTGTGGTTTACTCTTTAACTTCATTATTGAGTAAACATGTAACTTGTCACGAAATTCAGACCAAGTTTTGGCACCATATAATAGAATTTTATTTGAATTTTCATCTGGAATTCCATCGATAATATATTCTATTGTAGATTCATCTTCGATTGTTCCCTTATTTGCAATTTCCTTCATTTTGTATGCATACTCTTGATACGACTCATCTTCTTTCTTCTTTCTATTTTGCAAAAGACGGTGCAAGCTAGCAGTTGTTAACTTACGACCAAATTCTTGCACTAATTTGGACTTTAGTTCTTGCCAGTTCGCAACAGTTTCAGATCTGACAAAAATTGCAGCTGTGCCTTTAATTAGTCTTTTTGCATAAACAAATTTTTGTGTCACTGTCCAACCCAACATGGAAGAAGTTTCTTCAAATTCTTTTATCCAGCGATCAACTGGAATATATATATATATATATATATATCATTACTGGGTCCAGATTACGGATTGCATCTTGATAACATTTTATAGTGACGTAACAGGGCTTCGTGGAAGGCTAAATGCTAACATATATATATATATATATATATATATATATATATATATATATATATATAATACATATATATATATATATATATATATATATATATATATATATATATATATATATATATATATATATATATATATATATATATATATATATATAATACATATATATATATATATATATATATATTTGGATATTTGGTTCTTGACGAGTATTATATGAAATAAAACGCAGGTTCTCTTTTATTCGTCAGTTTATTAAAATGTTCTTGTGAATTTATAAAATATGAAACGTTTCGTGCATGGGTAGTATGCACATCTTCAGTCAGTCAATCAGATAAAATAAAATCACCACGTAGTCAATTCGAAGTTAAAAAAGTGTGTGTACACACTTTACACATGCACGAAACGTTTCATATTTTATAAATTCACAAGAACATTTTAATAAACTGACGAATAAAAGAGAACCTGCGTTTTATTATATATATATATATATATATATATATATTTTGTTTTATTTTATATATATATATATATATATATATATATGTTAGCATTTAGCCTTCCACGAAGCCCTGTTACGTCACTATAAAATGTTATCAAGATGCAATCCGTAATCTGGACCCAGTAATGATAACGACTCATTTATGATAATGATGACTGCTCATTACACTAATTGGTTTTTATAAAACACATGTAGAATTTGATAGAGAGATCAGATGTTTTCATACGTTGTAAGAGTGAATACCTAGAATAAAATAGTCTGTGAACAACTTGAGTTTTATTTAAACAATAAATCCCTTATTTGTTTACATCAGAAGTGGGATCGAGTCAACGTTTCTGCATGTGAATGGGAATCATGCACGTCTTAATAATATTTTGTTATTTTATTGGGATCTTGCTTTGTTGCATTTTTGCAGTGTTTTGTTTAAATTATTAATTTGATGATTAAGTGACAAATAGTGAAAGTGAAAAACGCAAGTGACACGTTTCAATTATTGCAAATAATAAGTGATTATGGTGGAACACTTTGGTGGAACTTCCACCGTGGAAGGAAAACGAAACGTTTGAAAACGTTTGCCGACGTTTTCAGATGAAACCCTTTTGCAGGCTATAATTTTTCAGGTATTATTCGTGCTTTCAAACTAGTTACGTCTGGTAAAGCTATTTCCTAATGGAATTTATACTTAGCGATTGACAACAGATTGAGGTGCAGTTAAGACGAAATAGCAAATGTATTGATGAAAATTATCAAAATGGACAAGCGTTGTTTTATTTAGGGACAGACAACTTACATACAGGAAAATATTTAGATGATGAATAAAATGGTTCCAGTAATGAAGTAGAAATACAAAAAAAAAAATGGTCAGGGATCGTCTCTGCCAGTTGAACGATTAGGGACCAACCTGCCAGTTGAGAGCAGTTGAATGGTCAGGGATCGTCTCTGCCAGTTGAACCCTCGAATGTGGTGTGAACCTCAAATGGTCAATGGTGTGGATCTTAAATGGTATTTGGTGTGGATCTTAAATGGTCAATGGTGTGGATCTTAAATGGTCAATGGTGTGGATCTTAAATGATCAGGGATATTAAATGGTCAGGGACCTTAAAAGGTCAATTATATTGGACCTTAAATCTTTTCTAATCTTTTTGAAGACTTTCAGACAATTCTAAGGCTTACATGATCATCCCCTGATGACATCTACCACATCATCATTTACCCCAGATATTCGTCTACAGAAAAGACGTGAGGACACGCCAGTAGGAGGACGGCCGTGTTAGCATTTAGCCTTCCACGAAGCCCTGTTACGTCACCATAAAATGTTATCAAGATGCAATCCGTAATCTGGACCCAGTAATAATAACGACTCATTAATGATAATGATGACTGCTCATTACACTAATTGGTTTTTATAAAACACACGTAGAATTTGATAGAGAGATCAGATGTTTTCATACGTTGTAAGAGTGAATACCTAGAATAAAATAGTCTGTGAACAACTTGAGTTTTATTTAAACAATAAATCCCTTATTTGTTTACATACATATATATATATATATATATATATATAAACTTGCCCTCCCGAAACTCCCAGACCAGGCATTTCACAACCAGTTTGAGAAAACTGTCTAATTAGCTGTAGTTTGATAGCTTATTTATGAAAAACCTGCGTATAAAACAATCAGTACAGTAATTAATGATTTTACATCTACACGGACTTTTCAGCCCGACGTAATTTATTTTATTCATAACAGATGGCGCTTTTGTCAACAACCTGTGATGATGGTTTGAAAACATGCTAAGTCGGTTCGTGTCTTAATACGACGTATTTTATCCACAAATAAACCAATATTCGTTCCTAAACTTGCCGAGCCGGCAGCACTATTCAACTCCGCTTGCAGTCACTAAATTATAACAGTCTGGACATTAGATTTACCGCGATAAGTTTTACCGCCATTATTTGTGCCAATAATGCTTACTTTTGCTAGCGTTTATCTGTATACAGAAAAAGATAAAATGGATACGAGTAAAAAAAAATCTTTACTGCCTCATCGTAATAAGTATGTATACGTTAATACATTAGAAGGCAATAAATGTTTGTGACTGATTACGTCATTGTTTTTCTAGCCTATCCCAATTTCTTTGGTATTTTAAAGTTAACAAACAATTAGGTATACTTTCTACCAGATTGCTCTACTACGGAGCGTGACGTAACAGATTGATTTCAGAGTGATTGCAGAGCAATCTCAGATCAAATCTCTATTTACATATCGAAAACGCTATAAGTCTGAGAATTGACTATGAGTACGGGCCTTAATAACAATTTTCTTTGGCAAGAATTTAAATATATTCACAATAAACATTCTTTGGTAAATATTTTGGTAAAATAACGTATTATAATATTTGGATGATGAATGAATTTGTTCCAACAAATTGGGTTCAATTAATAAGTAATTATAGAATTGTTTACAGTCCATTTTTAGGGTTTTGTAGGTATGACCAAAAAACCCTTATACCGTCATTTTGTCGTCTGTCAGTCTGTTCGGTAAAAATTGTGGTCAAACGGCTAAACCTAGAGAGTTGAAATTTGGCATGCTTTTACAACTCTTTGACCCGCACATAGGAAAAATACTAAAACATTTTAAAAACATATCCCACTAAAAATATATACAAATATGTGCTCATCGAAAAAAAAATATTTTTTTTTAAATTCTGAGTAGGATATTAAATGAAAGCCCTTAGTACGTGGATTAAATATCAAAATTTTATTTTTGCAAAATAAATTATTTTGACGCTATTTTTGCCAAAATTATGCAAAAAAATTTTTGTCCCACACCTGTAGCCCAGATGGTTTAAATTAAAAATCTGAAAAAATTCTAAGTAATGTACATTGTTGTGAACCGGAATAGTACAACAGGAGTTTTTGATCAGATTATGTTTTCGGAAAATAACGCATTTTTTGTATTTTTAACTAAAATACGTTAAATATTTAATTCGCTATGTAACACAGTAGATAAGTAAGGGCTGATAGCGTAGTCGATTTCGTCGTTGGTTAGTAATTTGCAAACTAGAGTACGAATCCGGTCAGTTTTGATTTTTCTGTTTTTTTTTTTTATTTTTATTTTGTTTAAATTATTTTGTCAAAATTCTAGTTCTATTTTGGTAAATATTGCATTTAATTTTGAAAAGCCTAAATTTAATAACCAGTGGGAGGTGTTCAAATTATAATTTAATCCTGTTTGAATGTATACGAAATCAGAGGACGGGGCTTATGATTTATGCAACCAATGGAAGCGGTAATGGCGCAATTTTCAAAATATAACCTAACCTAACCTAACGTAACCTAACCTTGCTATATAAAAAAAAAAATACTGCACATATTTAGAAACTTAAATAATGGTATTAGGCATGTCGAAAAAATATTTTGACATAAAATTAGTTTTGGCATCCCAAATAATCATCAATCAGTTACTAAATACCTGCAAACTCTGAAATGTGTGAAAATTCACACTTCACATCAATTTTTGAAATTTTTACTATTAAATTACTTTTTTTTAGGGGCCTACTTTTTTGCGCTTCAGGCCCCCCTAACCCTAAATCCGGCCCTGAGTTTGTTTAACAGTACCAACATATATTATAACAAAAAAAAAAAAATTACTGAAAATCATATATTTGATGAATTAATTGGAGGATTTCTAAGTGTTCGATATTTTTAAAGTTCTCATCCAAAACTGGAACAATTTTGTAATTCTCACACAAAAATCCCGACCGTTCAAATCAGCTTCATATTTAATTGTAAGGTCCATAACGTATTTGTTGAGAGCTGTGCCGTAACAAGGCCGGAGCAACAGGAGCAACAAGGGTACAGGCCCGGGGCCCAGATAGAGGGGGGTTGCAAAGGAAAATACTAATTCATCACTTGTATTTGAGTAAGGGCCTTGTTTTAGCTCATTAGGTAGTTGTACTATAAAAGTGAGGACTTTTTTCAGGTCATCATTTATAGGGGGGCCCAATTATAAAACCTTGCCCAGGGCCCAAAAAATCTAATTACGGCTATGGTTGAAAGTATCTTGATGGAGCGAAGTAATGTTTGAACCGCCGAGGAAATCGAAATCTTGTGACACCTGTCGAAGTTTTTCAAATCTACAAATTTGCTCAACAACTATGTCATTAGTCTGGACATATGTTAAACGAAATTATTCAGATTCATTTAAATAGGCATTTGAAGCTTCATAATCAAATTGTTTACGAATCTTACGCTTCCTTTTTTCTTTAAACACAGGTTTGATATCCACAAGTTTAGCCAGATCTGTTCTTTTTCATAAAAAGTTCCAAACTCTTCATTTCTAATTTCAACTATTGTATTTCAAAGAAAGTAAAAATCCTATTTGGTATATAAAGTTTTTTGCATCTGAATATGTTTCCTCATTTTTAGGGTTTTGTAGGTATGACCAAAAAACCCTTATACCGACATTTTGTCGTCTTTCTGTCTGTCTGTTCGGTAAAAATTGTGGCCAAACGGCTTAACCTAGAGAGGTAATTTAGTTCAGATTTAATATAAATAATCTTATTTTGTAAATTTATGTTTAACCTGAAAATAAACTTTGTTAAACGTTTGATTTTCATTTGTGCATGGCAACTGTTATTTTCAGATAAATATACAAAAATTATTGTGTGCTTTTTTTCAAACAAATTGGGATTTTTTTGGGATTGAAATTATTGAGTGTAAAATCTAACAGTTTGAGTTTTATGGCTATGTACAATTGTAAATTCCCCTGTGGTTAAGCAAGGTCATATGAGATAAGAGAACACCTGCTGTTTACTATATGATATAATTTAATCATTAATACATTGTTCCATTACTCGACAAAAGTAAGAGCGGTCGAAGTTTCCCGTTCTGAAAGTGTACGACATTAACATTTTCAGGCATTATCTTTTATGGCAAACAAATGTTTTGGCCCTATTTCCAGCAGATTTCCAAAGGGACATTGGCTCTCTGCACTGATGACTAAATTGCCGCGCGTGTAATAGCGCTGGTGTGTATAGGCCATAAGGTCTGTCCGGTAAAAATTGTGGCCAAACGGCTAAACCTAGAGAGTTGAAATTTGGCATGCTTTTACAACTCTTTGACCCGCACATAGGAAAAATACTAAAACATTTCAAAAACATATCCCCCTAAAAATATATACAAATATGAAATACTCATCGAAAAACAAAAATATTTTTTTTAAATTCTGAGTAGGGTATTAAATGAAAGCCCTTAGTACGTGGATTAACGATTAAAATTTTATTTTTGCAAAATAAATTATTTTGTCGCTATTTTTGCCAAAATTATGCAAAAAATTTTTTGTCCCACACCTGTAGACCAGATGGTTTAAATTAAAAAGTATTAAATAACACAACAGATACCCAGTAATATTTTCTATAAATATTCAGTTGGTTGATTGTAGCAATAAAGATTACCAGAGACTTGCACATAAACAATGCCTCTAATATTATCTAATTTTTAGTTATCACTTTTATTCAGATGGTACAGAATAACAGAAAATAAACTAAATCATATAAATGTACTTATTTTTTTTACAGAGACCACATACCTACTCAGTATCATATATTTAGTTGTAAAAAAAAACATTGTTTCAAGTAATTTTCCTAGAAAAATATTTCAAGTATAAAACATAAAATACTCAATACCATGTCCTTAATACTGTATTTGAAATACAAAGCGTGTTTGAAATAGTATTTCACAAAAACTTTATTTGAAATATTCACAATTCGGGTATGTTAATGTCTGAAATGTAATTCAAGCATTTATTAGGTGTAATAAGCAAAAATTAATGTGAAGTGTGAAGTTTTGTATGTATGATCAAAAAACCCTTATACCGTCATTTTGTCCTCTGTCTGTTAGGTAAAAATTGTAGCCAAACTGCTAAACCTAGAGAGTTGAAATTTGGCACGCTTATACAACTCTTTGACCCGCACATAGGAAAAATACTAAAACATCCCCCTAAAAATATAAACAAATATGAGCTCATCGAAAAAAAAAATATTTTTTTAAAAGTCTGAGTAGGGTATTAGATGAAAGTCCTTAGTACGTGGATTAACGATCAAAATTTTATTTTTGCAAAAGAAATTATTTTGACGCTATTTTTGTCAAAATTGTGCAAAAAAATTTTTGTCCCATACCCTGTAGCCCAGATGGTTTAAATTAAAAATCTGGAAAAATTCTAAGTAATGTACATTGGTGTGAACCGGAATAGTACAACAGGAACTTTTGATCAGATTATGTTTTCGAAAAATAACGCATTTTTGTGTTTTTAACTAAAATACGTTAAATATTTAATTCGCTATGTAACACAGTAGATAAGTAAGGGCTGATAGCGTAGTAGATTTCGTCGTTGGTTAGTAATTTGCAAACTAGAGTCCGAATCCTGTCAATTTTAATTTTTCTATTTTCTTTTTTATTTTTATTTTGTTTAAACTATTTTGTCAAAATTCTAGTTATATTTTGGAAAATGTTGCATTTAATTTTTAAAAGGGTAAATTTAATAACCAGTGGGAAGTGTTGAAATTATAATTTAATCCTGTTTGAATGTATACGAAATCAGAGGGCGGGGCTTATGATTTCAGCAACCAATGGAAGCGGTAATGGCGCAATTTTCAAAATATAACCTAACTAAACCTAACCTAACCTTGCTATATAAAAAAAATACTGCACATATTTAGAAACTTAAATAATGGTATTAGGCATGTCGAAAAAATATTTTGACATAAAATTTGTTTTGGCATCCCAAATAATCATCAGTTTTTAAATACCATACATTGTATATAAATAAAGCTCAGAAAATATGATTAAGATATTCCAAATGTCCTATTGAATTAACAAAAAACAGGAATTAGAAAAATTATAAACAGAAATGTTTGCACGTACGAATTGATATGCACGTTTTCAAGTCAGAAACAGTTTTTGGAATGTCTGTCTGACCCTAGTGGTATGTATGGACGTGGCGGGTTGTAGGAATAACAAAATCTAAAAATTTCTGGAACAGGGTACCCGACACAATTACTGGATTTTTATTCGCTACCCATTAATTACTCACGACCCGATAATAACCCGCTATGCGCTAGTTACTTCTTACGTATCAGTTATCCTTGAATATTTATTCAAATAATAAATACATTGTACTTTTTTCTACAGCAGTGGGAATGGTATAACGTTTCGGAAATATCTAATTCTGGTCATATTATATATTGTTACATAAATTTTATATTGCGCGCTCTAAAAATCAAGGCCAACGCAATGTCAGTAATATAGTTGATCCTCAAAGTATTAAATAACACTACAGATACCCAGTAATATTTTCTATAAATATTCAGTTGGTTGATTGTAGCAATAAAGATTACCAGAGACTTGCACATAAACAATGCCTCTAATATTATCTAATCTTTAGTTATCACTTTTATTCAGATAGTACAGAATAACAGAAAATAAACTAAATCATATAAATGTACTTATTTTTTTTACAGAGACCACATACCTACTCAGTTTCACATATTTAGTTGCAAAAAAAAAAAAAACGTTGTTTCAAGTAATTTTCCTACAAAAATATTTCAAGTATAAAACACAAAATACTCAATACCATGTCCTTAATACTGTATTTGAAATACAAAGCGTGTTTGAAATAGTATTTCACAAAAACTTTATTTGAAATATTCACAATTCGGGTATGTTAATGTCTGAAATGTAATTCAAGCATTTATTGGGTGTAATAAGCAAAAATTGATGTGAAGTTTGAAGTTTTGTATGTATGATCAAAAAACCCTTATACCGTCATTTTGTCGTCTGTCTGTTAGGTAAAAATTGTAGCCAAACTGCTAAACCTAGAGAGTTGAAATTTGGCACGCTTATACAACTCTTTGACCCGCACATAGGAAAAATACTAAAACATCCCCCTAAAAATATAAACAAATATGAGCTCATCGAAAAAATAAAATATTTTTTTAAAAGTCTGAGTAGGGTATTAGATGAAAGTCCTTAGTACGTGGATTAACGATCAAAATTTTATTTTTGCAAAAGAAATTATTTTGACGCTATTTTTGCCAAAATTGTGCAAAAAAATTTTTGTCCCACACCCTGTAGCCCAGATGGTTTAAATTAAAAATCTGGAAAAATTCTAAGTAATGTACATTGGTGTGAACCGGAATAGTACAACAGGAACTTTTGATCAGATTATGTTTTCGAAAAATAACGCATTTTTGTGTTTTTAACTAAAATACGTTAAATATTTAATTCGCTATGTAACACAGTAGATAAGTAAGGGCTGATAGCGTAGTCGATTTCGTAGTTGGTTAGTAATTTGCAAACTAGAGTCCGAATCCTGTCAATTTTAATTTTTCTATTTTCTTTTTTATTTTTATTTTGTTTAAATTATTTTGTCAAAATTCTAGTTATATTTTGGAAAATGTTGCATTTAATTTTTAAAAGGGTAAATTTAATAACCAGTGGGAAGTGTTGAAATTATAATTTAATCCTGTTTGAATGTATACGAAATCAGAGGGCGGGGCTTATGATTTTAACCACCCATGGAAGTGGTAATGGCGCAATTTTCAAAATATAACCTAACTTAACCTAACCTAACCTAACCTTGCTATATAAAAAAAATACTGCACACATTTAGAAACTTAAATAATGGTATTAGGCATGTCGAAAAAATATTTTGACATAAAATTTGTTTTGGCATCCCAAATAATCATCATTCAGTTACTAATACCTGCAAAATCCTGAAATGTGTGAAAATTCACATTTCACATAAATTTTTTGAATTTTTACTATTAAATTACTTCCGAGTAAAATTTAAATATAATTTTGATAAAATTATGAAGTAATTATTATCTTGACTTCTATGAACTTTTACATCGCTCTCTTGTTAACCAAAATATAACACTAAATTAATTAATTTTGTTTAAAAAACTATCTATTGTATATAAGTAAAGCCCAGAAAATATGATTAAGATATTAAATATGTCGTAAGTTATTTAGTTTATGAAATATATAAGAAAGTTTACATAAGTGTGAACATTTGTACAGACCATGGCGCAGTTGTTAATCAAAATATGACTCTAAATTAATTTATTTTGTTTAAAAAACTATCTATTGTATATAAGTAAAGCCCAGAAAATATGATTAAGATATTAAATATGTCGTAAGTTATTTAGTTTATGAAATATATAAGAAAGTTTACATAAGTGTGAACATTTGTACAGACCATGGCGCAGTTGTTAATCAAAATATGACTCTAAATTAATTAATTTTGTTTAAAAAACTATCTATTGTATATAAGTAAAGCCCAGAAAATATGATTAAGATATTAAATATGTCGTAAGTTATTTAGTTTATGAAATATATAAGAAAGTTTACATAAGTGTGAACATTTGTACAGACCATGGCGCAGTTGTTAATCAAAATATGACTCTAAATTAATTTATTTTGTTTAAAAAACTATCTATTGTATATAAGTAAAGCCCAGAAAATATGATTAAGATATTAAATATGTCGTAAGTTATTTAGTTTATGAAATATATAAGAAAGTTTACATAAGTGTGAACATTTGTACAGACCATGGCGCAGTTGTTAATCAAAATATGACTCTAAATTAATTAATTTTGTTTAAAAAACTATCTATTGTATATAAGTAAAGCCCAGAAAATATTATTAAGATATTAAATATGTCGTAAGTTATTTAGTTTATGAAATATATAAGAAAGTTTACATAAGTGTGAACATTTGTACAGACCATGGCGCAGTTGTTAGCAAAATATGACTCTAAATTAATTAATTTTGTTTAAAAAACTATCTATTGTATATAAGTAAAGCCCAGAAAATATGATTAAGATATTAAATATGTCGTAAGTTATTTAGTTTATGAAATATATAAGAAAGTTTACATAAGTGTGAACATTTGTACAGACCATGGCGCAGTTGTTAATCAAAATATGACTCTAAATTAATTAATTTTGTTTAAAAAACTATCTATTGTATATAAGTAAAGCCCAGAAAATATGATTAAGATATTAAATATGTCGTAAGTTATTTAGTTTATGAAATATATAAGAAAGTTTACATAAGTGTGAACATTTGTACAGACCATGGCGCAGTTGTTAATCAAAATATGACTCTAAATTAATTTATTTTGTTTAAAAAACTATCTATTGTATATAAGTAAAGCCCAGAAAATATGATTAAGATATTAAATATGTCGTAAGTTATTTAGTTTATGAAATATATAAGAAAGTTTACATAAGTGTGAACATTTGTACAGACCATGGCGCAGTTGTTAATCAAAATATGACTCTAAATTAATTAATTTTGTTTAAAAAACTATCTATTGTATATAAGTAAAGCCCAGAAAATATTATTAAGATATTAAATATGTCGTAAGTTATTTAGTTTATGAAATATATAAGAAAGTTTACATAAGTGTGAACATTTGTACAGACCATGGCGCAGTTGTTAATCAAAATATGACTCTAAATTAATTAATTTTGTTTAAAAAACTATCTATTGTATATAAGTAAAGCCCAGAAAATATTATTAAGATATTAAATATGTCGTAAGTTATTTAGTTTATGAAATATATAAGAAAGTTTACATAAGTGTGAACATTTGTACAGACCATGGCGCAGTTGTTAATCAAAATATGACTCTAAATTAATTAATTTTGTTTAAAAAACTATCTATTGTATATAAGTAAAGCCCAGAAAATATTATTAAGATATTAAATATGTCGTAAGTTATTTAGTTTATGAAATATATAAGAAAGTTTACATAAGTGTGAACATTTGTACAGACCATGGCACAGTTGTTAATCAAAATATGACTCTAAATTAATTTATTTTGTTTAAAAAACTATCTATTGTATATAAGTAAAGCCCAGAAAATATGATTAAGATATTAAATATTTATATTTTGTATTTGAACGTCCGTCCAAGGTCAAACAACTTTTGTTATCTAGTTTTAAATTCCAAAGTTCATGAGCGTTCTTTGTTATTTTTATTTCAAAACGATATAAAGGTACAATTATACAAAATGTATGTTTTTCTTACTTCTAATCGTGTAAAGAAAAACCTGCGCCCGGAGAAAAAAGCAGAATTCCCCCCCCCCCCCCCCCCCCCGGTCTCCGTACAACAAAAGTTACAACAAAAGTTATTTATGTATATTGCTGACTAAAAAAATTCGCTGGAAATATAATCAATTAAAAATAAACAATAAAAATGTTGAAACGATGCTTAAAGAAAAATATGATTTTAACACTGAGTACGATTTCGAGTAAAAAATATGTTATAACTTTATCTTCAGAGCGGCAAAATCATGGATGATTTTTCCAAATCTAATGATTGAATTACTTCAAATTTAATTGAAAGTAAACTTAAATTGGTAAGCCTGTCCTGAGCCTAGCCTGTCCTAGGGTTTTGTAGGTATGACCAAAAAACCCTTATACCGTCATTTTGTCGTCTGTCTGTTCGGTAAAAATTGTGGCCAAATGGCTTAACATTGAGAGTTCAAATTTGGCATACTTATACAACTCTTTGATTCGAACATAGGAAAAGTACCAAAACATCTCAAAAACGTATCACCCTAAAAATATAAACAAATATGTGCTAAACGAAAATTTTTTTTTTTTTTTAATTCTGAGTAGGGTATCAAATGAAAGCCCTTAGTACATGGATTAACGATCTAATGTTTATTTTTGCAAAATAAATTATTTTGATGCGATTTTTGCCAAAATTATGCAACAAAATTTTTTGTCCCACACCCTGAAGCCCAGATGGTTTAAACTAAAAATCTAAGTAATGTACATTGGTGTGAATCGGAATAGTAGAACAGGAATTTTTGATCAGATTATCTTTAAGGAAAATAACGCAATTTTTGGGTTTTTTTCTAGTTATATTTTGACAAATGTTGCATTTAATTTTTAAGAGCGTAAATTTAATATCCAGTTGAAATTACATTTTCTTCTATCTTGTCATGTATACGAAACCAGAGGGTCGGAGCCATATTTAAAACAACCAATGGAAGTATTTAACATATACAAGGTTGATATAAAAATGAAAATTTATATTTTAGTTCTAAAGAAAAATAGAAAATCTTAGAATATGTACTTTTAAGCGTTTGTTTTGGCGCCTCTAAGAGCGAACGCCCTGGGCCTGTGCCCCTCGCAACCCAGCCTTTTGTCAATGATGGCAGACAGAAAAAAAATTGTGTAGTAGTAAGTAAGCATATGTTGAAAAGTACAAACCGGCATGTTTACATTTGCATCCAAGGTCAAACACTATTATTTATACTTATACATTCCCAAATTCATGGGCGTTCATTACTAATTTTAATTTCAAAATGTTATAAAGTTATAATGACGCAAAACGTATTTTTTTTCTTACTTCTAATAACTACGAAATGGCGAAAACGTACTTCACATTTCTGCAATACACTAGTAACTTTTATAATAATTAATTATTATTAAATCAAATTCAATTATTCTAATTTTCATTTTGAAATTTATATACAAATGTCTGGGCCAGCGACAGGGGGACTACGGTTACAGCTGTACCGGACCCCAGACCTAAGGGGCTGGTCTTATGACCTAATGTTCTGACAACCATAAAGAAAACAATTTACTCAGGATTCGAAATGTACCGCCAAACCGGAACTGTGTTCCAGTTTGTGAAATTTTGGAAAATATTTTTCAGATCCGTAATTTTCGTATATAGTTGTTTTATTGCTGAGTTGCACAATAATTATGAAAAGGCTAAAATATTGGCAGCGCTAAAGGGGTTTCAGGAGGGCCCGGGCCCCTCTAAAAATTGTTCTGCCTCCCGCCCTCCCCCAGATATGCCTGGAGAGAATAAAAAAATATATATAAAACTAAGTGCCGGTATCATTTTGGGAATATTTCGAATTGTGAAAGAGCGGGTCAAAAAGCCGCTTACGGCATGCTTCACCTTTTCAAAATTTCTAACAATCATATTTTCATTAATGTTGCCCCCCACAAATATTTCTCGCCGCCACTGGGCTGAAACGTTCCGGTGTAAAGACGGTTAGCGAACCCCCCACTCCCGAAAAAACATCTTAAGTATTATTATAGATTGTACATATGTGGAAAAAGCCGGAAAAAATAAAGATATACATTTTATGAATTAGTTAGTTAAAATAACTGATTCATCAGCGAAAGCTTTTTGCTTCAAAGAAGGCTATTGCGCCTATCACAGCCCGTTTAGAGGGCCCGTGTTGGACATCTTTAACATTTTTGTTTAATTGCACTTCCTCATCCAACCAATTTCTCTTTTAATTAGGGGCGGGGGCAGACAGCGTGTATGCCGCGGGCCCAGATATACGTAAATACGGCCCTGATCTAGCCTAAAATAAAAAACAGAAAATAAAAGAACACATGTAGGTACGGACAGAAATATATTAGATAAAAAATCTGTTTCAAAAGGGAAACAGATATGTGGGCGATGATAGAAAGCTATAAAGGGGCCCCACAATCATCTTATATCACAGATAAATATAAATAAACACATTAAAAGATAAGTGCATTTTATAAGAGAAGCGGTTTATTGGTTTAGTGGTTTACAATAATTTTTCAGAAATTTTGTAAATGCGTGACCCCCCCCCCTCCCGAAAAAATCTCCTCTCCAAATCTCTTTGGTGGAATTATATCATAATTTATCTTAAACCACTTAAAATTGTTATTAACTATTTTAATTAAGTGGTAAATTAATTAATTTTTAGATAATTTTAACACAGTTTAATTTACCATTTTAGAAAATCAAATAAATTTCAACATGTTCCGTAAACAGAACAAATTGTTTACGCGTGATGGTTATACTTCCATTTAAACACAATTTTGTTTATATGCAGGATCTATACATATCGTGCCCTCTCTTAGCCAGTAGAATGAAAACTATCGCTACTTAAAAGATTTGGTTCGAAACTTGGGGGAAAAGGTTCGAAACTTGGGGGAAAAGGCTCGAAAGTGCATCCAAATATTCAACTGCATTTTGTCAGAAAATGAACAAAATTATTCATCCAAATTGTAAACCCTCGTATTAACAGGAGCCCTCTGAACAATTTTTATTTGAAGCATTTTTAAAAATAATTATTTGTTATGGAGATATCAGGCCATAAAAAATCGTTTTTCACAACCAGGTTGGGAAATGCGGAAGGGTGTTGAAGTTCCGTGACTTTTGACGTAAATGGCTCTGGAGTTCCGGGAAGACAAATATATATATATATATATATATATATATATATATATATATATATATATATATATGTCGGAGAATATCATAATTTTATCAGAATACGTAAGTGCAAAGGCAGCAGCCTTGGTACTAGCAGCACCAATATCAGCCGATCAGCAAAAACAGAGCGATAATAGAACAGTGTGTGTTGTATGAGTGTGTTATAGCTGAGCGATCGGTCTGGATCATTGGGATTGCTACGTGTCTGTTATAATATCTGTTTTAATTATGAACTTTGTTTTGTGTCATAAATGTGTTTTAATAATGTTTGATTATTTGTGTGAGTGATATTGTTATTTTACCACATTTGAGATGAAATATATATATATATATATATATATATATATATATATATATATATATATATATATATATATAAAGTATAGGTTTCTTGACGATTGGTATATAAATAAAACAATATTCTCTTGGTATTCGTCAGTTTATATTGTCAATAAAATAAAATAAAATAAAATTAAACGTTTCGTGTACATCCAATTTACACATCATCAGTCTAAAAAATAAATATAATACATTACAATCATTGAAACAATTCATAATTATTTGAACAGAGAATTATACAAACAAGCTAGCATTCCAAAATCAGAAAATAGAGACAAACTTACCAATTTCTTAAAAAATAAATGCTAATTGCATATGTCATGTTAATAAAATGAAACACATGATTCCTCTACGATGGTTTGTACAGGTATGAAAAAACTAGACAAGATACGTCACCAGCTGATTGAGTGCATTGACCTACAGAGATAAGACAATTGCAAGTCAAATCCATGTCAGTGATTATAAAACAATGTAATATTTTTATAATAAAATTTGGTAGGCAGTGTTCAGCTCATTCGTGTCCGTTTTTTTATTGACAACTTGATTTTTAGCTGTTTGAATGTGGAGCATCTCGGAGATGAGTTTTTTGTCCAAATTTTTTTCCTTATCAAGTATGCTTACTCCTTCATAATTAAATACATGACCGGTATTATTGGTATGGATTGCTAACGCAGTGCTATTGGGTTTTAGCCTTGTGTCAGAGCGATGTTGGGTTAGCCTTTTCCTCAAAATCTGGCTGGTGGTGCCAATATAGGAGAGATCACAACCTTTGCAAGGTATTTGATATACAACATTCGAATTTTCTAGCAACGGGATTTTTGTTTTCATGTTGGAAAAGTTCCGTTTGTTGTTGTTCGATGTAGCAAATACTAGTTTAACATTGTGTTGTTCAAAAATTCTTTTGTAGCTTGTGAAGCTCTTATTATGGTATGGGAAACTAGAGTACATTATTGTGTTGCCTTCTGCATTTTGTGTCAATAAATCTTTCCTATTATATGCTGCCCAGGTTCTGTTTTTTATGCATCTTTTTATCAACTCTATTGGGTAATTATTTTCTCTGAACGCATCCGTGACTAATTTTAAGTTCTGTGGTCTAAACTCTGGATGGGACAGTTTAATAGCTCTATCAATAACGTTGTTTAGCGTGTTGATTTTCAAGTTGTACGGATGGTTCGAGAAATAATTTAGGTATCGGTAGCTATGTGTTGGTTTTTGATACCAATTTGTTTTGATGCTATTATCTGTAGTTGACCTGATCAATAGCGTGTCTAAAAATGAGATTTTGTTGTTTTCCTCTAATTCATAGGTGAATCTAAGGCGTGGATGGTATGAGTTGAAGGTGTCAAGTAGCTCATTGATTCTCGCTTTGTTGTAAACCATGTTAATATCATCAACATAGCGATAGTAATAGAAGGGTTTTTCTTGTAATTTGTTTAAACATGTTTTTTCAACTTCTTCCATTACCATGTTGGCTATGACACTACTTATAGGGCTTCCCATTGCACAACCATGCGTTTGCGTGTAGATGTCACCTAAGAAGTCAAAATAGGTGTTATTGAGACAAAATTCTACTCCATTCCTGAATTCTTCCTTGGAGAGACTTGTGAATTCACTAATATTTTCCCATTTTTTATCAATAATGGCCAAAGCAAGATCCACTGGTATGTTGGTATATAAGGATTCGGCATCCAATGATATAATGATATGTCCTTCAGGAATTACAACACCCCGTACCTTACCAACGAACTCAAAACTATTTTTAACGTCACTTTCATTTTTCCCAACAATGTTGGACAAAATTTTGGCTAAATACCGTGACATTTTATAGGTAGGGGAATTGATACTGGATACAATACCCCTGTATGGAACATTTTCCTTATGGATCTTGGGTAGGAAATATATGCGAGGGGGTAATGCGTTAGTAGTTAACAAAGCATTTTTGGTATTCAGATCAATTTTTTTTCCCGTTGAACCATGATTTTACCATGTCATTGTTTTTATTTTGGAGTTTGACAGTGGGATTTTTTCCAATTTTTCTATATGTATCTGGATCACTTAACGCCAGGGTAGCTTTTTCAATATATTCTGAACGATCTTGGACCACTGTGGTACTACTTTTGTCAGATTTTGTCACAATAACCTCTGGATGATCCTTTAAAAATCTGTTTGTTCTTTTTTCAATGTTGTTGAAATATTTGCTGTGATTATTAAGGTTTTTTTTTGTTTTTATTACATTTTATTAACATGACATATGCAATTAGCATTTATTTTTTAAGAAATTGGTAAGTTTGTCTCTATCTTTTGATTTTGGAATGCTACCTTGTTTGTATAATTTTCTGTTCAAATAATTATGAATTGTTTCAATGATTGTAATGTATTATATTTATTTTTTAGACTGATGATGTGTAAATTGGATGTACACGAAACGTTTCATTTTATTTTATTTTATTTTATTGACAATATAAACTGACGAATACCAAGAGAATATTGTTTTATTTATATATATATATATATACGGAGAATTTCTTTCTTCTCGTTGAAACAAAGTATATAAGTTTGGAATAGTTGGGAAAAGAAGATATTGTGTCGATAGTAACCACAATTATTTCATTAAGGCCTATATTTCGTTAGCCATTCGCTAACTTTATTCAAGGTCTACAAACAAACATTAAACGCAGTTAGATTTATGTATACATAACCTTAGTTTATATGTTACTTACTGAAATACTTAAGTGAGACACATGGATGTAAAATAACTAAATGTTATGTAGAACTGAACCGAAAGTGAACAAAGAAACTTCATAGTTGTAAACTATTAGAAATGAAACATATTTAAGAAACTTGCGAAAACCAAGAACTAAGTCACATTAAAGACGACGCCATTTTGTATGTAACAAGGTGGCGGAAGTTTGAAGTCAAATCAAGTGTAAAGGATAAGCATTTGACTATTAATGGGAAATTAAAAACTGCGCAGGCGCAGTAGATTTCAATGTTTACTGCGCTAACATTTAGTTATTTTACATCCATGTGTCTCACTTAAGTATTTCAGTAAGTAACATATAAACTAAGGTTATGTATACATAAATCTAACTGCGTTTAATGTTTGTTTGTAGACCTTGAATAAAGTTAGCGAATGGCTAACGAAATATAGGCCTTAATGAAATAATTGTGGTTACTATCGACACAATATCTTCTTTTCCCAACTATTCCAAACTTATATATATATATATATATATATATATATATATATATATATTTATCTGACCGACGTTGTCAAGCCATGTACATGCAACAGACAACCACAGACCCACCGAATCTAATGGGATTTCAGGAGTATATGTATCAAAAATAGAAAGAGCGCACTTTGCACTCCTGGAGCAACCTTCAAGGGGTAACGAATTATGAAAAAAACATTTTTGCTATATTTGATAACCGGTATTAAACCCCATACATGTTTACGTCGTAATCAGGTCATTTGTGTATAATTTGTATATGCTGACGACGTACTCAATCCCGTACAGTGTTGTCGGTATTTACATCGTTTCTGTAAACAAATATCCTCATGTTGACCTTCATTTGACGATTGTCTAGCGATAGTAATAAAATTTACGTATATTTCAATATGACATAATTTTTATTTTAGGATTAATAGTTCATTTATAAGGTTTCTCGGTTAATCTAATGTTTACTATTGACATTCAATGAATGTCCATAACAATTAATAGTATTTAAAAATTTATATGAGGCTAAAAAATTTCATTTTTGATCGGTTGCAGTGGTAATAATAAAATTATTTTTTTACTTGCATTCCGCTACATCCTCAGAACTGTCTGTGTACTTCCTATGATTCTTTTCACTTACGAATTTTTAAAATTATTTAACTTCAACTTCGAAACTATTTTTCAAGAATGAAAGTGAATCTAATTTTTCTATTTCTTGATACGTTTTCCATTTACCATGTACGCCATAAAAACTTATACAGTCTGTTTCAAATGGTTAAGCGGAACTAGATTTTGCAATCTAGTTACTTTCATCGCTTAAATCGTGCTTTTCGGTCGTTTTGTTTAAGCTTTGTAAATCATACTTACAATTAACATTTTTTGGTTAAGGTTAATATCATTTTAAAATGTCATTTTCTTTATATTTTGATATTTTGTGCATTCTTAATACAAATTTCCCATTTATTTATTTTTTTGTCATTAAAATTTGTAAAAAAAAAAATTTAATTTTGACATGTCATTCGTTTCTATGGTTTCATTGTTGTAATTTTAAATTTTGACATTCCAACGTTAAAAATGAAATAACCCCAGCAAGGTCCCTTCTCGTGACAACCTTAAAGAACGAAAATCCCATTTAGTTCCGCTTAACCGTTTGGAACAGACTGTAGTATAATAAAACAATGATTCAAAACATTTTACTGTACGACCAACACAGAGCGTGTCATAATAGTTTTTTTTTATATATATAATAGTAATTTTATTTATGGGTGCTCCAACATCTAGGTTATTAGCACCCTGTTACACTAAGGAATTTCATATTTAAATTTACCACTGACCAACTGTCTTTTTAGGGTTTTGTAGGTATGACCAAAAAACCCTTATACCGTCATTTTGTCGTCTGTCTGTCTGTCTGTCTGTTCGGTAAAAATTGTAGCCAAATGGCTAAACCTAGAGAGTTGAAATTTGGCATGCTTATACAACTCTTTGACCCGCACATAGGAAAAATACTAAAACATCTAAAAAACATACCCCCCTAAAAATATAAACAAATATGTGCTCTTCGAAAACAAAAATATTTTTTTTAAATTCTGAGTAGGGTATCAAATGAAAACCCTTAGTACGTGGATTAACGATCAAATTTTTATTTTTGCAAAATAAATTATTTTGATGCGATTTTTGCCAAAATTGTGCAAAAAAATTTTTGTCCCACACCTGTAGCCCAGATGGTTTAAACTAAAAATCTAAAAAAATTCTAAGAAATGTATATTGATGTGAACCGAAATAGTACAACAGGAATTTTTGATCAGATTATGTTTTTGGAAAATAACGCATTTTTTGTGGTTTTTGGTTCACAAAGTACAAAAGTTATACCAATGTAAGACACTCACATGCATAGCGTGCGATGGCTACATGCGTTAGAGCGCTCTTAAACTGGCTGGAAAACGAAGGGTTTCGAGTTCGAGTAACGGAGTGAATTTTATTTTTTCCTGTTTTTTTTTTGCATTTTTATTATGTTGAAATTATTTTGTCAAAATTCTAGTTATATTTTGACAAATGTTGTATTTAATTTTTATGAGCGTAAATTTAATAACCAGTCTTATTATATGATTAACAGACGATAAATTATTTTAAAAATATCGTTCATTTTGCCGTGATTACTACAAAGTAAAATTTGTCCTACACACTCAGCATACCGCCTTCACTTATTATATACCTGCGAAACCCTGAAATGTGTGAATATTCACACTTCACATCAATTTTTTATTTAAACACGATGTCTTAGTAATTTGGGGAAAAAATTATGATAACCCGAGTCTGCCCAAAGAATCGAATGGTAGTATTGAAATTTTCCGGAACAAACCGGAAGTACTGGATATCAAGGACAACTTTGATTTTTTAAATAGTAACGTATGCCGAGTTGGGTGTCTTTGGAGCTTTTGAGCGCTTTAACCTCTTAATCCGTGAATAAACAAACACATTTTTATTTTTGTAAAATCATTTAAAAGATTTTCGCCAAAAAGTGTTAGTTTCCCACCTTATCTCCTAGAGAGGTTGATCTAAAAATCTGAAAAAATCTCCATTATGTACATTGTTGGAAACCGGATTAGTTCAACAAGAATTTTTTATCTGATAAGTTTTTCGAAAATATCGATTTTTTGTGTCGTTGAAAAATGTAATTATTTAAAATTTTTTTTATTGTGATATCAAAAGAAAGTTCTTAAATAATTACACAGGTCCGGGGCCCTGATAAAATAGGGTTCCTAAAATGGTCTGCCATAAAATTTAAATTAACATAATATTTTCGAAAAACGGATTACATTTGTTATTGAATAATTACGGAATAACATTCTTGAATGAAAATATATATTCACAGAAAAAATATTTTGTTTGTAGTGATATAAAATATTTTTTTCACTGTCCGTTACAAAACAGATCACAGAAATAATATTGTTCTAAAACGGGAATGTAATCAAATAAATATATAACACCCAGCAATGATGAAAAGTTAAATACGTAAGATCCACAGATGCAAAAGTTTAATCTTAACAATTTACATATAAATGAAAGAATTGTATTAATGGTTTATCAGTCAGAGAGTTGAACTGTTAATGAGAGCGGCCCAAGTGCCTAAAGATGCGCGCGGGTGGCCAAAATATGTTATGGGGATCAAAATAAGTTAGGGGGCCCAAAATATGTTAGGGGTCCCAAAATATGTTAAGGGGCCCAAACTATAAAATCTTACCCAGGACCAGAAAAAAGATAGTTACGGCACTGTTTATCACTATTAAGAATGTGCTATTTTATTTGTAAATATTTCACTACTATAAATGTTTTTGTTAATTTGAAAAAAGATATACACTACCTTAGTCATAAATACAAAAAAACCATAACAGTATTAGCGATAATTTCGCCATGCATTAAAAAAATAATTAATTTAGTCAAAAACATCAAAACTGCAATATTTTTCAGAAACGAATTCTGATTCAAAAATTCCTCTTGACCGTATCCGGTTAAGAACTATGTACATTACTTAGAATTTGTTTCAGTTTTTTTAGTTTAACCCCTTTCGATTAAAGGGGAAAACTTTCTACGAGGAAATATGGCTACAGCTATAGTCCCGATAAAATCCTTAGAACCTTCCATTAAATTTAAATAATTTACTAAAAGTCCTAACATTTTTTTCTACATTTGCTTTGTCTTCAAGTCTTCAGTAGATTAATAAGAAATATATTATATAAGGCTTCATTTATTTATATTTATCAGTATTTATAAATGGCATAATTTTTCTCAATTTCATAAACGTATTTCTCACTATTAACAATGTGTTATTTGTTTTTCATTATTTTCAAGTATTTCATTACTAAAAATGATTTAATCTTCTTTGATACCTTAAAAATAAAAGGTTGAATCACAACGTATAATAGTATAATAGTGTGGTGTTAAAAACTCGGTCCTCAGCTGTTAATTTTTTTTTTATATATATTTTTAAATTCAAAAAAAGGCACACTATCTTAGCCATAAATACAAACAATCCATACATTATTATCTATAATTTAGCCACGAATTAAAAAAATAATTAATTTTGTCAAAAACGCAAATACTGCAATAATTTTCAAAAACGCAAGCTGGTCAAAAAATCCTCTCGTACGTTCCCGGTTCACATCATTGTAAATTACTTATAATATTTACAGATTTTTAGTTTAACCCCGTTGGGTAAAAGGGGGCGGGAAAAGATCTTTTTTAGCACATTTTTGGCTAAATTCGTGTTAAAAAAAAACGAATTTTTAAAAACTACTTTTCGTTCCCTAATTTACTTCTAAAAGGCTTTCTTTTGACACCACACAATAAATTTTAAAAAAATAATTGAAAAAACTTATTAAAAATTCCCGTAAAACTATTCGGGTTCCCATCAATGTTCATTATGGAGATTTTTTTCAGAATTTTAGTTCAACCCCTCTGAGAGATAAAGTGGGGGACAAAAATTTCTTGGCATATTTTTGGCAAATATCCCATAAAAAAAAAAGATTTTTCAAAAATAAAACTTTGCTTATTGATCCACAAATTAAAAGGTTTCATTTGTTATGCCATTCATAATTTTTAAAAAAATATTTTTTTTATTTTTTATTAAATACATAATTGTTTATATTTATCTCGGGATGTATTGAACTCTTAGTATATGTGGGACAAAGAGTTGAATAAGCATGTCAAATTTGAACTTTCTATTTTAAGCCGTTTGGCTACAATTTCTATCCTACAGACAAACACATGAGTGACGTTATAAGGGTTTTTTGGAGGTCATATCTACCCTAAAAAAGGAAAACGGATCGAAATGATGACAAACATAAAAGAATAGCACTGCGTGTTACTATATTAAAGAAAAATAAAAATTATTTAAAATAATTTAATTTTTATTATAGTTGAAGGTAATGGGATTCGAACCAGTCAGAAAATAAAAACAAATTTATTAACTTCGCTAACGTTTCGATTTTATTTAAATCTTCATCAGAGCTTAGTTAATAGTCACGATATAAAATAAAAGTTTTAAAATTAATAACGAACACATCATATTGTCCGGTTATTGAACTCAGAGATAAGTAATTACTTATCTGATAATTTTCTAAAAATTGTAATTTGAAATTTTTGACACAAAGATTAAAATGAATAAATAAATAGACAAGTAATTAGTGATACTATTTTTATTAATAAGGACCTATATTTCCTGCATTCCAAATTAATAACCATAATTAAATGGTTTATTGACAAGTGAAGACACATTTCCCCTGAAGTGAGATAGTTCTTTTTTAATTTTACTTATATATTAGATTTTATTTACTCTTTGTCTTGCAACATACACAGATATTTTCACCTTTTTACCTTAATCCATTCAAATTTTAAATAGTAACCGTTTCGACTAGAATATTTTTGTACATTAGGTAATATAAAGCTTACTTTAGTCTAAAATAACAAAGATTGTGTAGGTGTCGTGAGTATATATAATATGTGATAGCCATATTACTTTTACAGACCCGGTATGTATCTTGACAGACCCAAACAGTGTTGCCAAGTTTCGGGTCTGTGAAGGTATATAGTGTATAGCGGGTCTGTATAAGTCGTATGGATTACAAATATTTTATACAAGCCCGACACGCGCACCATCTTCACAGAAATTTCGTGAACTAAATTTGTATAAAAAAACACGTTCTACCGCTTTCCCAGACCCACCTGAAACTCATTGCTAAAGTTTGTTTGAGGCCTAATTCGTACTTCTAGCATAGAAAACGTTGTCAGACCCGATGCCGGGTCTGAGCTTGTCACTTTTGGTCTGGTAACGCCTGCAGAGTATAGCGAGTTGGGTCTGTATAAGCGGTGAAACAAATATATATATATATATATATATATATATATATCAGATTCCGGCCAATACGCCCTTAACTAACAGTGGAAGCCCGGACGCCACTGCCTACTAACAGAAGGTCAGCAGGCAGGCAGAGATAACAGTTGTCCGTCAACTGTGGAATGCGAGTGACGCGTGCGGCAGGCAGAGAGCCATATTTCTGATATTATTATAGTTTTTCATAATATTTTTGTGTAATTTAAAGATTAAATGCAATAAATCATGTGTTAATTGTTATTTCATTTTGTCCGTTCTGGGGTGCTGACATATATATGTAAGATTATAATTAAACTTTACTTTTTAGTATCTCAAATACATTTATAAATACTTGTTGGAGTTAGTAACGAACAACAAAACAATAGTAAACATAAAAAGGCGATCAAAGAACATCTATGATGACGATTGCTCCTAGCGGTAATTTAACAAAATAAATATAAATTAGGCAACTTGTTAGACTCCTGGAACAAATCCCCGTTCGTCTCCACAGGGTCTTGGCTTCATAACAAACAATGTTAAGGTAGAGGCGTGCTGCGTCTATATTATATGACGTCAATGGTGTGGCCATTTGAACTGTAGCCGCCATTTTTATTCCAGATTTGTATTAGGTTATATGGAATAAATGTTAAAATATCCAAATATATTATAATATTTCTTAAATTTTTAATAGTTTTACGTATTTATGTTTATATATATGTGAATATCAATTTAATGTTAAGAAAAAAAAATGTATTTGATTCAACATTTATCTAGATAAATATTAAAATTACCTACCGATGAAGGCATTTTTTTGAAATGTTTGCAAATAAAAAGACAACAAATGAAAAAAATCTTAAAAAAGAACATAAAAGAGATATGTTTTTATTATTTTATAATTTTATTTGAGGACCTATATAAAAGAAAACATTTTTTTTATAAAAACGGGGGTTACAGTCGTAAATTAAAAATATACTTATTTATTCTAATTTGAATATTTTAGTTTTAAGAAAACATGTTCAAACAGGACATTAGAATTAGAATAAAAAGATAGGAAAAAAATAATGATAAGGTTCTATAAAAAGTGATGTTGGGTTCTCTATTTTTGGGAGAACGCACGTTTTTATAATCACCTTTCCATTTTACTTTTCTCAACTTTAAATGTACTCATTTACATAACATTGGAACAAATTAGTAACATTACTTTAAAAGTGATTACAAAAAGGGCCATTCGGGCCAATTTTGTAGTACTTTAAGATTTAAAGTTAATGAAACGATGAAACTTTCTCTTATAATATATATTTGAATAGCACACAACACAACAATATTCACTATTAAACGTCTAAAATTGCTAAATATACGTATATGATTGGAAAATATCACTTAAATCTGCTGAAACACAAGCTAAATACATTTAAACCATAGGTAATCTGTAACAAAGTTGGAAGAAAAATGGCGGCCTTCAGCTCGACCAATAGAAAATAGAACATCGTAGGGCCACACTGTCTTTATACAGTCACTGTACCGCAAATTGTAAACAAGCGAATGAGACGGCCACATCAAAAACTAACACCTTCTCTTTGTTAGTTTATTTACTCTGTGCTCGAACCCGTCAACCTAAGAACTTCACGTTCTCGTTCTAGAGCCACTAGACCATCAGTGTTTCTCAACAGGTGGTCCGCGAACCACCAGTGGTCCCCAGAAAAAATTTAGTGGTACGCGAAAGTTTTTATATGTGTTTTTTGCATTTTTTAAAATTTTTTATGTAAACAATTTATATTTTGTTAATTTTCTGTAAACTTTCTGTGATTTTCTACAAATAAAATAAATGTATTTAGTAGCATATCAAATATATTTGTTTTCTTGCAAAAAATGAACCAACAATTATTATTAGTGGTCCGCGTAAGAAAATTATATATTATACTGGCCCCCGGTGCGTTTTTGGTTGAGAAACACTGCACTAGACTACGAAGGCATGTCCATATATTTGAAAATATTTAGTAATTTATTAAATAAACTTAAATAAACAAATAAATACAGAACACTATTAAAATAGAAATTAAATGCGTCTGCGATCATTGGCAAATTCGCATTAATGAGATTTTCTATAAAATCTGCTCTATTATTAGTATTTTTTTCCCCTGTGAACACATAATATACTCAAACCGGATAAACGATCATCCGTCACAGTAAACCGCATTTTACAGTAATAATAATTGAAATAATACTGTTTAGAGGTGCGGGCCAGACCCGATTTGACTGCACCCTTTGTTTATCTAGTTAGCTGTCGTCAGTTATCAGTATTTGGGTCCTTTTGTGGCGTTTCTATCGGTATCTTCCGTATCTAAGATGAGCACATCACATAAGCATGTCTTATATATTATATTACAGAAAATATAATGTACAATTACTATCTACGTTCAGTTTTATATCTGTTACCGGGTCCGTAATAATTGTTTGTGGGACTGGGGTGGAACTGTTGTCTTCCCAGACCTAAAATTATTGTATGACCGGGGCCCGGGACCTATCTCGGCGCTCCAGGTGCTCAAGTTTTGCGAGGACCCTTATTGCAAATTTGAAACGAGTAAATGCACAGGGTACAACATTTGATAACAATTATAAAAAAACATAATAAAAATTGTTTAAGATAAAATAGATAAATAGAAAAATAAATAAATTGGAGAACAAAAAAGTATAAAAGCTTCGAAAAAACCGCTTTAAAGTAAAGACTGCGGGGCCGGGTAGGTGAGCCCTTGTCCCTTACTGCGGACGCAAATCAGCGCAAGAAAGGCGCACGAATACTAAAGTTCAGTGTCGCCACTCCATGGGCAACATATGTACAACTACTGAAATCGAAGGAACTCCTTTAGCAAGCAATATGACTTCGAACAAGCGCGTTCGGTGCCCTTCTGCCTGGCGTACTATGGCGTTATCCATTTAAGTCAATTTTATCCAAAATTATATTCAATTTTATCACATGCATTCAACTGTATATGTCATATCAAACTGTAGTATGAGAGTTTGTGACAAGTCAATATGAATTAAATCATTTATTGGATAAATTATAGGAACGCATTACTACAACTAGCAATCCATTGTGATCCTGGAATGTAATCGTTTGTTTCTGCGGAGATTTGATAAGTTGAAAAATGTTTCAATCACATCACATTGGTATTTGGAACGGCTTTTTTCCAGAATGTCTTCGTTTGTGATAAATTGGACCTGATGACTGTGTAAATGCTTTATCAAACTTATCACATTTGAATGAATTCTCTCCTGAATGTAATCGTTTGTGAGCAATCAGTTTTGAAAACACTGAAAATGCTTTATCACACTTATCACATTAGAATGATTTCTCTCCAGAATGTATTCGTTTGTGTTTTATGAGAGTGGATGCGTGTAAAAATGCTTTATCACACTAATCACATTTGAATGGTTTCTCTCCAGAATGTGACAGTTTATGATAAATGAAACCTGATGAGTGTGTAAATGCTTTATCACACTGATCACATTTGAATGGTTTCTCTCCAGAATGTGACCGTTTGTGATAAATGAAACCTGAAGAGCGTGTAAATGCTTTATCAAATTGATCACATTTGAATGCTTTCTCTCCAGAATGTACTTGTCTGTGTTTTATGAGATCTGATGACTATGAAAATGCTTTATCACACTGATCATAATTGAATGGTTTCTTTCCAGAATGTGATCGTTTGTGTAAATCAGATTTGAAGACGCAGTAAATGCTTTATCACACTGATCACATTTGAATGGTTTCTCTCCAGAATGTACTTGAGTGTGTTTTATGAGATCTGATGACTATGAAAGTGCTTTATCACACTGATCATAATTGAATGGTTTCTCTCCAGAATGTACTCGTTTGTGAGTATTGAGACTTGAAGACACTGAAAATGCTTTATCACAATGATCACATTTGAATGGCTTCTCTCCAGAATGTACTCGTTTGTGTATTATGAGAACTGATGACCTTGAAAATGCTTTATCACACTGATCACATTTGAATGGTTTCTCTCCAGAATGTGATCGTTTGTGAGCAATCAGATTTGAAGGATCTGAAAATGCTTTATCACACTGATCACATTTGAATGGTTTCTCTCCAGAATGTACTCGTTTGTGAATATTAAGACTAGAAGACTCTGAAAATGCTTTATCACACTGATCACATTTGAATGGTTTCTCTCCAGAATGTACTCGTTTGTGAATATTAAGACTAGAAGACTCTGAAAATGCTTTATCACACTGATCACATTTAAATGGTTTCTCGCCAGAATGTACTCGTTTGTGTTTTATGAGAGCTGATGACTGTGAATATGCTTTATCACACTGATCACATTTGAATGGTTTCTCTCCAGAATGTGATCGTTTGTGAGCAATCAGTTTTGAAAACACTGAAAATGCTTTATCACACTCATCACATTTGAATGGTTTCTCTCCAGAATGTGACCGTTTGTGATAAATGAAAGCTGATGATTGTGTAAATGCTTTATCACATTGATCACATTTGAATGGTTTCTCTCCAGAATGTGTTCGTTTGTGAGTAATGAGATTTGAAGACACTGAAAATGCTTTATCACATTTATCACATTTGAATGGTTGCTCTCCAGAATGTACTCGTTTGTGATTTATGAGAGCTGATGACTGTGAAAATGCTTTATCACATTGATCACATTTAAATGGTTTCTCTCCAGTATGTACTCGTTTGTGAGTAACCAGATGTGAAGACTCTGAAAATGCTTTATCACACTGATCACATTTAAATGGTTTCTCTCCAGAATGTACTCGTTTGTGAGAATTGAGACTTGAAGGATCTGAAAATGCTTTATCACACTGATCACATTTAAATGGTTTCTCTCCAGAATGTACTCGTTTGTGAGTATTGAGACTACAAGACACTGAAAATGCTTTATCACAATGATCACATTTAAATGGTTTCTCTCCAGAATGTACTCGTTTGTGAGTATTGAGACTACAAGACACTGAAAATGCTTTATCACAATGATCACATTTGTATGGTTTCTCTCCAGAATGTACTCGTTTGTGTATTATGAGAACGGATGACCTTGAAAATGCTTTATCACACTGATCACATTTGAATGGTTTCTCTCCAGAATGTGATCGTTTGTGAGCAATCAGACTTGAAGACTCTGAAAATGCTTTATCACACTGATCACATTTGAATGGTTTCTCGCCAGAATGTACTCGTTTGTGTTTTATGAGAGCTGACGACTGTGAAAATGCTTTATTACACTGATCACATTTGAATGGTTTCTCTCCAGAATGTAATCGTTTGTGAGCAATCAGTTTTGAAAACACTGAAAATGCTTTATCACACTCATCACATTTGACTGGTTTCTCTCCAAAATGCATTTTCTTGTGTCTAACGAAATGTGATGACCTTGTTGTTGTGTGTTGTTTACGGTTGGTAATGGCCAACGGCTCCCAAATCTCATCTGATTCACTGGAAGATGTTGCACTACCTGCAAAAAATTTTGCATTGATTATTGAGATAAACTTTCAGTTGTTTAAATATAGTTATTTTTATATAAATAATAAATTTATTTAACCAATAACACATTACCTAAATGATATGGTGTAGTCAAGATGACACAATAATACGAACTGAAACCACACGAGTTAACAAAATAGTTTTCGATGTAACATAATATTACAGCCATATAGTGGGGATCTTTACTGTACAGTGCAGTGCTATATATTGCGGGTATGATAAGTATGGAAATCTGAATTAGTAGCGATAAGATTCAGATTATTTTTAACAAACATTACTGCTTCTAATATATAAAAAGATGGAAGAGTTAATACAGACAAAACTGGAAAAAGGGATCTGCAAAATGATCTACAGAGGCACCTGCTATTATACGAATAGTAAGATTTTTAACAAGAATAGTATATTCTGTAACACAGGGGGGTGTTAATAGATAAGGAAAATTGGCAACACGAGTGACAAAGAGAGGTATATCGGACCTCTGCGGATCAGGCGGCGCAGAAGTCGAATTTTAGTCTTGTCATTTTAAAAATAATTATAACCTTACATTTCGTTCAAACGTTCGTAACGGTCAGCTGTGATATTTTTAAAATATTGTTTTGTAAGTGTTATAAACTGTGTTTAGACTAATAATGGTACTACCTGGACGGACAAAATATGGCTGTTGTGTGCCCGAATGTAACAATATGTATTTTCATAACGTTACTAATGGTGACTATACTAACAAACATTTTTTTGTATGCCCAAAAGTGCTGAAAGATAAAATCTTTGGTTAAAGTCTTTTGAAAACATAAAGTCCTCGTAAACAATTACGTTACAATATAAATCGCAATCAGTGATCACAAATATGTAAGTTACGGCAAACTATTAACAAAATGAAAACATCACATGTGGGTAAGTTAATGGAGACGAAAGCATTTCAGAATTTAATAAATTGTCTGAACCCTACAGTTGCTTCATTTATAGAGTCTCAATTTAAAAATGCTGCTAAAAAATTACTATGAATAATTTTATGATCATGCCATCCAAATCCACTATTATAAAATCTTTGCATAATATACCTTTTAATTTTGGCATTAATAAATTATTTTTTGATAAATTATCTACTAGGCATAACTCAATAATTTATTTAATTTGCCTAATTTATTTAAATTAATTTAATTAAGTATGCTTTTTATGCCTGCGTCTGCGATTTCCGACATATCATCATGTAATATCAGGATACATCGCATTGATGAGAACCAAATAGTTCGAAACGCTTGCATAAATTGTTAAATACTGATTTGAAATTCCCGCCACGAGCGACAAATGCAGTTTAGTACTGCCTGACGCTACCATGTCGCTCGCGCTCGTGTTGCCAATTTCTAACATGGGACTAACACCTCTGATACTGTACTCTGTGCTGTAACAAGGTTGACATGAGAAAATTCGATGCGAGCGGAACATTCCGAGCGTGAGCCGCAGGCGACCGTGAGAGACCCTCATCAACAGATGACGTCATCCGCGAGGTCGATAAGTCGAGGTTGATGACCTCGAAACAGCGATAAGGGGCAAGTGGAAAGGACTACACAACCAGCAATGCAAAACTGTGTGTTGCGGGTTGCGTTTTGTGGCCGAATCACCCGTTTGTCTACTCCACTGGCATCGAATTTTCTCTTCCAACAAATTAATAGACCTTACTTTACATAACAAATTAATTAATTATTTAAACTTATTGTTTAACTTATTTTTTGTTTAATTTTAGTTTAATTTGCCTCACATCGGCCACTATCTTGCTACTTTTAGTAAATTATTTTAGTATGCTAATTTATTAAGAAAAAAAAACTTTGATTTTGTTAAATGTATCCATACGCCATAGATACCGTCCGCACTACTTTTCAGCGCGGAATAATGCATACCTTATAGTGAATAATAACAACCGACAACGAGCATGAAATAATTATTCCTTAACTATTGAAGGAATTAAATACTTATTGAAGGTTATTATAGAATAATAGAAGTATTATAGAATAACATTCCAACTGTTGTGTTAGAATATAAGCTTTCTGTAATCAAAATTGATTTTAGAATTGGTAAATTCTATAGCGGTCGAGGAGAAAAACTTTTTACGATACAAAGGATCTACTCCAAAACAAAATGCCATAGTACATGGATGCGTAAATATTCCAAAGTAAGCAGCTCTGAGTATACTTGCAGAAACCATATCCTTATGCTTGTTCAATATAAAACAAGATTTACAAACAAGTTTAGGTAGCAAATAGTCATCGTGATTATGCCAGTTTAGATTATCACTTATTATGTCCAAAAATTTTGTAGGTTGGGAACACTGAATATTTTTTTTTGTCCTTGCAATTGAAAATATGGGCTGGCAAGAAGTGCATTTTTGTGTTCATGGAAAAGCAGAGTATGAATTTTATTTCGGATTTAGAATGAGATTATTTTCAGAGCACCACCGACTCGTTGCTTCTAAGTTATTTTTACCATCCAGAGCTAGTGACGATGCATATCTACATTATGAAGTAATGTGTGAAGTAACATCGCCATACAAAATAGTATTACAAATAGCATTATTTGGAGTCAATGAAAGTAAATCATTTACATACAAGGTAAATAAAACTGAGCCAAATATAGAACCTTATGGGACTTCTGTGTTACACTGTCGCTTATGAGATTTGTGATAATTATGGTTTTCTCTAGTAGAAAAAACTTGCTCTCTATAAGAAAAAAATGATGAGAGCCACGATTACGGCAGTCCTACACTACCGATGTCATTTAATTTAATACCTATTATGAAGGACTAAAACAAAGGCTTTGGTTAAATCCTAAAACAAGCCTAAGCAATGTGATTTTTCCTCTTTTTGTGTATGGAATTGAGAAATAAAAAAACGACTATTGTGGTCGTTTTATATTTAACAAACCATGTTGAAATGTAGCAAGGATTGTATATTTGCTGATGAAAGATATGGTAAGTCTACGAAGAAACAATATTTCATATCAAACAGAAGTCTGAGAGTTTGTGACAAGTCGATATGAACTAAATCATTTATTGGATAAATTATGTTAACGAATTACTACAACTAACAAACTATTACCTATTGTGATCCTGCGCATGTATTCAATAAATAGAAATTGGGAATAACAGTACTGGAAGCTCACAACTAGTACAATAATATTATATTATTAACTGACCTGTATCTTGCGCAGCTGCACTCTCCTCATATTCACCGTCATCTCCATATTCACTCTTGATGTCAATCTCCTCAGTGATGATTATATTAGTTTTGTAATTATACTGGGACATGTAGCGACTCTCTGAAATACGAGAATAAAGTAAGTAGAAACATCCAGAAGTTTTTATAAAGTTTTCCATTATAACAGTGTCTCGCAGGTACAATACCATACTTTAGAGAAAAAAAATGTTATTCTTAGAAAGAAAACAATTCATACTTTACAAAGACTTAACATAAATTCATTGTGTATTTTTTCCCCATTTTATGATCCAATAGTTATATTCTTTGTTGCTTTTTATTTATTTTCTGAACAATAAGTCTTTAAGATTATAAAGGAATGTGCTTAGAAACAGTCCATCGTTCAATAAGGCCTGACATATATTCAAAGTGTGACTGACTTATGCCCCCTTTCGTGATATATATTTCCTGCAGCGCCATAATTCTCACACATATATTTTCGGAGCTTTTGATCATGCACGACTAAACCTGCATACAGACGTATTTGTTTATTACCTTGCTTTATCATCTCACTGATAAACGTACATATATACACTCATAGTTACTGAAAATTTGATATAGTTGATATTGTGCCTGTGAATTTTTCAGTATTAGGCGCCCCTGATGGACAAGGGGCTACGCATTAAGCTGTAAATAAAGCTAGAGCTCTACTCACCAATGTTTGAGACAGCTGTGCTTGCAAGTATATTTCCTTCACATTCACTGCGGTCTACAGGTTCAGACTTGACGACAGTCCCTTCTGTGTTCATGTCATCATGATAAACGACAACTTTAACTCCATCTGTGATACCTGAAATAAACAAATCATCAATATATATCTTATTTAAGATATTTACTGATCATTGCCCTAATTCGTCTGAAAGAAACAAAACTGTGACGATGAAATATGAATAAGTCATAAGTGGAAGTTAGTTGTAAATGTGTCCTTTACTGACCATTCTCCCATTCAGCTGTATGCTCTGGTACAGCCATCACTACATAGTCATTAGTCATCTCTTCATATTCTACCTTAATGTCCACATCTTCTTCATTAATATCGCTAACATCGTTGTCTTTGGTGACTTCAGGTATATCACCGCCTGCCCCATCATTCACATTCATTTCTGGAACAAACAAGGAACTACAAATAGTCTCTTTCTATAAATAAAGAATATAAAATAAACAATATTATTACAGTTTTAATCAGTATGCTAGTCAAAGTTTAATTCATTATATTAGCAAATATTTATATATTTACTAATTATTCAACCTCTTTTATTATTATTATTATTATTATTATACCTTTATTTAAATATAATGGATACAAACTAAATTCATGTTATATTTACAATAGGTACACAAATGGATCTACATATTATATATGAGATCTTACACCACTTGTGTGGTTTCTTAAATCTTAAATAAATTTTAAACAAGTTCTTATTTAAATTCTAGTTAAGTTTATAAAGGTACAAATACATGATAAATGATTAATAATACAATAAATGAAAACATAATATTACAATAAATGAATAGTACAATAAATGATTAATAATAATTAAATTTCCAGAATTTCATTTATTAAATTTTAAACATTAAAAAAAAAGGATAATTAATTATAAGCTTCCAAAAATATTGCACAATTCTTCTTTGTTTAAGTTATAAGCAAATTGTTTCGCTCTTTGTTTCAAATTATTTATATGAAGGTTTAGTTCATGACTGGTAATAAATTGCTGAAATTTGTTGAAAATTTTGGGAGCAAAGTACATAAAGTTTTTTGGCTAATACTTTTATTTACTTTATTTGGAACTGCGTGCTCTTTTCGCCTTGTTGCAAAATTTTTATTGATGTATTTTAATATTGAAAGTGAATAAAGTTGTAATATTTGAGATACTTCAGTTTCACGAAACAAGGCATCAGAAGGATAAGTAATACTTCTAGAGAACATTATTTTTAATATCCTCTTCTGCAGTGTAACAATCTTATTAATATGCACTTTGGTGGCTCAAACACAAGCTATCAAACCGTATGTTAATAATGACTGTACTAGTCCATAATAAAAAAAATTTAATTTATCAATTGACATTTTTCAGTTTCTTAAAGACATATATGAATTGACTTAAATTTGAACATACTTTATGTATATGGTGATCCCACCTAAGGTGCTGGTTAATAGTGATTCCTAGATATTTTATAGCATCAACTTTGTAAACAAGATTATAGCAACAACAATCTAGCCCAACACAATTATCCTTGTGTACTGTTATTGACTTGAATGGTTCTTGATAGTAGCAGTAAAATTAATAAACTTGGTTTTTTCAATATTAACTGAAAGTAAGTTATTATGAAGCCAGTTTTTTATTTTTTGTAAGTCCTCCTCAACATCGGCAAAAGACATAAATTTACCATTTAAATTGTGCATGCTAAGAAGATCATTAATATAAAGAACAAATAAAATTGATCCGAGTGCAGTACCTTGCCCAACTCCACAGTTGACAACTTGAGCAGAACTTAAGTGATCTTTGTATAATGTTTGTTGTGACCGGTCACTCAAATAACTTTCAAACCAATTAAGCGCAACTCCTCTAATTCCAAGTCTTTCAAGTTTTCGTAATAAAAGTGAATGATTGACCGTGTCAAAGCTTTTTTTAGATCAAGGAAAACTACGATATTAGCTTCAGAATTATCAACTGCGGAGTAAGCGTTTCTCATAAGCTGAGCAATCGCGTCATCGGTACTACTACCATTTATGAAACCATACTGTGAGGGTGACAATAGATTATATTTTTCAACAAAGCACATGAGTCTATGTTAAATTATTTTTTCCAATAATTTTGCAATATTAGAGGTGATAGAGTTATTGGCCTGAAATTATTGACATCATTAGCATTGCCCGTTTTTAACAATGGCGTAACAATAGCATTTTTTAAATCAATAGGAATATTATACTTCCTACAATTTTCAAAATAACGCAAAGATAAATAAATAAGGCTGATGATATAATAAAAATGTCTTATATTAAGATACTGGGTGTCCCATTTAACCAGGAATGTATAGAGATCTAAAAAACAACAAGAGACACAACTTACTACGAGAAAAATGTATGTTATAGGTCTGTTCGTTGTCCGCTTAGATCACATTAGAGCAAGTCTAGCAACATTTTAAGCGTCCGTTTGTGTAAGAATAGTTCAAATAATAATGTTCGTTTGTCCAGAGTAACTTACGCTAGATCACGTCGAGTAAGCTAAACTTGCTCGGTCTCAAGAGGTGGAGCAGGTAGAGTAAAGCAGGAAATATAATCTCTAAATAAAAAAGTTTTTTGACAAGTGTTATTATAACCATACAAAATACTTCATCATTAAAGGCTTTTACGCAATATTCTAAATAATTATTACATTTTAGATGCATCTGGTTTGTGAACAAATAAAAAATAATCAATAATACATACGAAATTTCAGTAAGAAATGTTTAGGTGGAGAACAACGCATTAACAAAAATAAACAATATTTTTTCTTTGGCAAATAGAAGTTCGTTTGTGAAGATCGGACAGCACAGCCCTAACTTGCTCCTGCAGTCACATGATCATGATCTAACTGCTCGACTGAAGCAATCTAGATCACACAAACGAACATACCTTATTACTAATAAATAAAAATGATCAGTAATTTTACCCCGGTACTAGAAAGTGAGCAAATAGTTGACTGAACAAAGTTTAGTTTAAAATAGTACTACTAAATGTTTTTCAATACATCAAAACTTATAAGGGAAAATTCAATTTGGCGAATACTTTTTTATAAATAATAAGTTTTTTGCTTATATCTAGTTTGCTATGCATTTTATCAAAACAAATGACGTGCCATTGAGCTGCACTAGTTATAGAGATAATTTGGTCTAGTTTAACTGAAGTCGTATTTTTTGTAGTTTTAGAGATCGCCATACATTCCCGGTTAAATGGGACAGCTGGTACAATACCTGTGCAGTCTTCCTTTTCTGTTTTCACTGTGTTACTGGTATGGTAGTACTCTTCCACGGCTCCCAAACATTGATTCTGTTCGTTTTTGAAATCCGTTAAAATAGCACACAATTCTCCGCTAGTTTCAGAGGCAGAACTCAATTGTGTTGTGTAATTTATATATATTTGACTGTTCCGCAAGTATTGCTCACGGAATTCATAGAAACCATCCACTTTACTGCAACATTCTGAACATATCGTTCCCTGATTGTACAACACTGGGGAGACCTGAAAGTAATTGTTAACATTGTTTAGAGATTCGTCCGACTTACGCCCAGTTGCACAGTTACCACTTAAGTATAAGTTTAGTTAAACCTTAAGCTTCAGCTTAAACCAAATACTTAAGCGCTAGATGTTGCACAGTTAAAACTAAAAAAATACTTAGCTAAGCCAACTGATGTGATAAATTCACAAAGTTGGTAATATGGAAAATGAATATTTGGCGGGGAAATTTTAAAATTCAATATAAACATAACTGTCAATGTCACTTGTCAAGTAGTTTATTATACAAATAATGCAAATTTTACCAGCAATGCTAAATACGGTACAAGAAACGTAAAAATAAATATACGACGAACTTATCAGAAGAGTTGGTCTTCTATAAAATGTATTAAAACAATATAAATATATTATTGTGTGTAAAAAATTAAATTAAATGTTGTGGAAGAAAAAAAAATCTCCTTGGACGAGCATACATGATGAATTTAACAATGTAAGCGGTCACTCTTACAGAGACGCAGAATATTAATATATATATAAAAAAGAAAACTTAAAAATTTACAAGAAAACAAAAATGCCGACAATAAGTATTCACTGAAAGTGACTGGAGTTGGTTCAGTGGCAGAATGCTCAGAGAAAGAGTTAGAATTCATAAATTTTAAATTACGGGCAAATCATAGACAAGATATATGCATTTATAAACAATTTTATTATTTATACATTATAAATTAGAAAAATAAACATTTATTATTGTTCCTAACTCGAATGTTGTCATTATATTTGATTTATTACTGTGTTAGGTACATCGTTTATAAAATTAACATCTGTTTCTATTGCTCCCAGAACTCAAGAAAACCGTGCGATATAGCAAAAGTCTGGCGTACATTACACTGTTCCATTTGAATATTAAGTATTTTAATATGTTGATGACGCAAGGTACAAATTGCGATATTAGATATAATATTGAATTACAACTTTATTTACTTAATATTACTATTTACTCGACATATATTGTAAAATTTTTCATCATCCCATTGATTAATATAATCATACCGGTGCTTATAGACGGGTATGCGGCGAAAACGCATAAATATATTAGTATATAACATTTTCATTCAATCAAATTAATCTGATTAATTTTAATATGGCATATAACCTGTCCTATTTGACAGTTTATTTTGGTTTAAACCAAACAAATCTACCACTTAAGTATTTTCCTGTTTAGGCTTAAGTTTAAACCAAAAACTGAAACTGTGCAACAACTAAACCATAAGCTAAAACTTAAACCTAAATAAAAACTTAAGCGGTTACTGTGCAACTGGGCAAACGTTATAATAGAAACAGACAAAAGAATAATGAGGGAATACTGGGAGGAAAGAGCCAGAGAGGAACAGAAAGAAAGATGGTACGTATGGGGGGAGGTGAGAAAGGAGTATTACTGGAGTTGCGGAGTGGATGCGACAGAGGTGGAAGGAGAAGAAAAGACGGGATAAGCGTGATTGATGAGTTGTGGAGGAGGGATATGGAAGTGGGGGAGCAAGAAAGGACAGTCAGAATAGACAAAACAAGGAGCGCAGGGAGATATAAGGAGGTCAGAACTATAGGGGTAGCAAGCTACTTGAAGGGAGAAAGAGGAAGGTCAGGAGGGAGGGTTAGGAGGATGGCGAGGCTAAGGTGCGGGAATGACGAGAGACGAAATAGATATTGGAGGAAACAGGAGGATAAGATGTGCAGGATGTGCGGGGAGGAGGAAGAAGATATAGAGTACCTCGCGAAGAGGTGTAGAGAGATGATAGTATGGTCGGGGAGCACATTAGACCTGTTGCACGAAGATGGAAGGGGGGAGAGGTGGGCGAGGGAATTAGAGACAAGAAGGGTTGAGATAGGGGAAGGATAACAGGAAGAGGTAAAGGAAGGAAGAGGCCCGGTGGGAAGCAGAAGGGGAGAAATGGAAGGAAGGAAGGGGGCTGAGGTTACCTGGAAATAGGGAGGAAGAAAGGGAGATAGGAGGAGGGGTGAAGAAATGGTTGGAAAGGAAGAGAATGGAATAAAATAAATTAAAGATGGGCGAGAAAACTTGAAGCAAGAAGGAAGGAGATAGGAGAGGGAAACTAGAATGAGAATAGGAAGAAAGAGAGGGACACAGGAGCAAGAAGAAAGAAATTAGATAAAAACTGATTTGATTTTTCTATTTCTATTTGTAATGGTTAATACCCTGAACGCCGCAAGGCCTAAGGAATAAAGAATATATATATATATACTGTGCAACTGGGCCTTATATAGGTTTGGGAAAAAGTATTATACAGGTGTATCAGACCACTGGTCCATCCAGTTTTTCTCGAAACGCGAGGTGGGACTATGTTGACAAAAAAATTATGAAGAAAGTCTATTCAAAGAATAGGATGGTAGTAGTGAAATTTTCCAGAACTAACCGGACTTACAGGATATGAAGGAAAACTTCTATTTTTTAAATAGTGACAAATGTCGAGTTAAGCGTCCTTGAATTGAGCTATTGAAAAGAAACAACTATTACTTATACGTTTTTTTACGGCTTATGAGACAGTTTTTGCAATTATCTTCTTTAAAACGACTCTAAAATAAAATATTGTAACTCTTAATATATCTGTAGCTTGGAACATAATACTAAAGGAGTGTTCGTTTGTGTTGCCCAACCTATACTAAATCACACCACAGCAGTGTTGAGCATAGATAACTTAAAATGTAATCTAGTCAAAGATAAGATAATACTACCTTTTTGTGATCTAAACAAAGATAGAGATAATTAAAATAATAATTATCTAGAAAAGATAAGATAATAGATAATATAAACCCCCTCCACATTTTTATGGCGCAAAACTTAAATTATTCATGATAAATTCATCATCTCGCTTTCATCCAATGGGGAATCAGTTAAAAGTATCTCGTTTAATAAATATGGTCGATTCATATTTACATATATATATATATATATATATATATATATATATATATATATATATATATATATATTTATGGCGCAAAACTTAAATTATTCATGATAAATTCATCATCTCGCTTTCATCCAATGGGGAATCAGTTAAAAGTATCTCGTTTAATAAATATGGTCGATTCATATTTACATATATATATATATATATATATATATATATATATATATATATATATATATATATATATATATATATATATATATATTATCTGACCGACGTTGTCAAGCCATGTACATGCAACAGACAACCACAGACCCACCGAATCTAATGGGATTTCAGGAGTATATGTATCAAAAATAGAAAGAGCGCACTTTGCACTCCTGGAGCAACCTTCAAGGGGTAATGAATTATGAAAAAAACATTTTTGCTATATTTGATAACCGGTATTAAGCCCCATACATGTTTACGTCGTAATCAGGTCATTTGTGTATAATTTGTATATGCTGACGACGTACTCAATCCCGTACAGTGTTGTCGGTATTTACATCGTTTCTGTAAACAAATATCCTCATGTTGACCTTCATTTGACGATTGTCTAGCGATCGTAATAAAATTTACGTATATTTCAATATGACATAATTTTTATTTTAGGATTAATAGTTCATTTATAAGGTTTCTCAGTTAATCTAATGTTTACTATTGACATTCAATGAATGTCAATAACAATCAATAGTATTTAAAAATTTATATGAGGCTAAAAAATTTCATTTTTGATCTGTTACAGTGGTACATCCTCAGAACTGTCTTTGTACTTCCTATGATTCTTTTCACTTACGAATTTTTAAAATTATTTAACTTGAACTTCGAAACTATTTTTTAAGAATGAAAGTGATTCTAATTTTTCTATTTCTTGATACGTTTTCCATTTACTGTACGAGCAACACAGAGCGTGTCATGGTAGTTTTTTTTTTTATATATATAATAATAATTTTATTTATAGGTGCTCCAACATCTAGGTTATTAGCTGTTGGAGCACCCTATTCCCTGTTACGTTAAGGAATTTTACATTGTACATTTCATATTTAAATTTACCATTGACCAACCGTCTTTTTTATTTAAACACGATGTCTTAGTAATTTGCGAAAACTTAGTAATTATGATAACCCGAGTCTGCCCAAAGAATCGAATGGTAGTATTGAAATTTTCCGGAACAAACCGGAAGTACTGGATATCAAGGACAACTTTGATTTTTTAAATGGTAACGTATGCCGAGTTGGGTATCTTTGGAGCTTTTGAAAAGAAATAACTATTACTTAAAGATTTTTTAATATATTTTACGCTTTAACCTCTTAATCCGTGAATAAACAAACACATTTTTATTTTTGTAAAATCATTTAAAAGATTTTCGCCAAAAAGCGTTAGTTTCCCATCTTATCTCCTAGAGAGGTTGATCTAAAAATCTGAAAAAATCTCCATTATGTACATTGTTGGAAACCGGATTAGTTCAACAGGAATTTTTTATCTGATAAGTTTTTCGAAAATATTGATTTTTTGTGTCGTTGAAAAATGTAATTATTTAACAAAAAATGTATTGTGATATCAAAAGAAAGTTCTTAAAACGTAGATTAAGGACCCAAATGATATTTTTCAAAAAAAAAAATCTATATATGATATATGTATATATATTTTAATATGTTTTCACAAATATACTAAAAGAATCACTGTCCCCTTTAATCAAAAGAGGTTAAACTAAAAAAACGGAAACAAATTCTAAGTAATGTACATAAAAAAATAAAAATATTGCAATTTTGATATTTTTGACTAAATTAATTATTTTTTTAATGCATGGCGAAATTATCGCTAATACAGTTATAATTTTTTATGACTAAGGTAGTGTATATCTTTTTTTAAATTAACAAAAAACATTTATAGTAGTGAAATATTTACAAATAAAATAGCACATTCTTAATAGTGATAAACAGTGCCGTAACTACCTATTTTCTGGCCCTGGGTAAGATTTTATAGTTGGGACCCTTAACATATTTTGGGGTCCCTAACATATTTTGGGCCCCCTAACATATTTTGGGCCCCCTGACTTATTTGGAGCCCCTAACTTATTTTGAGCTCCCTAACATATTTTGGCAACCCGCGCGCATCTTTAGGAACTTGGGCCGCTCTCATTAACAGTTCAACTCTCTGACTGATAAACCATTAATACAATTCTTTCATTTATATGTAAATTGTTAAGATTAAACTTTAGCATCTGTGGATCTTACGTATTTAACATTTCATCATTGCTGGGTGTTATATATTTATTTTATTACATTACCGTTTTAGAACAATATTATTTCTGTGATCTGTTTTGTAACGGACAGTGAAAAATATATTTTATATCACTTCAAACAAAATATTTTTTCATTCAGGAATGTTATTCCGTAACTATTTAATTCCGTAATTAGTCAATAACAAATGTAATCCGTTTTTCGAAAATATTATGTTAATTTTAATTTTATGGCAGACCATTTTAGGAACCCTATACCATCAGGGCCTGTGCCCCTTCCTAGTTACGGATCTGGTGATAAATACGTTTCTGAAATTGAAAAAATACGAAGCCACTTATCAATATATTTCTTACTAATTTAAAAGAGATTTAGATACGAAGCAAACTTAGGTACGCAGGATTTTTAAATTTAATTTTTTTTGTGACGAAATTTTTTCAAATTATTTAAATTTAGTTTTAAAAAATTAAATGGAAGCTCTTAGTACAAAAATATCGAAAAAAATTTTTTTTTTTTTTTAAACAGTTGATTTGTGATCATAGAAAAAATGTCCTGAAATCCAACATTCTGTTGACTTCTTACACTTATTAAATACCTACAAAACCCTGAAATGTATGAAAAATCACATTGCACATTATTTTTTGTTAATCAAACCAGGTAATATAAATTAACGTTACGGGCCGCATGTGGCTCACGATCTGTAGTTTGCTCATTCCTATACAATACTATATATCGGATTACGATTATTAAAACTACACTGCACAAATATTTGTTAAAATTAATATATATGCGTAAATATGTTTTATAAATGGACGGTTTCTAAATAAAAACAAAACAAGTGAAAAGGGATCACATTCTTAATAACATAAAAATTATTCAAAACCGCCATGTTGCCTCGTTCAATAGGACTTTGGTTATACCGAGACATCTGGTCACTTCAGTTACATACATATGCAAATTATATAAAATGATTAATCCAGTCTTTCAAAATCATTGACGTATATTTTGTATGTTATATTTATACTATTTACTTTGTATAGGTAGATTTGAGTTTATTTTTTTTTTTTTTTGAAATTTTTGTTTTCAGAAAATTTTATTATAAATCTTAAATAAATTGGTGCGTAATGCTTCTAACAAGTTGTGACATTGTTAAAATACAAGTAAACTAAGCTAACAAGAGAATTAAAAAAAATAAAAGGAGCGTATTTTCAACTGAAGTCAGTTATAGATATAATAGATGGAGCTATTTTTATATAAGTTATAATAAATTTTGCTTAAAATTATCTATATAGGTAACCCCTTTTAAGATTGCAGCGCCAAAGTTTCAAAATTGAAACTAACCAAATACACAATAACAACTTTTTGATATATGGACAATACGTTGTAATCTGACATTTAGACAGAATTTATTAATATTTTTGTCTTGATTTGTATTTTCTTAATAAATATCACACTTATGCCAAACAGATACAAAATCTAAAAACCCAAAAATATGTAACACGTGCGTCAAAACAATAACAAACTTGTCTATTTGGTTAGTTCAACATAATTTCGCAAGATAGAATCTCTGTTATGATCATTTACCTATATGTTTTAGCATTAAATTTGTGATTATCTTTTTTTATATAAATCATTTCTAACAATAGGAGTTTTGTTAAATTTTGTCCAATATTTAGAATTCTTTTATTAGGAAAATCAAACTAATGTTTTAAATTGTTTGCAAGTTCCACTATTAAATTACTAGTTCTATTTTATTTTTAATAATGTTATTCTCGTTTTCTTTTAATCTAGTTATTAAATATCGTTTGCTTTGACCAATATATTTGGCTTCACAATTTTATCAAGGTATGCAATAAATAATGTTTGATACTGCAATTGTATGATTACTTACATAAGAAATTATGGTACTTTTATTTATATTTAATATTTTTTAGCTTAGTTGACTTGTATCTTAACAATGTCACAACTTGTTAGAAGATAGTGAAATATTTTTTCTCTTAAATTAATACTAATAATATTATATATGTGTAAATAATATATTTGTTGTATTTTACGTTTATATAATTGTATGTAAGTAAGTGTTTAAAATGTTCTTAAATACCTAATTTGTGTAATACATTGCATTTGATATGTAATTAAATTAGGCTTTGATAATGTTAAGGCAAACAGAATTAAAATAAAGCTTACTTTAAAGCTTACTTTAGTCTAAAATAACATAGATTGTGTAGGTGTCGTGAGTATATATAATATCTGATAGCCATATTACATTTACAGACCCGGTATGTATCTTGACAGACCCAAACAGTGTTGCCAAGTTTCGGGTCTGTGAAGGTATATAGTGTATAGCGGGTCTGTATAAGTCGTATGGATTACAAATATTTTATACAAGCCCGACACGCGCACCATCTTCACAGAAATTTCGTGAACTAAATTTGTATAAAAAAACACGTTCTACCGCTTTCCCAGACCCACCTGAAACTCATTGCTAAAGATTGTTTGAGGCCTAATTCGTACTTCTAGCATAGAAAACGTTGTCAGACCCGATGCCGGGTCTGAGCTCGTCACTTTTGGTCTGGTAACGCCTGCAGAGTATAGCGAGTTGGGTCTGTATAAGCGGTGAAACAAATATATATATATATATATATATATATATATATATATATATATATATATATATATATTTGTTTTACCGCTTATGCAAGCCAATTCTATGTACTCAATGGACGGTGTCAAACCAAAATTGACGTTTTCAGACCAGGGGAATGGCCTGAAAACGTTTTTCATGTTTTTTGGAGCTCTTGCACCCTGATTATATAGCAGCGATGACAGAGAAAATTTCACAAATGGTCTGAATACGAGGGTAGATCGTATATTTATATACAAATATAGTTCACTGATTTGTCGTGAAGAGCGCGCGCCAGTAGTTTTTGTATATAACTTTTTATACAAAAAATGTACGATTCCGACTTTGTCAGACCAGCACAATTCAGTCGACGTTGTCAAGCCTTAAATCTGGCAACACTGTATAGAATGAGCTAGATGAACATTCCAGTCATGATAATTTTAGTCATTGTAAGAACTTAAATATTTTCTTTCAATTTGTCTTACAGAAAAACTTTAAACTCAAATTTAGTTTTGGCAGACTCGTAGATACTTGAAAACAATGCATATAACCGATTTGTATCAAATTTGTTCAAATTAAAATTTTGGTATTTGCACCATGAAATTCTCCTTTTTTTTCCAATTTAGAAATAATTACATTTTTATAGTTTATAGATCTTTTAAAGCGTGCTGAATGTTACTGCTTCAAATGAGACGTTAAATTTATTTAATATTTTTATTAGAATCCCAAATAAATGTACATTTTAATAAGTTTGAACTTTGTTCATATATTTCACAGAAAATTATTCTAATACGGTTGAAATGGGTAACAGAAGATCTTTGGAATAAAACAGTTTGTGACGTCAAATTTACCTGTTTTATTTTAGACTTTCCGTGGTAGAATACAAATTCATATTGACACAAAAAAATGGTCCCAAAAATTAAGTTAAATAATTATGGCCGGCTTCTGAAAGCTCAGTTAACTTTAACCAAATGGTCAGAACGTGGTTGTTATGGTAACGTATGGGATTGTTATACTGTAATCGAGTTTAACCAAAAGGTTAAATCAACCCCTAAAGGGGTGAATCTATGATTATTAACATAATTTTTTGATGATAAAAAAAAAAACTATTATTTCTACAAAATTATCTGTAAAATCAGAATTGGTAATAAATATTAATCACTTTTCACATACAAGAGCTTATTTTAAAGATTAAATTACAATATAGAGTGGTTAAGTGTTAACATTTGTAATTTTTATTCATTTACTGAGTAACAGTCATGTGAAATTGAAAAAAGTACAGCACTGTAAAATTGAAAATTAAAAATAAATCAAAATACAAATTTAAACTTATTAAAATATTTAATTTATTTACTTTATTTTTTATTAAAATTTATTTACTTATTTACTTATTAAAATTTTGATATTTTCTTTCATATCTTGAAATTAAAAAAAAAATCAAATTGATTCGAATATATTTAATCTATATTTTATGATTCCCAAAAATACAGGTTGATTTATAAATATTAGCACTTTTCCCTCTCCCTGTAAGCTACTTCCACTTTGGTCACTCCCCCAATGACGTAATACGACTTCTCGCCACCGCACCCCGCGTGCAACGATGGACTTTGGTGGTGGCTACATTCGCCTCTTAACTTCAAATTTTAAGATGCCATATCATAGGCTCGAAACCTGGTTTCACTCTGTCATGACATTAAATTACGAGAAAATATATATAGCTCTTGTTTTTTGAATGTCAGATAAATAAACCCATAGAAAAAAAGCATATCAGACAGACAGAGAGATTTTTTTTGTGAATTTTGTCTTACATTCACTTGGAACATGTAGAAACGAAAAATGGGTACCAAGAAAAAATTATGTGAAGTGTGAATTTTCATACGTTTCAGGGTTTCGCAGGTATTTAGTGAATGATGATTATTTGGGAAGCCAAAACAAATTTTATGTTAAAATATTTTTTTATTAATTTTAATTCGAATGCCTAATACCATTATTTGGGTTTCTAAAAATTTGCAGTTTTTTTTTTTATATAGCAAGGTTCATTAATATTTTGAAAATTGCGCCTACGGCTTCCATTGGTTGTTTAAATCATAAACTCCGCCCCTCTGATTTCGTATACATTCAAACATAGAATTAAATTATAATATCAACACTTCCCACTGGTTATTAAATTTACGCTTTTAAAAATTAAATGCAACATTTGCCAAAATATAACTAGAATTTTGACAAAATAATTTAAACAAAATAAAAATGCAAAAAAAAAAACAGAAAAAATAAAAATTGACGGGAGTTTGCAACTTACGAAGCGAGAACGTTACCACTGATCTACGAACGTTCACTCCTTTACTGTGTTAAATAGCGGATTAAATATTTTACATATTTTAGTTAAAAACACAAAAAATGCGTTATTTTCCGAAAACATAATCTGATCAAAAATTCCTGTTTTACTATTCCGGTTCACACCAATGTACATTACTTAGAATTTTTTCAGATTTTTAGTTTAAACCATCTGGGCTACAGGGTGTGGGACAAAATTTTTTTGCACACTTTTGGCAAAAATCGCGTCAAAATAATTTATTGCAAAAATAAAATTTTGATCATTAATTCAGGTTTCAAGGGCTTTCATTTGATACCATACACAGAATTGTAAAAATAATTTTTTTTTTTTTTTCGATGAGCATATATTTGCTTATATTTTTAGGGGAATATGTTTTTTAGATGTTTTAGTATTTTTCCTATGTGCGGGTCAAAGAGTTGTATAAGCATGTCAAATTTCAACTCTCTAGGTTTAACCGTTTGGTACAATTTTTACCGAACAGACAGACAGACAGACGACAAAATGACGGTATAAGGGTTTTACAAAACCCTAAAAAAGAACAGATTTAACCTCCAATTTTATTTATATATGTAAATTTTCCACAAATTTAAGAAATGCCAGAGCCGTAACTGCACTCAAAAAAAAAAAAAAAACAGTGAGATATAACAAAAAGGTCTAATTAAACAACCTTTTACCAATATTATTTTTTTCTCGTTTATGATTCACCTGACACGCATACTTCTTTTTGGTGTATAGAATTTCGTTTATCGGTGATTCTAAGGATCTTGCTTAATTTTACTTATCACAAGCAAGCCTGTGGCTGCCAGCAATTAATCGTTTGTGCTTGCCGTTGACCGCTCGCAAGTAGATAATAATTAAATTGTTAAAATAATTTGTGTAAAAAATATTTAGACAAATTACGGACTCTGCTTAGCAACCGGCTATAAGCTGTACGGGCATTTCTGTGTGCGCTAAGAAATAGACCTAATCCTGTCTATATTACTCCTACATGTACACAGATTGAAAATGTGGTCACAAAATTTGAAATCAAGAGATCTAGACTCATCTCGCACTGTCGCGTCAATGATGATGATGACTTCTCTTTATTTTTCATATGAGAAATATAATTGTAAATATTACCTTTTATTATCACGACAGTAATAGTTTACTGAATTTATACAGTAATAAATGTCCTTAATAACAAAATACGTAAATAATACGCCAATATAATTAAAACCAAGACACAATTTGCAAAAATATATTTTAATGCGCAGTACAACCTAGTGGCTGTGCTTTTCGGGTCAGATATGCGACAGTATTGACTAATATTTCTTCATTTTATTGAGTAACAAAATTATTTAATTTGAAGTGTAATCATTTTCAAAAACGCGTGAAAAAAACAGCAGAGGAGGATCCCCCGAATATATTTTATGTATAAAATAATAATCGGCATATATTAAATGTAATTACTAACTTATGATCAAAAAGTCTTTCAGTCTCAGATGGCTTATGTATTATAAATCGCAGATCTTCTTTTGTTAATTGAGTATTCATAATGCACGTGTCATTTGTCGAAAAAAAAGGAGATTTTCTTATATAAAACATAGTCGCCCGAAGAAAGAACATTTTGATCCACATGTTACATTGCAAATACGTATATGAATTATCAACAAGTGTTTTTTCACATATAATATTATTATTATTTATTTAAAATGCCTTGAGTGTAAACATACTCCTGAACAGTAGGACTGAATGAGTCGGTTTGAATGTTTTCAACTTTACAAATCATATTATACACTATGATAAAATTGGCAACGTCGCAAGGCCTGACAATGTCGATTGAACAACACTATTTTATACAGGTGATACTGAAAAAGCGGTTCCATATACTGGGTCTAATAATGTTTATTAAACATAGCGAATTTTTTTTTTGAGATTTTCTTACCCCTCTCAGTGTGCCCTGAGAGTTATAACTGGTAGATTCTATATCTGGCATATATACACGCGAAATCCTTTAAATAACGGTAGGTCTTAGGTCGCCTGTTGGATATCATTGGTCTGACCACGTCGGTTGTATCAATATATATATATATATATATATATATATATATATATATATATATATATATATATATATATATATATATATATATATATATATATATATATATATATTTGTTTCACCGCTTATACAGACCCAACTCGCTATACTCTGCAGGCGTTACCAGACCAAAAGTGACAAGTTCAGACCCGGCATCGGGTCTGACAACGTTTTCTATGCTAGAAGTACGAATTGGGCCTCAAACAATCTTTAGCAATGAGTTTCAGGTGGGTCTGGGAAAGCGGTAGAACGTGTTTTTTTATACAAATTTAGTTCACGAAATTTCTGTGAAGATGGTGCGCGTGTCGGGCTTGTATAAAATATTTGTAATTGATACGACTTATACAGACCCGCTATACACTATATACCTTCACAGACCCGAAACTTGGCAACACTGTTTGGGTCTGTCAAGATACATACCGGGTCTGTAAAAGTAATATGGCTATCAGATATTATATATACTCACGACACCTACACAATCTTTGTTATTTTAGACTAAAGAATTTTTTTTTTCGATCTGTTTTCCTTTTTTAGGGTGGATATGACCTCCAAAAAAACTCTTATAACGTCACTCATGTGTTTGTACGATAGAAATTGTAGCCAATCGGCTTAAAATATAAAGTTCAAATTTGACATGCTTATTCAACTCTTTGTCCCACATATAGGAAAAATACTAAGAGTTCAATACATCCCGAGATAAATATAAACAATTATGTATTTAATAAAAAAAAATATATATAAATTTTTTAAATTATGAATGGCATATCAAATGAAACCTTTTAATTTTTGGATCAATAAGCAAAGTTTTATTTTTGAAAAATCTTTTTTTTTTATGGGATATTTGCCAAAAATATATCAAGAAATGTTTGTCCCCCACTTTATCCCTCAGAGCGGTTGATCTAAAATTCTGTAAAAATTCTGCAAAAATGTGCTAAAAATCTGTAAATATTATAGGTAATTTACATTAATGTGCACCGGGAACGTATGAGAGGATTTTTTGACTAGATTGCGTTTTTGAAAATTATTGCAGTATTTGTGTTTTTGACAAAATTAATTATTATTTTTTAATTCGTGGCTAAATTATGGATAATAATGTATGAATTGTTTGTATTTATGGCTAAGATAGTGTGCCTTTTTTTTAAACTAAAAATATAAAAAAAATATATATACGTTAATTACACTATTATACTATTATACGTTGTGATTCAACCTTTTATTTTTAAGGTATCAAAGAGGAATAAATCTTTTTTAGTAATGAAATACTTATAAAACAAATAACACATTTTTAATAGTGAGAAATACGTTTCTGAAATTGAGAAAAATTATGCCATTTATAAATACTGATAAATATAAATAAATGAAGCCTTATATAATATATTTCTTATTAATCTAATGAAGGTTCTAAGGATTTTATCGGGACTATAGCTATAGCCATATTTCCTCGTAGAAAGTTTTCCCCTTTAATCAAAAGGGGTTAAACTAAAAAAAATTAAACAAATTCTAAGTAATGTACATAGCTCTTAACCGGAAACGGTCAAGAGAAATTTTTGAATCAGAATTCGTTTCTGAAAAATATTGCAGTTTTGATGTTTTTGACTAAATTAATTATTTTTTTAATGCATGGCGAAATTATCGCTAATACTGTTATGTTTTTTTTTGTATTTATGACTAAGGTAGTGTATATCTTTTTTGAAATAAACAAAAAACATTTATAGTAGTGAAATATTTACAAATAAAATAGCACTTTCTTAATAGTGATAAACAGTGCCGTAACTACCTTTTTTCTGGCCCTGGGTAAGATTTTATAGTTGGGCCCCTTCACATATTTTGGGACCCCTAATATATTTTGGGCCCCCTAACTTATTTTGAGCCCCCTAACATATTTTGGCCACCCACGCGCATCTTTACGAACTTGGGCCGCTCTCATTAACAGTTCAACTCGCTGACTGATAAACCATTAATACAATTCTTTCATTTATATGTAAATTGTTAAGATTAAACTTTTGCATCTGTGGGTCTTACGTATTCAACTTTTCATCATTGCTGGGTGTTATATATTTATTTTATTAAATTACCGTTTTAGAACAATATTATTTCTGTGATCTGTTTTGTAACGGACAGTGAAAAAAATATTTTATATCACTACAAACAAAATATTTTTCCTGTGAATATATATTTTCATTCAGGAATGTTATTCCGTAATTATTCAATAACAAATGTAATCCGTTTTTCGAAAATATTATGTTAATTTTAATTTTATGGCAGACCATTTTAGGAACCCTATTTTATCAGGGCCCCTGACCCGTGTAATTATTTAAGAACTTTCTTTTGATATCACAATAATTTTTTCTTTAAATAATTACACTTTTCAACGACACAAAAAATCGATATTTTCGAAAAACTTGTCAGATAAAAAATTCCTGTTGAACTAATCCTAGGGCTCTCAGATTGTCGACAGAGCAAACCGGGACGGAGTGACAGGGTGAGGGGGGCTTGATGCTGTATGCGAAATTTTTTAACTAATCGGGAGGAATTAATTAGATTTTATATTACAATTATTATTGTTTTATTTATAACACGAACATTAAAATTACGAATAATTAACAGAAATAAAAATAAATTCCTATACAATTACAATAAATAATTAAGAAATTATTACAATAAATCAGCGCTTTTTATTTAAAAAAATGATATCCAGATCATAACTTATATGAAATTTAAAGTATTTAGATTACAAGTTCACAGCAAATTCTTGTTCAATAGTTGATATAATAATTTTCAAATTAATTTTAATACTTTTAAATACCCGTCGAAAATAGGTGTCTGTATGTCGTTCCGGCGAGTTCTATGACAAAAAAGCACTGCAATAAATTATTTGCAAATAAAATCCATACAAAAGCATTTTATAAATACTTTTGGTTGAATTTAGCTCTTTTTAACAATTCACCTTCTTTTAAAACGTCATTACAACTAAATTCAAAATTTACCACGCACTGTAGAATAGCCTCTACCAGTGGCGCACCCAGGGGAGCCCCCCCCCAAGAAGGAAGGAAATAAAAATAAAAACACACAAACGCAATAGAAAATTTTTAAACAGAGATGAGGATCTTTTTTTCCGGTCGTCACTTGTATTTTACAAGTGAGAACCCTTTTTTTAGGTCATCACTTTATATTTCCGAAGCGAGGACCTTTTGTTTTAGGTCATCACTTGTATTTTAGAAGTGAGGACCTTTTTTGTTTTAGATCATCACTTTGTATTTCCGAACTTTTTTGGTTTAGATCATCACTTGAAATTTAGAACCTTATTCATAATTTAAGTAATATTTGGTTGAATTAATAATTCTCATTTATTTCAATATTCTTATTGTTGAAGTAATTTAATGTTTGTTGTACATTTTTCCATTCTGGTTTTTCTTTTAAAACCATCCATGAAAATATTGAAAAATGTTCAAGAGGTTTTATCCACTTATTTAAATATACAATAAATGTTTCATAGAAATTAGTAACTTCCATTTTAAAATTATTAATTTCATTTTTAGTATTCTTCCCCAGATTCTTCACGTTCTTTCAAAATTGTTTGTACATGTTTTGGTAAAAACACTGTCTGTATCTTTCTTCAAACATAGCTGCTGTATCTTTTAATACACCGAAAACTTCCATTATAGATTTGTTTTTTCCCTCAATTTGTAATATTTTCAAATTGACCGATTCGGCCTGGCTATGGACGAACCAGAAGTATGCCTCACTTAATGGGTCATTAAAAAACCGGGACAAATAGGCGTCCCGAGAGACTGTCTCGAGACACCGGGACATAGACCTCAAAACCGGGACAATCCCGGATTTCCGGGACCAACAATGTACATAATGGAGATTTTTTCAGATTTTTAGATCAACCTCTCTAGGAGATAAGGTGTGAAACTAACGCTTTTTGGCGAAAATCTTTTAAATGATTTTACAAAAATAAAATGTGTTTGTTTATTCACGGATTAAAAGGTTAAAGCGTAAAATATAGTAAAAAATCTTTAAGTAATAGTTATTTATTTTCAAAAGCTCCAAAGACACCCAACTCGGCATACGTTACCATTTAAAAAATCAAAGTTGTCCTTGATATCCAGTATTTCCGGTTTGTTCCGGAAAATTTCAATACTATAATTCGATTCTTTGGGCAGACTCGGGTTACCATAATTTTTTTCCCAAATTACTAAGACATCGTCTTTAAATAAAAAAGACGGTTGGTCAATGGTAAATTTAAATATGAAATGTACAATGTAAAATTCCTTAATGTAACAGGGTGCTAATAACCTATACTTTATCTCAGAAAGACTGATAGTAATAAAATTTATTATTTGTAAAAAGTTATTGTATTATCACACAGAAGCGGCAAAACAAAAGCGACAAAATATGAAAAGTTCGAAACGAAATATTGTTAAAAACCACCGAGTGTGCCGCACATATTATATGGGAATACGAACTAGGGTTAAACACAATAGATCATAAAAATTTTAGCCTAAAATTTTAAGGAAAAATATGGTCACAGGGGTGTGTTTAATGATATGATTAATATGGTCACAGGCGTGCGTTTAATAAAATGATAAATAGTAATATAGAAATACACAAAACCAATTTAAACGTGTTTAAAATGTGCACGCCACTGGTAACTGCCTGACAAAATGATTTATTACTATTAGTCTTTCTGAGGTAGAGTATAGATGTTGGAGCACCCATAAATAAAATTATTATTATACATATATAAAAAAAAACGACCATGACACGCTCTGTGTTGGTCGTACAGTAAAATGTTTTGAATCATTGTTTTATTATACTATAATTTTTATGGCGTACATAGAAAAACGTATCAAGAAATAGAAAAATTAGATTCACTTTAATTCTTGAAAAATAGTTTCGAAGTTCAAGTTAAATAATTTTAAAAATTCGTAAGTGAAAAGAATCATAGGAAGTACAAAGACAGTTCTGAGGATGTAGCGGAATGCAAGTAAAAAAATTATTTTATTATTACCACTGCAACCGATCAAAAATGAAATTTTTGAGCCTCATATAAACTTTTAAATACTATTGATTGTTATTGACATTCATTGAATGTCAATAGTAAACATTAGATTAACCGAGAAACCTTATAAATGAACTATTAATCCTAAAATAAAAATTATGTCATATTGAAATATACGTAAATTTTATTACTATCGCTAGACAATCGTCAAATGCAGGTCAACATGAGGATATTTGTTTACAGAAACGATGTAAGTACCGACAACACTGTACGGGATTGCGTACGTCGTCAGCATATACAAATTATACACAAATGACCTGATTACGACGTAAACATGTATGGGGTTTAATACCGGTTATCAAATATAGCAAAAAAATTTTTTTCGTAATTCGTTACCCCTTGAAGGTTGCTCCAGGAGTGCAAAGTGCGCTCTTTCTATTTTTGATACATATACTCCTGAAATCCCATTAGATTCGGTGGGTCTGTGGTTGTCTGTTGCATGTACATGGCTTGACAACGTCGGTCAGATAAATATATATATATATATATATATATATATATATATATACCTAGTTTTGTCATTTGCAGAATATCACAGAATATTGATGTTAAGTTTTAAATAGACTACGTCACAAAATGGGATTCAGTACCGCCTGGCGGTTGGTTTCCTTTGATTTGAAGTCAATATTTATTAGTTAAAATTCTTATTTTATACATTATAATTTAATACGTCATTATTTTTGAAGAACAACATATTGTTCTTATTTTGACTATTAATGATTTTCTTTTTCGAAAAAATTAAGAATGTGACTGTAAGGTTCCAATTTGGAGCAGAATAATACACCATTATGCATTCTGAAACAAAATATTAATGTTTACTTAGTTTTAATTAAATAAATACTAAAGATATTTCGATTTTCAAATTATTTAAAAACGTAACCTATAAATATATCTTCGAATCCTTGTTTATATGTTTATAAAAACATTATTCTATAAATAAGGTATCTGAACTGTATATATTAGTATATACTTATCAAAGATATAAATGTTTTGCTCCAAAATTGAAAATATTCATAAAATTAAGGTAACAAAAGTAATGACACATGTATTTTAAATCTCCCAAAAAAATCCAAAGGAAACCGTTGCCAGATGGCAGCACATGTATGTGACGTCACACTAATATGGTCTATTATCTATAAAAATTATCTGAAATTACAGATAAAGATAATGAAAATACCTATCTAAATGAGATAATAGATAAAAATGTAAGAGTATCTAAAAAAGATGATAGATAATAATATGTCATCTAAATGCTTTATCTAGATAATGCTCAACAGCCGGTGGGTAAAATATTTGGGGGGACACTTTTTGATCCATATATTGCAATGGTGCCTAGCCTACGGCCCGCGGGCCTAATCTGGCCCAACAATAGGATTCAAACGGCGCGAATGAAATTTCTGTCACATGCTTTTTCTAGAATCACCCTTTCTCAAAAGTTTTCCGGAATTTCTCTACTCCCCCGGTCGTTAATTGATTTTCAGAATTTGATTTCTCTGATTTTGTCTTCTGTGATTTTTAAATATCTGGTCCCCAATCCAACTCAATCTGGCCTATGAAACATATGTAGAATTCATATACACAATATATTAAAGTAGAGGGAATACGAATTTTCTAAAAAACGCGATGTGTAAGTTGGTAAAAAAATTTGATGACCTAAGTTGACCATAATAACATTAAAAATGATAAAAAATATTTCGCTTTCAAATTATATTTCCAACTGCGACTTGAAAGTGAATAATTTTTTATTATATATATTTTTTTATTAAGTTCCGAGCTACAGACAGATCGGTTGTTAAAAAACAGTAGCTGTGGGTGCGCCATTCTAAATTATTACCATTGTGTTTTACTGAAATTTCTATTAATGTTCTATTTCTATTTTGGTTCGATTGAGAAATATTCAATTTTGACCAATGAGGAACAATATTTTCTATTAATAATATAATTTCATAGTTAAGCACGATAGTTTTAATATAACGCACTGTATCCAGTTTCACTTCTGAGTACTTTTCACAAATCAAAACAAATGAAGGTTAGGCCACCGGCCTAAATTCACTAACACATACACACTAACAACTCGCCGCTGTTGCCCTTTCCAGTTCATTTTTGTTACTTGTGTAGATAAATACATTAGAAATCGCATGTGGTAACGCTGTCTCGGGACACCACGAGGTAGTGTCCCGGGCATGGATTTCTAGAACTAAATTTATAAAATCTAACACATTGAAAAATATTTGAATTTGAAATAATAAAAATAAATATATGCAGATATATTTAGCTAGTTTAATGCATTTTTAAAGTATAAATGAGATTTTAAATTCAGTTTTTCTTATGAAAATGTTTAAGGAGGACACTGTCCCAGCGCCACCCTGTCTCAGCCGCTACTGCGTAAAGTGTTCGTTTGTATTTATGAACTTGTTCGGGACAATCAAAATCTACACTTGCTCGGGAGTGAGTGTAGCTTCAGGCAACCTGTAAAAAGACGGCAAACTTAATCTAACTTGGTTATAATATGTAATCGGCCTAGTGGAAATTTTTATTTTACATCTATCTATTATATATCGATCATGAATTGAGTAATATGTATAGAAGAAAAGTACCACTCATACAATGCAGACAATGCTAATAAGTAAAATAAATAAATTGATTTATAAGTTTTATAAAATCTATCAAAACTCGAATTTTTATTATTTATTTTTATAACAAATATTACTTTAGCACAAATTTGTTTTAAAAAGTGAGGTTATCAACTTTGTCTCGAAATGTCATCCGTTTGCCTAGAAAACCGGTTGTATTCCTATTTTGAGCAGTTCGGAAGAGGTTTTTATTTGCACTGTGACGTCAGCCACTCTTGTCCTGGACAAGTTTATTGCAAAAAAAAACAAACAGACCTTAACAAAAATGTGTGTGAAGTGTGTTTTTTTACACATTTCATGGTTTTTTAGGTATTTAATAAGTGCAAGAAACCAACAGAATGCTGGATGTCTAAGAACATTTGATTGATAAAAAGTCTTTTGATATTCATTTTTATTCGATATTTGAGTAATAAGAGTTTCTTTTTAATTTTTTTAAACTATATCACGATAAAATTTACATTAAAAGATCCCAGCGATTTTTTCTACATTTGCTTCGTATCTAAGACTTCATTAAATTAGACATATATTGATAAATGGCTTCTTTAAAAGGTGAGGTTATACATCCTCAAATTTGACTAATTACATTAATTTAAGTTTGGCAACTTGGATATATCTAGGGGCTAATGTGTTTTAATTATTTTTGAAATAATTAAAATAGATTTGTTTACATTTAATGTCTAAATGGGACTTAACGAAAATAAATGAAATTGTTGCTACTTTCTTTCAAATGCATCAGTGAGGTAGAAATGTAGTTTAAGTTTCCGTTGTATCACTTAGCAGTGGCTCTAGATAGGTAAATATTATAACAAAATAAGTTCTTACCGTTTCCGGAAATAATAATATTAACCTGGAATAGTAGTTTACATTTTCACTGCTGTTGAAAAGTTTACGTAAAGATTTCTTATGTTTGAGACAGATACAACAAATACCTGTTAAGAAGTACATTATAATTGAGATTCTTCCAACAATTGATATTCTAACCAGATAGTTTATTAAATAAAAATTTGATACGTAACAGTCCGTGCAGATTATATAACCCGACGCCAGTAAAAATATTGGACTCAACAATGGCCGATGGCGGCGGTGCATCGCCGTAAAACAGTTGATCGAAACGAGTAATGTGAAAGTTGTCCTCATTTGCTTACATGTTAAATCTTCGATTTACAATGAATAGCTATCCTTACTAAATCATTTCAATTAATATATTAATAAGTTAACAACATTGATGTTATCTCTAGCTTTAAAATGCTTTTAGAGCACCTTCACTCATTTTCCCTTCTATATAGCATTTTCTCATACTTTTCTTCCTATTTATCTCTTCCACAACACGGAATATATTTATTAAGTTCACAAATTGTTTTTCATTTGGAAAAAATGGAAGTGGATGTTTCTATCACTTATTTTCCTAGAGTGACAACCAAATACACAGCAGGTTGTATTATGACAACTCATTATAACACAAAATAATCTAAAAAATTATAATAGTTGCTATCAAAAGTTAATGTTACAAACAAACTGCAACAAAGTTTAAACTCGATACAAACAACACGAGGTAAACACATGTAAACAATAAACCGTTACTAGCCAAACAAGTTCAGATTTTGTCTCCCTGGTGCAAGATTATTAAAGTAAAGGTTGTCTCGTAACTTCTGACCAATCAGAGCGTGAGAGGGAATACGTCATAATACGGATTAGTTCAAACTAGAATACAAAATTATTGTAAATGTTGCATGTTTTTAAATATTTTTATTGCCTATATTCATAATAGATATTTATTTCAAGACAGTTCTACTGAATAAATTATAAATAAAAATCTAAGGAAATTTTTATACTGATTTATATCAAATTTAAAGTGATGGGTATTTGTATTATAGTTAATAAATAATAATAAAATCGAATGCAAATATAATTTTAAGAATATTTAAATAAAAATAGACTATAATTGCTATAATTTGTTTTTCTATTGCGAAAAGAACTAAAAACAGCTCTTCTAACGCCGGAAAACCAGGCCTTAATATACCAGGAGTAGGTGAGTCAATTTTTATAAACGAACATCTGACAAGTCACAATAAGCAACTTTTCAAAAAAGCTAGAGAAACGGCTAAAGATAGGGACTACAAATTTGTTTGGATAAGAAATTGTCTGATACATATACGCAAAAATGAGACTTCACCTACTAAAATCATAAAATGTGAATCAGATCTAGCAAAAATGTAAAATTGTCCGATTTATTTTTCTTTCCTTTTCGTATTTAAATTAATAAAATTTTTACTTTAAAATGGGTATCTCGGTATATTACCCGAATGTACGAGGGTTGCGTACTAAAACTCACACGTTCTACAATAATATTCTAAATAGTGACTACGATATTTTATGCATAACCGAAACATTTCTAGTGTCTGGAATAAACAACAGCGAACTATTCACCTCTGAGTATAACGTTTTCAGAAGAGATCGAGAAAATAGTGCCTCTTATAAGCACGGCGGGGGTGGTGTTCTTGTGGCAATAAGAAAAACAATACCAGTGAAGTGTCGTGATACGTGGAATAGTGCGGCAGAAGATATTTGGATTTCTGTTGGTACTGGATCAAATAAATTTCATCTTTGTGTAATTTATCTTCCTCCTGGAGACGAGAATGCATTCTTATCTTTCATGGGAAAATTAGACGTAATTATGAGCGACATTGGTAACGACACTGTTTTCATATGTGGAGACTTTAATTTACCTAACATTTTTTGGACGCGAGGTAATACAGAATGCTTAATACCTATTAACTACTCAGATAACCGGTCTACACTGTTTGTGGACACAATGTCGTTATGCGAGCTCACACAATTTAACTCTGTAAATAACTTTGTAAATAATAATATTCTAGATTTAGTCCTTTCAAATACTTTACAGGCCATACGATATGTAGAAAAGAGTAGCTTTGCCATTGTACCGGAAGATTCTTATCATCCCTCTTTATAATTTAACATTTTACATTTAACATTTTTATTTCAAAATAATTCAAACTTAAAAAATAAAATTTTAAACAGATGTTTCAATTTTTCAAAGGCAAATTTTGAGAGAATCGATAACGACCTTCTTGCTACAGACTGGCAGAACTTACTAGAAAATTGTTCAATTGATTTAGCAGTTAGTGTGTTCTATAAAATGTTAAGCAATATTTTGGAATGTCATGTGCCTCGAAAGCGGAATTTTAATAAACGGTATCCACCGTGGTACAGCGCATCAACTATTAAAGTTATAAAAGAAAAACGTAAATACCATACCTACGCGCTGGAAACGTTTCAATAATGGACTCGATTATTTGACGTTCAGTACTCTTAGAGGAAAATGTAAATTTTTAATTCAAAACGACTATAATAATTATTTGTTAAACGTCGAGAATAATGTTATAAATAATCCAAAATTCTTCTGGAAGTATTATAAAGATAAGAAAAATTGACATTCGAACATACCAAATATAATGTACTACAATAATCTGAGCTCAAACGATGGTCAGTCCATTGTTGAAATATTCTCTGATTATTTCAAGTCTGTTTTCGAGCCTGCCCCAACGTCCACGAAGTATCAAAATCAACATCAGTTAAATCTCTTTTACGAAGAGTCTGTATACGCCGAAAATCTTATTGATAACTGTAGTCTTTACACAAGACTTAAAGAGCTAGATTCTACCAAAGGAGCCGGAGACGATGGTATCCCTACATGTTTATTAAAAAATTGTTCTTCCGGTGTCACTGTCCCGTTAGCTATACTGTTTAAAAAATCCCTATCTAGTGGAATATTTCCAGCAGTATGGAAAAAGGCATTAATTGTTCCAATTTACAAAACTGATGATAAAGCTCTTGTTAATAATTTGAGTCTATTATCTATAATGAAATTTTCTCGAATGTATGCATACCACAACAACACGGTTTTTTTTAAAATAGATCATGTGAATCTAATCTTCTTTATTATTTACAACAATTATCTAGTGCGTTAGACTCGCGAATACAGGTAGATGCAGTGTATACAGATTTTAGCAAGGCCTTTGATAAAATAGACCATTTGATACTATATGAAAAACTTGTCGAAGCCGGTGTGCATGGTATCTTACTGCGCTGGTTATGTTCATATATAAATAACCGTTCGCAAGCGGTTACAGTCAATGGATACAAATCAAAATTTTATACCACAACTTCGGGTGTACCACAGGGCTCTCATCTAGGCCCTTTATTATTCATAATATATATCAATGATATAATAAAGTGCTTCAAGCATGCACAATTTTTACTTTACGCAGATGATCTTAAAATATTTTCCAAAATAACATCTATTTCTGACTGCCATCCTCCGCTAGGTACTACACTTCTACTAACGCTAAAATGATATTTTAAAAATTAAAGGCTGCCAATAAAGGATGCTATTATAAATTTAATAGGCAGTTAAAGGATAAAGTGCCCAAACATCATGTTGCGAAAATTACATGATTATGGCCCGGTTGCAAGAATCAAGTCAAAATATTTCCGATAAGACGTTGAAGGGCCACATCCTTTGAATATCCCCCTACAAGCAAGAAATTAATTTAATTTTTATCGTTCGATTAATGAAGGATTAAAAGACGGGTGTACAAAATGAAATATATGGGGGGTGCAGAGGGGTTGATTTTGATATATATTTTTTTACAATAAATAGAAATATTCTCATCTTTACCTATAAGGGATGATTTTTATTTGGTTGTGATAATTGCTAACTATGATTAAATGTAAAGTATGGAAATAAAATATATAACACAAATAGATACACATATGTTTATTGGTTTTGAAATATAACAAGTCTGTTGAACATTTTTCTTTTTAATACCTTGTGTATATTCAACAATTTAGCACAGTAATGTAGTCTTATATTTACATAAGTTTTTACAATTAAATCAAATAATTGACTTTTGTGGTTTTTGAAAATAGCTTGATTGGATATATGTTCATCCATATTTGAAAATGTTTGTCTGTATATAGCATTTTTTACCTTCATTTGAATAATGTTATTTATATTTTTTTAATAAATTTTGTTATTATTAACCCTTTCCACTCCAATGTCGAGTGTCACTCGACATTGATTTTGTTCCATCAGCTCCAATGTCGAGTGACACTCGACATGGTGTAATACTTCTTTTTGCGGACAATTTTAAAATAAGAAGAATTTTTTTACTAAAATTTTTGAATCACGATTAAAAGAAACATATTCTAGAATCGCAAGATACTTTAGTACCGGCTATGGTAGAGATAGAGTTATTTTGGTGCAGGTATCGATATTACAAAAGTACACTATTGTCCGTTCAAAGGTGAGTATGCAGTACAGGACATATGGAGTAGTTCTTTTTCATACTCTCTAATGGGTTTACACAATGACGCTATCCTTTTCTTGCTTGTCGACGTTGCTAGCTCTAAAACGCGCTGATCTGTGAAGACGCAGTATTCTACAAATGGTCATTTGTTTTTGGTGAGTGTTATTTTGAGTTTTATAAGAGTTGATTGAATTATAATGTAGTATCATATAATAACTCGTAAAATAAAGGTTATCAGATAAGAAAAAAATCAACTTTATTTACAAAATAAAAAAAAACTAAAAGTTAAAAAAACGCAGTTTTGGCGTGGAGCTGGTGGAATAAAAACAAAAAAAGGCTTGGAGTGGAAAGGGTTAATGAAACATCATTATACTTTGCTGTTTTTACATATCTCCTCAACATCAAATGAAGGTTTTATTAAATTTCTACGATCTTTTAATAAAATCAAATAATTACTGGTACGATTACCCTCTAAAAATGCGTGACAAGTTAATTTCATTTTTACTTTCCTGATAACAAATCCTGCTATATACTCACAAACATCTTCTACAAACGGCGACAACGAATACATTGTATTAACATAATCATGATCTTCTGTTATCATAATATTACAATCAATATCAGAAATACTGTCATTGACTGGAGCACCTGGTAACATTTCTAAATTCGATTATCGGGATTCTTTTAAACGAGGAAATTATTGTACGAATTCGCTGTGTTACGCCGCTGTGTACCAGTTTTCACGTCAAGACGTGTCTGGACGTGCGACTTAAATATTTTCTTTTTATATTACCGATATGTCATCGAAAAGAAAACTTGTTGTACTATCTTTAAAAGACAAATTAGACATCATCAGTGCATTGAAATGAGATGACTCAGGACGTTATTGGTCTGATAAATATGGCGTCGACACTTCCACAATATCGGATATAAAAAACCAAAGTGAAAAAATTACAGTTTGCTGAACGTATATATATCAATAAAAAATATTCATGCTTAATGTATGTAATTTTTCTTTCCTATTCCTTCTTACTTTTTTTTCGATTATCCGGATTTTTCGTTATTCGGACTACCTTCATCCCCGACCTAGTCCGGATAATCGAGGTTCTACTGTACTACAATTGCCAAATTCTGAACCCATTACATCATGATGCACCAGTAACCGTTTATAGGCAGCTTTAAAATGTCTGGCTGTTGGATTGTTGCTGAACCCACCTTTGCCCCTTATTGTGCCAAGCAAAGTCTCAACATGATCTTGAGACAATTTATGTGTCAATAAATAAGTAGTGTTATATTTTTCTTTTAAAATTTGAAACAAATTCAAAGAATTCAATAAACAAATATATAGACCCAAATATCCTGTAGATCTTCTAGAAGACAATATTGGTTCGTTTGAATTGTTTTTTAAATTTTGTAGGTATGCCCAAACTTGCTCTGTGTAAGTTTTGTATATTTCAAATGTGTCATCGCAGATTGGCTTATTATATTTTTTATTAAAATAAACTTCTTGAATTAAGTATATCAAAAGTATTATTAAAAATAAATAAAAATTCAGATGTAGCCTGCACATAATGCAAAATTTTATTTTTACAATATAATAATGCATGGCTCACTCTCTCGTTGAGAACTTGGACAGCTAAACGAACATTCATTTTTTCATTTTGAAAATTAATGTGTCTCGCAGTTAATTTAGTTCCTGCCCGAAGACTTTCTGCTTTTTCAAGTTCATACAATTTTTTTATATAACTCCACTGAATATAGCCCCTTTTCATTCTCAAGCGTTTTATAAACCCTAAGGAATTCCGTACTAACTTTATTAGCACTTTCTCCCCAGTAATAGGGTGCAAAAAACTGGGTTTTAATAAGTTAGTATTAAACGAAGCTCCTAAATTGACGACACATCAATTTATTATTAATAATAATAATAATAATAATGTAATTCTTCTCAAGTCCAGCTGAGAAGAATATATCTCTCTCAAGGAGGAGGGAAAAGAGGTCCAAGTATATGGACCTCTTGTCCGAGCTTAGAAAGCTGTATCCCGGGTATAAAGTTAGGCTTGTAGTCCTGATAGTTGGTGTTTTGGGTGGTATGAAAGCCTCCTATCGAAGGGAAATCGAGTCCATTCCCGTCTGCAGATCTTCTGCCAACTCTTTGATCTGCAGGATGCAGAAAGCAGGGGTCACTCCGCATTGTGCGGGCACAGGATCTGGCGTAATTTCCGCGGCTGCATATCGCTAGGGTTTGGGATGCAGTAGTGTGTATTTAGCTCCACTAGTCTTTAGTATGACGCGGCTCAAAAGGTTGCTGAAGTTTGAGATTAGTGGACGCTTGTCAAGACCTGACAAACCCCATAATAATAATAATAATAATAATAGAAAGCAGTGCTGCTCGGGTTACTCCGCATTGTGCGGGCACTGGATCTGGCGTAATTTCCGCGACTGCAGATCGCCAGGGTTTGGGACGCAATCGTGTGTATTTGGCTCTACTAGTCTCTAGTATGACGCGGCTTATAAGGTTGCTGAAGTTTGAGATTAGTGGACGCTTGTCAAGACCTAACAAACCCCATAATAATAATAATAATTTATTATTCCTTTGACAATTACAAAATGTATAGGAAAAGTCATACTGGTGCAATACATACATTATTGTGTACAATCTGACAAATATTCCTCCACAGAATAGTAACATTTAGATATCAGCATTTTTTTTTTAGGTGGTTTTTAAATTTATTTTCTATAATTAATGATTTTAAAATATTTGGCAATAATTTGGACAATTTTTAAAAGTTGAAATTTTATGTTTAGGAATTTCCAATTTATTATTGTCAGATCTAGGCCGTAGTTATGAAAATCATTTAATTTTTTAAACGAGTAAAAATGTTTCCATTCATGAATCAAATGTTTGTAAATGTAAATGCATGGTAAACTTAGTAATTCTAGCTCTTTGTAAAACTTTTTGCAATTCGTTCTTTTGGGAATCCCAGCAATAGTTCTAACAATCCGTTTTTGAATATAGAATGTTCTTTTAGCTTCAGTAGATTTGTCCCAAAACATTACGCTGTAAGAAACTAGGGAGTAAAAAGTAGCAAAATAATAGGATTTCAAAGCAGATAAGTTACAGACCTGTTTTAGCCTGTAAATTGAAAAGCACACCCTTGCTAGCTTTGAACAAAGAGCTTGAATGTGTGGATGCCATTTGAGGCGCTTGTCTAAAATAATCCCTAAATAATTAGCTTCATTTGTTGAAATAATTAAATTATTATCAATACTGATAGGTATGTCCAAGGTTCTATTAAAATTTCTCGTCTCAAAATGAATAACGCTTGTTTTAAGTATCATTCACAGCTCATGTTTTAATAGATAGTACGTAATTCATAGTGTTAATGTTAACGCATAACAATGTTAGTTCTACACAAATCTGTATAAGCATTCATAGCTCCAATTTAGTAGATAAGCGTAAGAAAATATTTAACGCATAATGTTAAAAGTTTGTATATCTCAAACTTCTGACATTAACATTAAAACACTGACAACTGTCAAAATGAAGGCATATATTATACTTGAAATTCGAATAAGACTTGTGGATGCAGCTTGTGACATAATTATTAGTAAAAATGTTGAAACTAATATTGAAAAATAGATGTGAAGTGAGAATTTTTACATATTTCAGGGTTTCGCAGGTATACAGTGATACATTTCAAAATAGACGAATATATTATACAGGAAATTATAAAAAGACTTGTGGCTGCAGTTTATGATGTACTAATTAATAAATGTGTTGAATCTAATAAAAAATTAATGTGAAGTGTGAATTTTCACATATTTTAGTGTTTTTCAGGTATCTAGTACCCAAGTTAAAGCAGCTATATGTGTTTTTCTTGCGGTAATCAAGTCAAAATGAACAATATTTTGAAAATAATGTACCGTTTGTTATTCTATGTACAAAGAGCTTTTCCTTAAAATACTACATGAACTTTTAAAATAAAATATGTATTTTTTCAACAATAAAAAAATTAATCTGACAAAAAATCCTTTTGAACTATTTTGGTTTCCATCAATGTACATTATTGAGATTTTTTTCAGATTTTTAGACCAACACTTCTAGGAAACAGGGTGGAAACAAAAGTTAACTATTTTTTGTGAAATTAGGCAAAAAGTTAGGTTAGAGTGAGTAGCTTCAGAAACATTATAGTTATTTTATTTAATAATTAACTTAATAAATATTATTTTGGTTCTTTTTAGAAGTACATTAATAAAAAAAACAATACATATATTTAATAACAAGATATTTTTATTATAAATTGTTTAGTAATTTCTATTGCGAGTAGATGGCAGCCAGATCGATTTATCTATTAAAACATGAGCTATGAATGGTACCAAAGTGTTGTGACTAGCCACTAACATTATCCATTAACATTATGCACTATGAATTACGTACTATCTATTAAAACATGAGCTGTGAATGATACTTTATTCACATTAAATAGTAAATTGTTATCTTTACACCATTCATTAAAAACGCTTAGATCTTGGTTGGTTAATTCAGACAACACCCCCGAGTTGACTGCACTTAGAACAATAGCAGTGTCATCAGCATATGTAAAGAGCTTACCCTGTGTGTTGACACTAGCCAAATAATTGGTGTACAAAATGTATAACAGCGGAGAAATTACTGAACCTTGGGGCAGGTCAATATTGGTTAATATCTCGGTAGATTTTAAGTTATTTAATGCAACTAATTGTTTGCGGTTACATAAGAAATTTTTAATCCACTCGAGAGCTAATTTATTAAGAAGCTTTTTATGATTTACACTGTCAAATGCATTGCTTAGATCAATTAAAAGACATAAAGTTTCTGAAGTCTTATCAATAGAGTCCGGTAAATATCTGCAGCGGTACTTTTAGTAGGTGTTTTTCGATAAAATGCGACACATGTGTTATCTGTAGTAATAAAATGTAATTATATATATTTGTAATGTGCCGTGCTGACAAATACTGTAGCGTATAAAAATTCAACATCTTATCAAAAACTGACCAATGGCAAAGGAGTGATTGGAATCATCTAGGATATAACCCCAAAATAATGACATGTCGTTATTAAGATAAGAATTCATTGCGGTACAAATGTTTTATTCTTTTGTTTTTTGTTGGTCTTTATTTCCAAATAGTAAAAAATTGAAAAATGAAAAAGTTTATAAACGATATTATTTATTATTAATAAATAGTATACACAAGCAAAATAAATGCAATTTTAATATCAATAATAATAATAGTAGGGATGGGAACGATATATCGAAAATATCGATACTTTAGAGAAATATATCGATATTTGAAATGCGATATATCGCGCAAAATATCGATATTCGCACAAAATATCGGTATTCTTGTATATTTACTACATTTAAATATATGCTGTTCACTTTTGTAGAAACAAACTATTCCAAACGTTTAGGCGGAACTAATTTTTGAAATCTAGTAATTTTTATCAATTAATTCGGACTTTTGGTCATTTTGTTTAGGCTTTGAAAATCATGCTCACATTGCAAATTCTGGATTAAATTGATTGTCATTATAAAATGTCCTTTTCATTACATTTTAGTTTTTTGTCATTCTTAATAAAAATTTCCCATTTATTATTTTTTTTTGTCTTCAAAATATGGAAAAATGTATTAAAATATTTGACATGTGTCATTCGTTTCCATGGTTTCACTGTTAGAATTTTAATTTCTCACATACCAAACCTGAAACATGAAATAACCCAAGCAAGGTCCCTTTTCGTGAGGAAAAAATAACACAGCCTAAAATAACGAAATTTCCACTTAGTTCCGCCTAATCGTTTGGAATAACCTGTAAGACGAAATTTTGATTTCAATAATTTGCACCTTTGAAATTGTCATGTTGGTATAAAAAAATTATAAAAAATGTCATTTTCTTAATAATGATCATAACCATAAATCTAAAGTCGGTTTTACAGTGTAAGGAATATTTTTAATTGATATTTAAAGACCGTAATACATTATAAAAGTAACCAAAAAATCTGGTGTGTCCTTACAAAAGTGAACAGCATATATATATATTTAATTAAGAGAGCTGTTTACAAGGATAATATTAGAAAGTTGGTTGGTATCTGGGTGAGTACCAACTGTAAAGTGATTGTCTGTCAATTGGCGACTTCTTTTCCCGCCAAGCCAACCAAAAAATAAGTAATTTATATATCTTACATGTTACGTGTTAGTTATTTCGATATATCGAAAATATCGATATTTTTACTTCGATATATATCGAATATCGATATCACACTTACGATGTATCGAATCGCGCATATATCGATATTCAAAAATAAATTCCCATCCCTAAATAATAGTAAGAAATTTTTCGACTTGGTGTGTGTTGTAGTGAGTTTTTTTTTCTTTTATCAATAATAATAATAACTAATAATAATATTTATGAAAGTAATAAGTTTTTATTTATTTAAAGAAATCAGAAAAATTAGTTCTTTTCGATGTATATTCTTTCTTGAAAAAAGAAAAAGACCTCTCTACATCAATACTTGTTATTGATGCATAATTATAAAAAGTATATATTTCTTTATATTTATTAAATATATCCTGATTTGATAATAAATTGATAGAAAATTGTAGTAATACTTGTAGGTCAGGATTTTTATTAAATATACTATCAAATTTTGCAGACAAGTGCAAACCAAACTCGCCGGGAACAGATTTCAGTTTATTTACTCTCCAATAAATAATATTTAAAGATTATGACAACGCCTGGTTTTGTTTTTCTAAATTTACTATGGTTGAAGGAAGAAATTCAAAATTATTCTTTATGAACTTTAACTCTTCATAAATATTTGGTTTTTGTATTATATTTTTTGATATTATAATGCTTTGAGCATCCGGAGTTAGATTGAAAATAAAAAATTTTAAAACTTCAAAATTGTTAACATTAAATAACGCCGCTTCAAGCCAAGATCCCCAACGTGTTACAACAGGATTTGGTGGTAAGGGTAAATTTGGACATAATTCTTTATATAAGGATACTCTTAATGGTACTACCCTTTTTCACCAATCTCCTATGTCAAATAGGCTTTGAGAAAAGAACTTGGTATAAGCGTTTTACTTTTGTAAGAACAAACTAAGAGGAAATTTTGTTGTTGGTATTAAAAAATGTCACTTTTTTAAAATGTCGATCCATTTGACATATGTCATAATGAAAAATGATATCTTAATTAAAATGACCATAACCTGAAAACCTAAAGTTGGTTTTACAGTGTAAGGAATATTTTTAAATAACATTTAAAGTTAGTAATACACTATAAAAGTAACCAAAATAACCAGATCTAGTTTGTTCTTACAAAAGTGAATAGCTTATATGCCCAATACAGTCTATATATAGTATGCTCATATCAGATAGGGCGCTTTATAAGTAAATAAGTTAAAATTATTCGTTCAAAATAAAGTTTAAAATAGCACGCCTATGGCAAAAGTACCGTTGCATATATTTGTCGGACTCTAGAGTTATCAATATTAACGTGAATATTATTTAATAAGGCGATAATGACATTTTCTGTAGTTAGAGACTTTCTGAAACCAAACTAATGGCTATGAACAAGATTATAGTTATATATAAATTGATTGAGACGTGTAACCATTAACTTTTCTAATATTTTTGAAAAGGTTGACAGTATGGAGGTTGGGCGGTAGTTTTCAATTTCTTTTACATCCTCCTTCTTGTGAAGTGGCCTAATAATGGTTGTTTTTAAAATGGATGGAAAGGTACCAGTGGTAAGACTCTGATTACATAGATGATTTATGGCAGCTCCATCAAATGTCACTGAGTGACAGTGAGCCCCAGTTAAATGGAGAAGTTCCAAGCAGTGCTTTAGCAGCTGTGCCTGCTCTGGTCCAGACACACCATTAACCAAAAAATATCCTAATGGTATTTCCCATCGTTGAACCAGGCTGACAGCTAAAAAGATCAATGTATTTTTTGCTTTTGGTACATTGCAGTCATCTGCATCTATAATGATGTTGCAATAATCTACAAAACCAATGTACCGCTGACCATCCCAATCTACATGTTCTTTTATAGACATTTCGTCAATAACAATATTTATAACAGGGGATAGGCATGATTTTTATTTTATTTTTTATTATATTCCTCTTGTTGCATATAAACATAAAAAGCAGTTTTTAATTTGAAGGCTTAAAAAATCATAAATGTATGTAGCGCGCGAAAACCACGTGTGACGTCAGACCCTACATAGTGTACGGCGCACAGCCTACACGGTCTGTAGTGAACTTATTTGCTTGTATAACTTTTATAGATTGTGTAAAGTTATAGTGATTTTAATTAAAATAAAGTTATTCTACATGTTTACCGAATTAAATTATATATTAAAATATATAAAATATGGAAGATCCAGGGGCCCAGTACTTCGAAACATCGAAAATATTGTTAAGTACCGATGTGACCAAATACTTTATTTAGAACTCCACAAAAACAATTTATTTCATTACCTAATGGTGAAAAACAAAAGAAAAGGAAGAAAAGAATCAATGTTGGGTAAATTGTCACTCTGAGCCCTAACATAATCTTTATCTGCCATTTTAATAATAAATGCGTGAAAAATTGTTTAAAAAACAAATACAAAACTCTCAAACAATACACGTTAGAGTTGGCAATAACAATTAATCAATCGATTAATTGATCATTTGATTAATCGAAATGTTATAATCGATTTTGATTAAATTGGTAAAAAATAATCGATTAATTGATTATGAAATAAAAAAAGAAACATGTTCATTCACCTACAAAAAAAAAAAAAAAATGGGACAGTCTTAATGTTGTATTTTAAAGGCTGATATAAAACCATTTGACCGTTTTATTAGGAAAACATAAGTAACGAAAGGTAATACAATGTCTGCATAAAGAAATATCTTTTTTTTTACAAACAGGCTGTAACAATAAATAATGCCCATTTGAACGAATACTATATAATATTGATATTGCATATTAAGTACTTTTAATACAAATAATTCATTGTTAAAATAAATTTTTACTTATTGAAAAGAAGAGAACAAAGTCTTTTTACCGACCAGTGTATCAACAATATAACTAAGTAATTTCTTGAAAATAAAATAAATGTATCGATTAATAATAAATTAATCGAAACTTTATTTATTAAAAAATATTGTATGATTAATCGATTAATTGAAACAAAATAATCGATTATTTCAATATACGATTAATCGTTGCCATCTCTAATACACACGTAAAGGCTTGTGTAGGTAGTCTGGGACGTCTAGGGTCTGACGTCATGCTCAGTCGTATTTAGTCGGCAACATTCGCGCTGTGGTCGGCTTTATTTAAAATTTATAATATTTTAATTTCGCTGAAATAATAATTAAAATGTGATTTTTGTTTTGTTAGGTGACATAACTAATATTAAAGTATCAAAAAAATGTACTTTTAAAAACATATAAATTCTATGCGTATCCCCTATTGTAGTCCTTTCTATGCTACACATTTTATCGACTCAAAAGCTTCTTTCGTGAAACCAGGCTCACCGTTTACTACTTCATACCATCTGCTTAGTGTCCTTGAATGTGGTAACAAATTGGCAAAACATTTTCTAATATATTTATATGCTCGCGTCGAATGAAATTGCGATGTTGTTGCAAATATTTTTAATTCGTCAGAATATTTTAAAATTTTTGTTTTTCTTTTTTTTCTCAATTGTGTTCGAATTAAATTTTCCAGTGTTGGAGATGCAATAGCCTGAAAAAGGTAAGTAATAAAAATAACTAATTCTAAATTAACCCCTTCATGAACTGGAAACATTATTTACAAATTCAAATTCGTACATAAAAGGGTCGAAATAATTTAAATACAAAATCAGTTGTTTTTAAATTTTTTTTAATTGTTGCTAAAATTTAACACTTTTTTTTTATGAAACTCGGCTTTACTTATTATGAGATACTTGTGGATTATAATGCAAACATTTATACTACAGGAGATTGTATGTAAATATATTTTCATCTAGGTATTTGGCAGGTATATAAATTAGTAAACTCCATTCACAATAAATATCAGATGACGTCACACTTGGTTTCAACATCAATCCATAACTCATAACTCAACTGTTGGTACATTTTTCCAATGTTGTAATTGGATTGTTCAATCGTTATTTGTCAGGTGGACATTTAAGTGCTTATTTAGTGAGGTTATATTTTACTATTTTTAAATTTTACTGTAATAAAATTGCCCAAAGCTCTTAGTAGCCGTGCTCAAAGGATGGTTTTGTCTCTTATTAATTATTTTGAAAGATATTAATTTGATTTTAGGAGAGCATGTTACTGTCGACACTATTAATATAAAATTACATGAAAGGGGTACCTTATTAAACTACCATTTCTAACAGAGTGATTAAGACTAAAATTTAAGGGTTTTTTAAAACTCATAAAAGAGTAGTAGATATCAAATTTTAGCTTGATCGTAGCAATAGTTTTCAAGATATTGGTCGAGTTAATTTTTAAAAACTGCAATGGTACCTTAGTAAACTACCATTTCTTACAGAGCGATTGAGACCAAAATTGTAGTGTTTAATAATAACTGTAAAAATGCTTTATCGTAATGACTTTTTTCCAGAATGAAATCGTTTGTGAGTAAGGAGACCTGAAGACTGTGCAAATGTTTTATCACACTGATCACATTTCAATGGTTTTTCTCCAAAATGTATTCGTTTGTGTCTAATAAGTTTAGATGATTGTGAAAATGCTTTGTCACACTGATCACATTTAAATGGTTTCTCTCCAGAATGTACTCGTTTGTGAGTAATGAGACCTGAAGGCTGTGCAAATGTTTTATCACAGTGATTACATTGGAATGGTTTTTCTCCAGAATGTAATCGTTTGTGTCTAATGAGATCAGATGACTGCGAAAATGCTTTATTACACTGATCACATTTGTATGGTTTTTCTCCAGAATGTATTCGTTTGTGTCTAATGAGATCAGATGACTGCGAAAATACTTTATCACACTGATCACATTTGTATGATTTCTTTCCAGAATGTATGCATTTGTGTTTAATGAGATCTGATGACTGTGAAAATGCTTTACGACATTGCCTACATCTGAATGGTTTCTCTCCAGAATGTGATCGTTTGTGAGCAATCAGATTTGAAGACACTGAAAATACTTTATCACATTGATCACATTTAAATGGTTTGTCTCCAGAATGTATTCGTTTGTGTATTATGAGAGTTGATGACTGTGAAAATGCTTTATCACACTGATCACATTTGAATGGTTTTTCTCCAGAATGTGATCGTTTGTGTATTATGAGAGTTGATGACTGTGAAAATGCTTTATCACACTGATCACATTTGAATGGTTTTTCTCCAGAATGTACTCGTTTGTGAGTAATGAGACCTGAAGACTGTGCAAATGTTTTATCACAGTGATTACATTTGAATGGTTTTTCTCCAGAATGTATTCGTTTGTGTCTAATGAGATCAGATGACTGCGAAAATGCTTTATTACACTGATCACATTTGTATGGTTTTTCTCCAGAATGTATTCGTTTGTGTCTAATGAGATCATATGACTGCGAACATACTTTATCACACTGATCACATTTGAATGATTTCTTTCCAGAATGTATGCATTTGTGTTTAATGAGATCTGATGACTGTGAAAATGCTTTACGACATTGCCTACATCTGAATGGTTTCTCTCTAGAATGTATTTTCCTGTGTCTAATGAGGTGTGATATCTGCGAAAATTCTTTAGCACAATGATCACATTTGAATGGTTTCTTTCCAGAATGAACTCGTTTATGAGTAATGAGATTTGATGAATATGAAAATGCTTTATCACACTGACCACATTTGAATGGTTTCTCTTCAGAATGAGATCGTTTGTGTTTAGTGAGATCTGATGACTCTGAAAATGTTTTAACGCACTGATCACATTTGAATGGTCTCTCTCCAGAATGTATTCGTTTGTGTCTAATGAGATCTGATGACCGTGACAATGCTTTATCACACTGCTCACACTTGAATGATTTTTGTCCAGAATGTATTTTCCTGTGTCTAATGATATGTGATGACGTTGAAAATGCTTTATCACACTGCTCACATTTGAATGGTTTCTCTCCAGAATGTATTTTCTTATGTCTAATGAGATGTGATGAGCTTAAAGATATTTTATTACACTGATCACATTTGAATGATTTCTTTCGAGAATGTATGCGTTTGTGAGAAACCAGATTTGAAGACTCTGAAAATGCTTTATCACATTGATCACATTTGAATGGTTTCTCTCCAGAATGTATTCGTTTGTGTATTATGAGACTTGATGACGTTGAAAATGCTTTATCACACTGCTCACATTTATATTGTTTCTCTTCACAATGTATTTTCCTGTGTCTAGTGAGATGTAACGACCTTGTTGTTGTGGTTTGTTTACGCTTGTTAATGACCAGCGACTTCCAACTCTCATTTGATTCACTGGAAGATGTTTCACTAGCTGCAAACAAATTTGCATTGATTATTGAGAAAAAAAATTCAGTTATCGAAATATGGTAATTTTTAATATAAACTTCGAGCATGTGGACCGACAAGAAACAAGAAGTGATTCTCGTGATTGTAATTTCGATTGAGTCTTTATAGTAATTTTATCTCGAGTTTCTTGGTTTTATAATAGTTATAGGACAACAAAAATGGAGATTTTAATGAAAAGAAATTTAAAACGGAAGCTATAAATAGTGTAAACATGGCGAGCGATAACTAAAATTTAGTGTTGCCACTCTCTCGGCCGTATATACAACTTCTGAAATAGAAGCAGCTCCCTCAGCAAGCAACATGACCTCGAACACGTGCGGCCGCTGCTTTTCTGCTTGATGGGCTATAGCGCCATCTATTAAAATTTTGTCGTTTGAATTCAGCTAAAGCTGAAGTCATATCAAATCGTAGTCTGAGAGTTTGTGACAATTCGAGCTGAATTAAATAATTTAGTGAATAAATTATAATAAGATTGTAACTAGCAAACTATTAGCCATTGTACTCCTGTGCATGTATTCAGTAAATGGAAATTGGAATCATCAGTATTGGGAGACTACAATTAGCACAATAATATTGTATTATTAACTGACCTGTATCTTGTTCTTGAGTTGTGGGTTGTTTGTGCTTGTTTATGGCCAACGGGTCCCAACTCTCATCTGAATCACTGAAAGTTGTTTCACTAACTGCAAACAAAATTGAATTAATTATTGAGAAAAAAATTCAATCATGAACATGATTCTCTTGATTCTAAATTTGATTGAACTCTTGATAGTAATTGGATCACGAGTTTCATAACTTTATAAATAACACAGCCCAACAAAATGAAATTTATGTCTTGGTGCCGGAAAAGTAAGAATAGATTTTGAATATTTTTGATGTGCTGATTCCAAAAATACCTGGCATTTTTTAGTAGCAGTTCTAGTTTTCGAGATACAAGCTAATAGATTTTAGTTTTTTATCTAAAAATGGTAAATTTCGTACTTGGACAGCAAAGTGGATATAAAAAATATCCTTGTTTTTTATGTCTTTGGGGCAGCAGAGCTGTTAAGGATTAGCACTGGGTTACCAGAACTTGGCCTTTAAGAAATTTCATGATTAAAGGAAACAAAACATAATCAACGAACCTTTGGTTGCGAGAGAGAAAATCATATTTCCATCCTTGCATCAACTTGGGGCTTATGAAGCAGTTTGTGTAGGTTTTAAATCGAGATGGACTTTGTTTTCGCTACTTCACACATAAATTTCTCGGGATTAGCACGGAAAAACTGAAAGACGGAATATTTGATAGTCCTCAGATAAAGCAGTTTATTAAAAATCTACAATTTACCGCATCAATGAACGAGATTGAATCTAATGCTTGGTGTTCATTTGTTTAAGTAGTGCAAAATTTTCTTGGAAATCATAAAGCAGAGAATTACACAGAATTAGTGGAAAATATGCTTTTCAACTTTAATATTCTCGGTTGTAACCACTTAAATCGGTTTCCAGAAAACCTAGGTGATTTTAGTGAAGAACAGGGAGAAAGATTCGATCAGGACATTAAAACTATGGAAGATCGATATCGATAAGGAAGATGGGATGACATGATGGCCGACTACTGTTAGAGTCTTCAGCGAGACTGTCCTGGTAAACTCCATGATAGAAAGTCGTATAAAAGAAATATTTTGAATGATAAGTGATGAATGTATATTTATATATTTGTGAAATAAATAACTTACTTTGTGTTTTTTTCTTTTTTTAACTGGAAGTTGGAGCAAATAGTAATAGTAATAACGTGAAATGTACATAAGTTAAAAAAAATATGATTTTATTCTAAAAGAGGCCAATATAGCATATCTCAAAAGCTGATAGACCGAATCTGATGGCTATTTTGGATTCTGCACCCAAAAATTACCTAAAAACAGTTAAAAAATTGCAGGCACCAAAATATCTGTTGGGCTGTGTAATCGATATAGGACATCAAAAATACAGATGTCAGTTAAAAGAAATTTAAAACAGAAGCTACAAGTAGTGTAAACAAGGCGCGCGATAATTTAAGTTCAGCGTCGCCGCTCCATCGGCTGTATATACAGCTACTGAAATATAAGCAGCTCCATCAGCGAGTTAAATAACTTCGAACACACGCGGCAGGAATTACTCTGCCTGACATGTTATAACGCTATCCATTAACTGTAAAATTACAGCCAATTTTGTCGCTTGAATTCAGCTACAACTGATATTATATCAAGCCGTAGTCTGAAAGTTTGTGACAAGTCGATGTGCATTAAATTATTTATTAAATAAATTATAATAACATTATGACATTAAAAAATGACAATGACATTAAAAACGTGATAAAAAATTGTAATGTCCACCTATTCGCTGACGACACCTTGGTTTATTACACGAATGACGACATAAAGAATATTCAGTGCACAGTAAACAGTGAACTTATCAATATTGAAAAATGGCTGACTAAAAATAAGCTCAAACTTAATATTAAAAAAACCATAGGAATGTTAATTGGTAACAAAGCAACAAAAAATACAAAAGATGGTTTTAAAATAGAAATGGGATGAGAAAAAATAAATTTAGTATCAGAATTTAAATATTTAGGGGTAATTATTGACGAAGATTTATCGGGTAAAAATCATATAAATTAGATTTCTAAAAAAAATGTTAAAAAGATTAATTATTTAAGAAGAATACGGCGCCACGTGTCACTCTGGTGTGCTAAGCAAATATTCGAAGCAATAATAAAACCACATTTCCAATATTGTTGTACCTTTTTATATATCTGCAGCAAAACTGAAATTAAACGTTTGCAAATTCAGCAAAACAGAGCAATGAGGGTAATTTTAAAACAAAGTAGATACTCCAGAATAACGGATATGCTAAAAGCTCTGGGTTGGTTAAATATTGTAAATTTTATAAAGGTGAATGCGATGTCCTTTATTTTCAAAACGGAAAATAACTTACTGCCTAGTTATTTATCTCAAGATATAAAGAGATTTAAAGATATACACACGTATAACACGATATATAAGGACAATTATTATCTACCACCCATTAAAACAGCAATGGCTGAAAACAATATTTTTCATAGAGGTCTGCTGGAGTATAACACCTTACCAAATGTAATCCGCAATAGCGTTAATGTAAAAACATTTAAAAAACTTTTAGTTAAATAACTAACTGGGACCCATTTATAGATGTATATTATTAACTATAATTTGATTTGTATGTGGTTTTATAGTGTTATTGTTGTATAATTTGTATTACATGTATAAATGTATGTACAATTTTTAGTTTTATTTTTGCAAATTTATTTATATAAGTATTTTGTACTAGCTGTAGAAGCTAATTAATAAATAAATTTATTATTATTATTATAACATATTATAGTTAATTATAATGGGAGACTTGAATGGAAGGGTTGGCAAAGAGAATTCAGGATTGGAATGGTGCTTAGGCAAACAGGGAGAGAAAAAGAGAAATAACAATGGGCAGAGAATAATTGATTTAAGTATAGAAAATGAATTAGTGATTGCAAACTCCCATTTCATGCACAAGGAAATCCATAAAATAACAAGAGAAGTGAAGAGCAAAAATGAGAAATCTATAATAGACTACTTTTGGTAGGTAGAGAAATTCATCCTCTGATTAAAGATGTAAAAGTCAAAAGAGGCTCAGAAGTAGGAAGCGACCATTTCCTGCTGAAGATGGACCTGATTGTAAAAACCAAGAAAAAAAAAAACAAAACAAAAGAGGAGGACAATAATAAACACGAAGATAAAATGTTTTAAGTTGAGGCTTTCAGATCATAGGGAAAAATATCAAGAAGCACTTAAATGGAAAATGGAGAACACGACAAACTACTCTTTATCGGAAGAAGAATGGATAGTTTTTAAAAATAATGTTCTAGATGCAGCAATATCAATTTGTGGTGAATGCACAATAAGTAATAAAAAAGGAAATAAAACAGCATGATGGTCGGAAAAGGTAAAAAAGGCAGTACAAGAAAAGAAGAAAAGATGGAAAATTTATTTAACATCCAGGAAGAGTGAAGATTACGCAATGTACAAGAAGGAAACAATTAATGTTAAAAATGCAGTAAAGGAGGAAAAATACAGAACATGGAAAGAATTTCTAGAAAAAATGGAAAGGAATTATAGAGAAATGTTCTATGGAGCTATTAGTAATATGAGAAAGAAGAAAGCACCAGTTTCAAAATACATAAAAGATAAACAAGGAAATTTGGTACAAAAAGAAGAAGATATTATGGAGAGATGGAGAATTTATTTTGAGGAGTTATTAGCAGAAAATGAAGGACAGCTAAGAGAAGAAAACATAATGCAGGAGGCAAAAATAGTAGAAATATCATCAATAGAACTGGAAAAAGTCATTACCAAAGCTAAAGTAAAAAAAGCGCCCGGAATTGATAAGATAACATTGGACATGATAGAAGCAGCTCCAGAAGAAGCAAGAGTAAAGATGCTAACAACAATAGAGTACTAACATAATGAATAGGGTACTATAAGGCCCCGGAGGACTGGAAAATAGGGATAATTATGCCGATACTGAATAAAGGAGATCCGATAGAGCACAGTAACTATCGAGGAATCACGCTCTTAAATACAGTAGCTAAGATCTTCGCTAGAATTTTAGAAGAAATATTAAGGAGTAAATTAGAATGTACTCTGGAAGACAATCAATACGGATTCATGCCTAACAGAGGAGTGTTGAACCCAATATTCATGTTGCGCCAGATCAGCGAAAAGGTGCTTAGAGATAGGGATGGGAAAAAGCATCGATGTATCGAAAACATCGATGTTTTTACCATCGATGGTCAGATGGCGATAGTATCGATAAAACACCGATGTCTACTACCGATGTCGATGTTTAAACTTTGAAATTCAGAAACTACTGTTAGGGCGCTGGAATCTTAAAATTTTATTTTTTATTAATATTAGTACACCAAGTATAAGCACCATCTATTGTAATATAACAATACTAAAAGTGCTAGTTCTTGTTCTTTTTAGCAGTTAGCAAAATAAGAAGAATCTTTTAATTTTTGCAAACAATGCCAACGACCAACGACGCCAACAAACTTATTGCTTTTTGAGCTTGTTGACACTTTCCCAGTTGTTATTCCTTCAATGCCTGGAATTACCGTATTGGGAAATATAATTATAATTTATTTGTTAATAAAACTATTATTAGGATTATTGTTGTGGAGATGGTCGTGTAGGATTATTATACTGTAATATTAGTGTAAAATAAATATTAAGATTGCTATGTTAGTGTTATAAAAAAATTCTGCATCCTGCAGATCAAAGAGTTGGCAGAAGATCTACAGGCGGGAATGGACTCGATTTCCCTTCGATAGGAGGCTTTCATGCCACCCAAAACACCAACTATCAGGACTACAACCTTAACTTTATACCCGGGATACAGCTTTCTAAGCTCGGACAAGAGGTCCATATACTTGGACCTCTTTTCCCTCCTCCTTGAGAAAGATATTCTTCTCAGCTGGACTTGAGAATTCGATCACAAACATCTGTTTGGTCTCGATATCCAGGATATTATTATTATTATTATTATTATTATTATTATTATTATTATTATTATTATTATTATTATAGAAGGGGGGTTTGTAGTCTCGCTAGTACCGTTCAGGTTTGCCCGCAACGTGTTCGGCACAGACGAGACGCACTTCTCTAACTTTCACGAGAAGGTCGAGAGAGCTTTTTCCCAGCAATCGGTCGCATCCCAAACCTTGGCGATATGCGACCGATGGGCTCACACCAGATCCAGCGTCCGCACAATGCGAAGCGATCCGAGCAGCACTGCTTTTTGTAATCTGCAGACCAGAGAGGTAGCAGATGGTCTGCAGACGGGAATGATCTCGATTTCCCTCTTAAAAACAGCTTTAAGGCCACCCAATACACCCAAAATCAAGACTACGAGCTTTACAGAATAACCCGGGTACATTTTTCTTAGCTCGGACAAGAGGTCCAGGTACTTGGTTCTCTTCTCGTCCTCCTTGAGAGTGATATTTTTCTCAGCTGGACAGGATAATTCGATGACAAAAATGTCTTTTGTCTCGAAATCCAGCAGGACGATGTCCGGTTTATTCGCTGAGAGAAGCTTAGTGGTAGAAAATGCATAATTCCAGTAAATACGACATCTGGAGTTTTCCACCACTGCTTCAATGTCAGTGGGAGCGTAAGGTAAGACAGGTATTGTGTCAATACCATACTTCTGTCTCAAAAAGAAGTAAAAACTCGAAGAGCAGAATTGTGTCGTGATATATAGCTGGATTGAGCTAAAACGGGACACGCAGAAAGTACGTGCATCAGCGTTTCAGGGTGACGTTTACATAGTCTACATTGTGTAGACAATGCCGTCTTTGATATCATGTGGC
>OZ020625.1:12096693-12253445 GCA_963971575.1 Liopterus haemorrhoidalis
TAACCTCGAGGTGGGGAAAGAGTAATTCCAATAAATTCGGCACTTGGAATTTTCCACCACCGATTCTATGTCAGAAGGGACGTACGGTATAACCGGTATTTGGTCAATACCATAGGCATGTCTAAGATGATAGTAGAGCACGCGGAGAGCAGCATTATGTCGAGACACGTAGCTCGACGCTGCAAGAGATGGACAAGCAGACAGAATGTGCATTATCGTTTCAGAATGGTGGTGGCACAACCTACAGAGTGTGGACTCCGCTATTTGGAATATGCGGGCCCTGTATGCCAAAGTATCTATTTCTATCTTAAACAATATAGAAATACATACACATTGATATACAACAAACGAATTCATATGGATGAATTACATTTACAATATTACATACAATATTACATATAGATTTTATATAATTAATTAATATTACGTACAAATATGAACACTCTTGGAATTAATTACGAATTTGAAAGAAATTTACTTATTAAGTTGTTTTTGAAAATCTGATTTGAATCGTAAAATATGTCTACATTAGGGCAGTTACTATTAAATGTAGATACTAACCGATGCATTGGCGAGTTTAGCAAGAAATTGGTTTTAGCAAAAGGTTGGTATAACAAGTTATATATACATAAGTTTTTAGTAGGGAGATTGAAATGAATCTTACTTAATAATTCAGAATTGTCGATATAATTATTTAATATCTTTTTTAAAATCATTATGTCGGTAATCTCTCTCCTGTTTTCTAATGAGATTATATTTAGGTATTTACACCTGGAGTTGTACGAACGATCAGTCAGTGGAAATTTGTAACATAGATAATTAGTGAACTTTTTTTGAACTCTTTCAAGTCTTATTTTGTGAGTGATATATTGTGGGTTCCATACTGAGCTACAATAGTTTAAGTTACTTAAAACATAGGAATTGTACAAAACAATAATTGGTTTTAAATGATTGAAAAATTTACATGATCTTATAATGAATCCAAGTAGCTTGTAGGATATTATACAAATATTGTCAATATGTTTGTCGAAATTAAGCTTACTGTCTAGCAAAATACCTAGGTCTTTGACTTGTGATAATTTTATTAATGTATTATCTCCTAACGAATAATTATAATTTATTAATTTTATATTTCTAGTGAAAGTTATGGAATTACATGTAAGATAGTTCAAAAAAAGTTTGCCTTATGTTGGAGCCTAATGTTGGAATTTCATCTCCTTCATCGATTGCGTCTGTTATAATAATAGAGTTGTTTGGACTGCCTGGATTAGATCTGCAATTATTGCAGGCCCATAATATTCCTCCAGTGGAAAGTGTGCGTAAAGTGGTTGAGCCTAATCCAACACATGAGGCGTGAAAAAAATTTCCGCAGGGACCGCTGCATTGCAATCCAGGAGATCTTGTTGCAGTCACTTTCCTTTTACATACGTTGCATGAAGCTGATGACATCTTAAGACGTGGTGTATTGTATTGCAGAAGTAAATAATGAGCAATTTAAATTGATCAGTGCAAGTTTGAAAACCTGTGAGTTATGCTTAGATAGACACACAGGAGAGATGTTGCTGGCCTAACACTAAGCGTTGCGTTAACGACAAACCCTGCTGTTAATTTGGTTGCGTGTGGATAGGGAATAAAAATTTACACAAGTAGATGCAAGACTGCTGTATGCAATTTCGTACACAATTAAACCTATCAAATATGATTATTATAACATATTTCCACAACTAGCAAACTATTAGTCATTGTAACCTTGTTCATGTATTCAGTTAGTGAAAACTAGGAATACCAGTTTTAGAAACTTACAATTAGCACAATAATATTGAGTTATTGACTGACCTGTATCTTGTCCTGCTGCACTTTCCTCATAGTCACTGTCATCACCACAGTCAGACTTGTTATCGATCTTCTCAGTGATGATTCTATTAGTGTTATCGTTATACTGAGACATGTCGTGAGTAGATGATATGATACATGATTTCCGACTATCGCCTCTCTCTGAAATAAATACTCGTAGTTACTGTTACTTTATCTAAAAATTGAATAGAAATATTTTTTCAAATAACTCTTCAATTTACATTTTTATGTTAAAATAATATTTTTTTAAAATCTATTACTTTTGTTAAAATACAGGTACTCCTCACTTAACGACCAAGTTTCGTTCCTACGACTAGGTCGTTACGCAAATTGGTCGATAAGCGAGAAGCTTAATGGTGTTTATTTATTCTAAATAAGGATGAACAAAACGAATTACACAACATAAAAATACAATCAGCAAACATTATAAAAATGAAGTAACAAAAAAAATAAAATTTCTTCATAAAAAAAGACATGCATATTAACATTTAGCCCCGAAACTCAAACTGAGAAAGGGCAATCCCCGTAATTACCGGCTGAAGCTCAGCTGATTACCGAATCAACCGGAATTATTAAGTGAATTTGACGCTTTGTTTTATCCTTAAACGTGGTCGGTTTATGAAGAGATAGCTACAGATAATTTTACCAGTTCAGTGCATCTCCGCGCTGGAGCCGTTGTGAGTAGTGGAGTAGTACCTGTATTATAATATATGTTTTTGTTTTTAGTCCACTCGCGACAGGGGAATTTTCAAAATAAACTTATTATAAAATGTGCTATGATATAATTGTATTCTAATGTCCCAATTCCTTGAGCGGCCTTAAGACGGTGTAGGTCACGGTTGCGGACGTACGGTTTTGGGAATTAAAAAATATGCAAAAGTGTTGCGTGTTCGTCAACATAAGTTTTGAACTACGTTCTAATGTGTTGATATACATTATTCAATTGTGCTGACTATGGTCTTTAATTTCTGCCAACAATTACACAGATGAATAATGTTTCCAAAACAATTGAGGTAGGACCTGACGTCATAGTGACCAGGAGGTTAACAGTTATAATAATAATAATAATAATTTTATTCCAGTCGATCTGTACACACAGACATAGGATATGTCAAAGAAAATACATAATATTATACACAGTTAAAGTTACAATAAGTTACATTAATTAGATATAAAATACTTATAATTACCGGACACTATTTAATTATGGAGCAGAATCTTTCATGTATTCATCTACAGAGTAATATGCTTTCTCTAGTAGGAATAATTTAAGTTTTTTTTTTTTTTTTTTTAAAGTTATAGAGTTAATCTGCTTAATATCAGAACTTAGTTTATTATATAAGCATATTTGATTGTATATAGGAGAGTTCTCAAATGTAGATAATTTGTGTCTAGGTATTTCTAGTGAATGAAGCCCAAACCTGGTGTTATACCTGTGATTGTAATTTAATAGTTTAAAGTCATTTATATTATTTTTTACGTATATCAAATTTTTGTATTTATATAAACAAGGAATAGTTAAAATTTTTATTTCTCGAAATAGATTTCTACATGATTAGTTTCTGCGCAAGCTGCTCATTATTCTAATAATTTTTTTTTTTTGCAGTCGAAAAATTCTTAAATAATAGCTTACACCTCCCCAGACAGTAAATACCATATGATATGATGCTAAAAAATTGCGCATAATAATATATTTTTAAAGTAGGAAAAGGGGTCAGAGTTTTTAATCTTCTCATTGCATAACAGATGGAGGTTAATTTATTTGCAATTAAATTAATGTGAGTATACCATTTGAGATTACTGTCTGTTGGGCCCGCTAGGCGCCCCAAGTTCCTTATTTTGTAATTTTAATTAATTTAAATGTTCAAACACAATTCTTGTATATTTTTCTATGTTTTAGGCCAACTAGGGCCATCTGCACATAATTTATTCCACTTTTATGCAAATTTAATTCATTAGTTAACCGCAATTAACAGGTCGCTGACCGTCCATTATCAATTAACCTGTTCGTTGATATAACGTTTTTCCAGACCGCATGGCCAATATAACCTAAAATCAGTGTTTTGCTTCCCGGCTATTTTTTATGCCGTGTTTATTTCGGATTTACGACCCGAAATAACAGTGTTATTAAAACCTCCTTTGTCAGATTTACAACCTGACAAAATTATATAGTGTATCTTATAAATTAGTGAAAACCAGATCAGCTGTTATCTGCTCCAGAAGGGATCTCCGTCTCCTCAGGAAGATCCAGAATCCAGCTAAGTGTCGTACACTGTAGTTTTTTCTGTTTATTTATATTTGAAAATATTCTATTTAGAATTTTGTTTATATCAAAATATTGTTTACTTTGGAGTTAGTTCATTCCGAACTTACTCATTTTCAGGTTTCAATTTATTATTGTTGTTAAATTCTTTAGTATAGCCTTCAGCTAATATAATTTAGTAACAATAATACTGCATATTATTGTTAATTTGCAGATATTATTGTCCTAGTATTCAATTAATTGTAGTTTATTTTCACGTGCCTTCAGCTGATATTTCTTAAATTATTAATGCAATTTAACCATTTGTTTGTTGCAAATTTATTTGTAGTTCTATTACTGAACTAGGCTTGGTTTTCACCAAACACATTTATTTATAGTGTTAATTATAAGCTTTGTACAGTATATTATTTGTATTGTGTCCGACAAGGTACACTGGCCAGTTTACATTGTACCGTATCTTGCCAGGTGTACTTTACATCCAGTGAGTTGAGTCTACGATATTTTCGTGTTAGGTACATCGTCGGTAGGAGTCATCGAGGGAAACATCAAGTATTGGCTCCTCCTTTCACCTTATTTGTGGGCCTGGACTTTAACCCTTCTCTCCCCAGCGAGGGCTACCACTCCTTTGTGCAGTCTCCTAGATTTGCCCCTAGGAGCAGAAGAGTTAAAAACCCCCCTCTTTCCTTAAGGTTGAAACCGGCGGTTACTCAACTCACTGCGCGTACGTCCGCGACACAATAGACCACTCAATTTACCGGCGCGCTGCGCTTCCAATATATCGGTCCTTCGAGTTTTTAGATTGTCGACCACTGTGTAACGCTGTCTTGTCCTACGGTTACCACCAAACGTAGGCGGGCGCTACACTGTATATTGTTATTCCCAAATGTTTAATAGAATTGGCAGAATGCAAGGAACTTTTATCGCTCTTTATTAATAAATCAAAATTATGCTGACAATTGGATATGTTAAAATGAATAAAAATGTTTTGTCAATGTTTAAAAATAAATTATTTGCTCGAAACCAATTGTCAACTAAATTGAGATCTTTGTTTGTTTCATTAACCAAAGTATGAGCATCACATGCGCTATTTATGATTGCAGAATCCTCGGCATACATATATAATTTAGAGTTATTACAGATATATGGAAGTTCGTTCACGTATAAAATAAATAAAAGGGGTCCCAAAATAGAGCCCTGTTGTACGCCAACATTTATAACTTTTTCGGAAGATACGTTTTGTCCTATTTTTACTATCTGTTTTCGCTCTGATAAGTATGATTGTAATAAACTTAACACGTTGCCTCTTATTCCAATCCTTTCTAATTATTTTAATAAAGTTTTGTGATTTACGGTGTCAAAAGCTTTGGATAAGTCGGCAAATACACCAATCACAGATTGTCCCTTGTCAATTTCCTGATACAAATTGTTTAGAAATTTGTTGAGTGCTATTTCTGTAGACAATTTTTCTCGGAATCCGAATTGATAGGGGGATAGTAGATTATTTTTATTAATAAATTTAATAATTCTATTATGTAATGATTTTTCAATAATCTTGACAAAAAAATATTGACAAAAGACAAATAGGTATATAATTTTCGACTTGAGTTTTTAAGCCTTTTTTAAATATAGGAATAATGATGCCTGTTTTAAGAATTTTTGGAAACGAGCCACTTTGAAAAATTTCATTGATCAGGTAGGACAAGTGAATGTTGATAGTATTTATGCACCCTTTCAATATATATAAGTTAATATTATCAAAACCTGCTGAGTTGGACCTATTTAATTTATTTATTATTTCAATTATTTCAGTTTCAGTTATTGGCTCAAGAAAAATTGAATTGTTTATGATTATTTCGGAAGTGTTTTGATATTGAGGCGATGAGTTCGAACAAAGCTTAAGAATACTATCAACAAAGTAAGAATTGAAATGATTGGCAATTGTAAGTTTATTATCTGTAATCGTGTTGTTAATACTTAGTGAGATTTTATTTTTTTTTTTATTTTTTTTTTTTTTCAAATTTTAGGAGTATTTGTATTTACATTTTTTTAAATAATGTTCCAAGTAGCTTTTCCTATATTGTTCGATTTTACTATAGTATTTGCATTAAATTGTTTTCTTGCAGTTGAGATGATTTTTCTTAATATTTTTCTATAATTATTATAATATGCTAACGTGTCTGCATTCATATTTTTTAGCCAGTACAATTCCTTCAACCTTAATATAGTTATAAAATGGTCTTAGGGAATAGAGTTCGTCAGTCATTCTTGGTTGTCAAGTGGTAGTCATTCTTGTGAGCACGCTGCCCAAAGACCAACCCAGCTGTTGAAGTCACCAACACGAGATGTGAGTGTCGTCTACAGGGCTTCGCCACGTGTTCACCTCGTGCGGTTACCTGGGGTGGTTCGACCAACCCTGGAGAAGCCGGGGCAAGAAAGGATCTTACATCAGCTTCTAACGGACAACACCAGCAGCCATTCTGACAAATATTTGTATTCTGATGTAAATTAATATTATATAATAAATTTTCTAGAAAATATGCCGTTCTTAAATTTTAACACTTTGTTAAAATACTGTTTTTTATTCCATAAAGCTAAGCTAAATTTAACAGAGAGCTAAAACTGTTGCTATTTTAACAGAGGTCCGAACCTTTGTGAAATATTTAACATTGCATTACCAGTTACTAATTATTTTATCAAATATTTAAATTTAATAACTACAGGAGGTAAGTGATAATAAATATTTTTTACATACAAAAATTCATATACTGGAAGACATGTGTACAAGTTTTATTAATATTTAATAATATTATTGAATATAAGTTCTTTAAATCTCGTAATCCTACATCTCGTAATCCATTTGATATTACCGCCATCGAAGTAACTCCTGAGATTGTTCGTGAGGAGCTTGGTTGGCTTAAAGAATCGTGCTCCGTGAATCCAGACAACCTACCATCTTTAATATTAAATAAATGCAAAGACGCCTTGGTGAAGCCATTATGTTTACTTATGAAGCACTCTCTCAACGCTGTTGCTCTATCTTGTTTCTGGAAATCGTCTTACGTAACCCCTATTTATAAGAAAGGTGACAAGCTGGATGCAAAAAATTATCGTCCAATAAGTATTAGCTCTTCCATACGTAAAGTTTTCGAGCGAATCATAGCAAAGAGTTTATTACCATTTATTCTAGAGCATAATATTCTGCCCAATGATCAACATCAACATAGCTTCTTACCTGGTCGCTCTGTTACTACGAATCTACTGCTAGCACTAAATGCATGGACTCGAGCCATTGATAACTCGGAACCCATTGATGTTTTATATCTCGATTTCTTTCGAGCTTTCGAGAAAGTTCCTATCAAGAGATTATTACACAAGCTAGAACACCACGGTATTCGAGGAAAGCTACTAAATTGGATTCAAGCATTTTTATCGGACATGAACTTTCAAGTAAGAGTGGGCGACCACCTTTCTGACCCTGAAGAAATTTTCGGTGGTGTACCACAAGGTTCAGTACGTGGACCTCTTCTTTTTCTAATATATGTTGCCGATCTGAAATCCAAAATTTCTTCCTCTTGATCTTTTTATGCTGATGACACCAAATTATATAATAATCCTCTTACAAATGCTACAATTCTTTAAGAAGATCTGGATAAATTGATGGACTGGTCAAATTAAACTGATCAGTTTAAAAAAAAAATAATCAAAAGTATTTTATATATAGGCTATTCCAAACGTTTAGCCTTTCATCGTTTGATTCGTGCTTTTTGACCGTTTTGTTTTAGCTCTGTAAATCATACCTAAAATAAACATATATAGGTTAAGGTGAATATAATTTTAAAATGTCATTTGCTTTATATTTAGATTTTTTGTGTCATTCTTAATACAAATTTCCCATTTATTTATTTTTTTGTCATTAAAATAAGTAAAAGAGTATTTTATTTTTGACATATGTCATTTGTTTCCATGGTTTAACTGTTGAAGTTTTAAATTTTCACATACCAACGTAAAAAATGAAATAACCCAAGCAAGGTCCTTTCTCGTGACAACCTAAAGGAACGAAATTCCCATTTAGTTCCACCTAAACGTTGATTCCAACGTCTGTATTTTATTTTTCATAATATGTCACTTTTCCCTTTTGACATTTAGATGGCTGCCATCAGGACTCGTTACAATTTGAGAAAATAAAAATCCAGTTTAGTTCCGCTTAAACATAATAAACAAAGTATTAACCCTTTCACTACGGGAATCGTACGAAGCCGTAAAATAATTTTGTGTCTCGTATACGGGAACCGGACTAATACGCAAGCAAAATTTTGGTACTTACAGCGGGAATCAAACGCATCCGCTGTATTATAATTATAATACAGACTAATAAAAATGCTAGTAGGTTAATACGAGTAGGATTAATCAAATTTTAAACTGGAAAGCATGAAGGAAACCGGATAAATTCGTTATTGAATATTTTTAATTTCATTTTCGTTCTTGAACGGACAACAAAATGTCGTTCCTGTTTCCGTGCTTTAAAAAATTTTGGTAATATGGTTATTTTGCTTTCGTTTTCGGTTTGTTCTCATCCTTGACAAAAATTGAATCAAAGAGTCGGAAGTCGAGAAGTTTTTCCGACTCCCGACTCCGACTCCTCCAAAAAGCTTCGACTCCTCGACTCCCGACTCCCGACTCCGACTCCCCATTCCTGGTTAGATGGAATAAACTCGTCACATTTTGTTTAAGGGGTAACACCACAGTAACCGGTTCAAAAAATCCAATTTTTTTTTATAGCTCTAAACGAACCTTTATATATTCAAAAACAGTATTCTACTAGTTATATAGCTGAAAAACATTTTTATAACGTCAAATTCTCGATTTTCCGGCAACGTCTACAGCACGCGCTAAGCACATAGCTTACCGCCCTCTGCGCGCTTGTTCTCATCTCTTATATATTAGTGTTACCGGTTAAAATGATGATTGGGCCTGTTACCTTTGGGGCTATAGGGCTCATAGTTTCACAGAAGACCACCAGGTAAGTTATAGATGTCTACCTAGTAAAGTTATAGATGTCTTACTGAAATCTAAGTATTGTAAATCATGTGAATTTTGGCAGAAAAAATTCGATGGCTCCGAAATCAAGTTCTAGTGGGAAGAAAGTACTTGAGACTGCAGTATATATCGCCGTGGGCATTTATAATGATGGCTTTGCGAGTATAATGAGGCTCATGGAGAATTTAGATATGAAAATTGGCTACAACTGCTACATTTTCTGCGTTGAGGCGTACGAGCGTCGTGTTCGATATTCTGAGATGTCACTGTCTGATGGTGCGAAAAAGGCTCGATTGTCAATAAAAGCATCTAGAAAGGAGGCGGAAGAGGCGAGCATCAACATGGATGGCCAAATGTATGGTGCAGGCATCGCTGATTAAAGGTACATATAACATTTTTATGATTTAAATGCACATAAAACTTTAAACACGTTTTTCTCAAAACTACTTTTTTCATTTTGGGCGAAATCATAACTCGAAAACTATTGCTCCGATCAGTCTCAAATTTTTTTTGTAGCTTTGTAAATTCAATATCTTGAGCATCACGTAGCCGTTTTTTGATTGGATGTAAACTTTTTTTTATAAACAATTATAAACAATTATAAACAACTATAAACAATTCAAAAGTGCGCCATTTCTACAAAAATCAGTTTAAATAAAAATGCCTACGTGATTCTATAGCTAATTATATGTGAATAATGAACTTTGTTTCCTTTTTGTTCCAGGTCTCATCGTTTGCGCTAAATATTTTCGCCGGTTTATCAATTTAAAAAAAGGCTTATTTGAAGATCGGCGCTATCGCCGCCATTTTGTATGAAAATGATAATGAAAAATTTTTTTCTCATACTTCAATGTGTGCTCAATAAAGCCCTTTAACTGAAATTTCCTACTCCCGTTTCAGGTTTCCGAAAAAAATTGTCAAAAAGAGCCTTATTTTTCGACCGTTACTGTGGTGTTACCCCTTAAAGTTGATTACAAAGTTTTTTATTGAATATTAAATAAATGCACTGTAATTTAACGATACAAGTATTTACTTTAAATTGTTTAAAATTCGGTGATTTTGTTGATATAAAACACTAAATTTTTATTACTAAATAACCTTGTAAAATAATATGATTTATAGGATAACAAAAATAATGTGTTATCACAAGAATGAATGTATAATATTGAATTCTTGTGGCAATGCTTCACAGACTGCACGAAAACTTCAAACTTTATTAATTATTTTGAAAGATAGCGAGATAATGCTGGGCCTTTAATAGATTTGAAATGTGTGAGGGATGTAAGTGTATATTAAATTTTGTTTATATCTATGGTCTTTTCACTTCAATATTTTTCTAAAAGTAATTGTTAATTAACTTTTTAGAGAGTTGCTGCTGCATTAGATGTCAGCATTTCTAAAGTTAATAAAATCGCAGCGCAACAATCGAGAGGTGTCAGCAGCCGAAAAAAGAAACGAACACGTACTAAATCTGTTGTAGATTTAGACAGAATAAAGTATTTTATTTTTACTGTATTTGAACTGTTTGTATATTTAAGTATTTTCCATGTTGGGTGATATTTCTATAATGTACTTTTATCGTATTCTGTATATTGTATTTGTATATTTTAAAAGGTTTTGTAATTTGTAATGCAACTGAGCAAAAATAATATTTCATTTTGTATCTTGGTCGATAAATAAATATTATATTATACTAATAAAATATGTTTTATTTACATTTGTTACGTTCATTCTTTTTTCTAATTTTAACCTATAGGTCTGTTGCGTAGAGTCATAACGGTTTATTATCATCAGACGCAAGCGAAAAGTAATTTTAGTGTACTCGTGAAACCTCCGCTTGCAGCTAACGGTAGTAAACTGTTGAAACTGACAATAATATTTGAATATTCATTATTCGAAGCAAAATTGTATCGGACATCTGAAATATAATACTCAAAAATTTCTATTGGAATAATAAAAAAATTGACTCTTTATCATTGGTTTCCGATCTCTTAAGGTGGGCTCGGGAAGCAAGCTTGGAATGAGTCACTCTGTTTAACTCCAGAGCGTTCAAGAAAAGGCCTAAACGCGTTTCCTCGAGCGATCTGCAGTTAAACAGAGTGACTCGGAACACTCTGAGATTGCTTCCCGAACCCACTTTGTATCTATGTGACACACCAGGTGAAAAAATTAAAGTAACTATAAAAAGGTTGAAAAAAAACACGAGACATTTATAAAAACAATTATTTCTGATGATTCTTGTACACTGAAATTTTGATTTTATTTGGTATTATATTACACACTTAATATAATTTAAACCATAAATTTCGCGACAAATCGGTTGGAAAGAACTGCTCTGCATCTTAATTCACATTTATTCCTTTCCTCCATAGGAAATATAGATTTTAAATATCTTTTTGAAAGTAGTTCGATATAACCTAACTTTTTTGACAATTAGCGAAGTGGCAACACAGCAAGTTTTTCAACTGTGACGTCATCTCATTCTTATCGTAAATGGATTTTAGCACTGAAATTACTTAACACTAAGTTAAAACCGATGCTATTTCTTCATGAAACGCAGTTAAATATTAACAACGTGCTATTTTAGCTTTGATGATAACAAACATAGGATTTAGCATTCCTTTATGAAACCGGGCCTATAAGTGTCTAAGACTGCGGTTACAATGGAAGCGTGTTCGCCCGAAGTACAGTTCGGGAATATTAGCGCGTATTCGAGCGATTAGATAGGTGGTCTTTAGTTCTAACAGTTATTTTAATGACAAAAAAATAAATAGATGGGATATTTGTATTAAGAATGCTACAAAAAGTCAAAATATAAAGAAAATGACATTTTAAAATGATATTAACCTTAAGCAAAAAATGTTTATTGTAAGTATGAATTACAAACCTTAAACAAAACAGCCGAAAAGCACAATTCAAACGATGAAAGTAACTAGATTGCAAAATCTAGTTCCGCCTAAATGTTTGGAATAGCCTATAATGCTCCAATTTCTTAGTAGTATAGAAAATATCAAGAATGTTTGCATAATAAAACAGGTTAATTTTGTGACACAATTCACTTTTGATAAGAGTAATTTTATATATATTTTTTTCATCATTACATTAATTAAAACAATACGTCACTATTATTCACGTACCACCAAGTCTTCTTTTAGGTACCACTAGTAATACGCGTACCACCGGTTGAGAACCACTGGTGTAAACCATTAATATGTTGTTTTGTTTTTATTATGTTTAGAATATGTAAAAAATAAATATTGGTCCTTATCGCTAACTTTTAATTCAGTCGCCACTTCATCCCATAATTTACGTGATTGATCACGGTTATGGTAAGTTTTACATTTTTGATCCCATAACGATCTTCGATCAAAAACTAAAAATATTAATTTCTCAATATTCATTATGTATGCACACACTGTACCACAGAGTAAGTAAAACAAGTGGACTGTACGGAGATTAGAACTGTACGTAGAAAGCATATTCGCACGAAGAAAACAAACAAGTTTGAATTCAGCTATTCGCGCGATTTATAATACACAGATGTGTACTTCTACACGTTTGAATCAGTCGCCCGAATGCGGTCGAGTACGAGCGTAGTTTCGCGCGATTGATAAGCTTCGACCGCAGGGGTCGGGAAACAGGCGTAAATTACCCCAAACGGGGTAAAAACGAAATTCGGGGGGGGTAATGAGATATTAATAAACATAATTGATATAAATACAAAAAATCATAATAAGTTGGAACTGGGATCAAATAATGAAGCACGTACAAAATTTGAAAACAAAACCGATCTGTCACATTTTTTTATGTCAAGGGCTGTAAAGTCTTTTAAAATTGTTCATGAGGCGGCAATTAAAAAGTTATTGCCATTTGCAACAACTTATCTCTGTGAACAAGGATTTTCCATTCTAACGAACATTAAAACGAAACAGAGAAATCGACTGAACCCCAAAGACTGTATCCATATCCTAACATCAAAAAGTCCCGATTTAGATGTTATTATATCAAAAATTTAAAAACATCATTTCGCCAAATAAAGTATTTTTTGTTATAAAAAACATATATAATTTTATAGCATTATTGTATATATTTTATGTTAATTAATATGTAAATTCTGAAGAATTCAATAAATCCTTCAATGTAAATAACCAAAGATTTTTTTTTACAAACCATTGGGGCAGAGGCGGCGCTAGCTCTAAAAATCTGGGGGGGGCAGGAAATATTTGAAATAATTTTTTTATCGTTTACACATGAAAATACAAGTGAAGACCTAAAAAAAGGTCTTCACTTCTAAAATTATTTTTTCTCCAAGCAATTCTGGGGGGGGAAGCAACTGGGGGGCCAGAGCACATATTGGGGAAGCCGGGGCCCCCCGTTCCCCCCGCTAGCGCCGCCACTGCAATGGGGTAACGTCGGTGTAAAGAAATATATTTCTGGGTACTGGGTAAAAACGTTCCCCGACCCCTGTTCTACAGTAACCACACACGTGTATTTCTACACGCTTGAATCAGTCGAGCGAATGCGGACGAGTACGCGCGACTTACAGTTCGCGCGAACACGCTTGCACTAACCGCAGCCTAAGTGTACACTAGATAGAGAAGCCAAGGTTTCTGTTTCAGGCAATATCCGAATTGAAAGCCTACAACTAGCACAATATTACATTATTGACTGACCTGTATCTTGTCCAGATGCACTCTCCTCATATTCACCGTCATCTCCACATCCAGGCTTGATGTTAATCTCCTCAGTGATGATGATGCTAGTGTTGTAGTCATACTGCGACATATCGTCAGCAGATGATATGATAATTGTTTTAGTATCGCGATTCTCTGTAATAAATAAACATAGTCACAGTTACTATTTGTTGTATCTCCTTTTTACCGACCGTCAACATATATAAGGGAGGTATTGTGATCATACCGATTTTGACATTTCGAGATTTCGATGGATCTCCACGAATTGAGGTCCTTACATAACGTTTAGACTATTTTTAGCATGATGTCTGTCGGTCTGTCTGTCCGTCTGTCTGTCCGTCTGTCTGTCCGTCTGTCTGTCCGTCTGTCTGTCCGTCTGTGCACACGTGCAGAGCAAATTAGGCTAAAAGGATTTTTATGAAACTGCATATTTAAGCTTTTGACATCAATGACACGAGTTGATCAACTTTTGGTAAAAATCGGTTGACTAAAAATGGGAGTTTACTCGTGTCGATTTTAAGATTTTTGTGAATATTTAGCAAAAATAAAATATTTCGAAAAAGATTATTGAACAAAAGTTGCTATAAATGCAATAACTAATAACTTTTATTTGAGACATTTTTTGATAAAACGAAAAAATTCGACAACTTTTTGTAAAATTTTTTTAAGTCTCAATTTTTTCATACTTATATGTAACGTTTCCATGATAAATAATATCTCTGTTAGAAAATATTAGGCCAAGTTATTTCTACTCTGCTGCTAAATAAATATATTATTTTATATAAGAACTTTATGATGGCGGTCGGTCCTGTGGTGGCCACAGCTGATTTTTTAGTTTTTTGTTAATGTTATTTTTGGGTTTTTCAGAACTGTTTTGTTCTCTATCCATTCAAATATTTTACTTTTTGCAGCCACATTCGATATTTTTGACTATATACTTTGTTATATATCCAGAAAAAGATTACTATTCTAATATTGATTTGTTGTATATCCTGTCATAAAACTCTCATAATTTTATTTTATATCCAACTTTTTATTCAAACGGTATCCTAAATTGCTATTGGCGTCTCAGCATGTTTACACTAACCCTAAGTAAAACTGAAAATTATTCAATTGAAAAAGAGGAACACTTTTTTGATTATCAAATCATCAGAGCAGCCAGCATTTTTTTGTTGAAAACTAGTGAAATAGTGAATTTGAATATTTAAAAAAGTGAATATAGTGAATTAATTCTAGAGCAAAAAAAAAAGTAAATATAGTGAAGCAATTACATGTGTTTATATAAATAATATAAATTTGATGTTTTCTCTTGAAATCTAATATATTGTGTAGTTTTCAAGAAAAAACACCATAATAGATACATTTTATTGAAATTAGTAGCATATACAGAGCTCATCATGGTTAGGGAAAGCACTTATGATGCTGATCTATAAGACGAGAAGGGGGGTTTGTTCTCAAACTGGCGTACCGCGGGGCGCAATTTTTTGTAATAAAAATTTTCAAAAAGCTCTTCGGATAAATCGAAATTTCGTCACTGTTTGTTATTCTTTTGTATTAAAAATTATTATAAAAATAAGAATAAAACTCTAATTTATTCTTTATTGATAAAAATAATTATGATTATTAATCAAGATCTTTGATTTTATATCATTCAAAATATATATTTTTTTTAAATACATAGGTATTTGTTTATTTCTTGCACGATGTTTTTTTCAAGTCTCAATATTTTTTCATACATGTGAGTCAAAGAGTTTTATACGCATATCAAATTTTAATTTTCTAGATCCAGAAGTTTTGCCACAATTTCTAACAGACAAACGGACTCATGAATAACGGTATAAGAATTTTTTCATACTTACAAAAACATAAATATCATGGAAGACAGGAATATGCGTTTTACATTAATTTCAATTAGTGATGGGCGCGTTGACTACATTACGTAAATTTACACCACTGTTTACGTGTAAAGAAATGATGTAAACAAAAATAGTTTTTTCGACGTAAACAAGGTAAACATGCAAACACTTATTGCGCATGCGTATTAGCTTCTGTCATTCGTGTAATCTTACTTTTTTAATAAAAAAATGTATTTAATTACTTAATAAGGTATTTTTTTTTTAAATTTATTTATTTAAATAGTACAGCACGTAGCCATTATTAACAATAAAACAAAACAAAACAAGAAAAGAAAAATAAAATATAAAGGAACAAATAACACAGTACTGTTTACAAATTATACATTATAAGGGCGGTAAATGGCCAAATGAATAAGGAGTGACGACCTTTTTAAGGTTTTGTAGGTATGACCAAAAAACCCTTATACCGTAATTTTGTCGTCTGTCTGTCTGTTTGTTCGGTAAAAATTGTAGCCAAACGGCTAAACCTAGAGAGTTGAAATTTGGCATGCTTATACAACTTTTTGACCCGCACATAGGAAAAATACTAAAACATCTAAAAAACATATCCCCCTAAAAATATAAACAAATATGTGCTCATAAAGAAAAATATATTTTTTTTGCAATTCTATGTAGGGTATCAAATGAAAGCCCTTGGTACGTGGATTAACGATAAAATTTTTTTTTTGCAAAATAAAATATTTCGAGGCGATTTTTGGCAAAATTGTGCAAAAAAAATTTTGTCCCATACCCGGTAGCCCAGATGGTTTAAACTAAAAATCTGAAAAAAATTTAAATAATGTATATTGGTATGAACCGGAATAGTACAACAGGAATTTTTGATCAGATTATGTTTTCGGAAAATAACGCATTTTTTGTGTTTTTAACTAAAATATGTAAAATATTTAATCCGCTATTTAACATAGTAAACGAGTGAACCTGCGTAGTACAGTGGTAACGTTGTCGCTTCGTTAGTTGAAACTACTGTAAGAAACTACTGTTCGAATCCCGTCAAATTTTATTTTTTCTGTTTTTTTTTGTATTTTTATTTTGTTTAAATTATTTTGTCAAAATTCTAGTTATATTTTGGAAAATGTTGCATTTAATTTTTAAAAGCGTAAATTTAATAACCAGTGGGAAGTGTTGAAATTATAATTTATTTTTTAAAATTTTTTATTTTATGTGCAATAAGTTTATAAAAATAAAGATTATTACTATTATTATTATTCTATGTTTAAACAACCAATGGAAGCCGTAGGCGCAATTTTCAAAATATTAATGAACCATGCTATATAAAAAATAAAAATACTGCACATATTTAGAAACTTAAATAATGGTATTAGGCATTCGAATTAAAATTAATAAAAAAATATTTTAACATAAAATTTGTTTTGGCATTCCAAATAATCATTATTCACTTACTAAATACCTGCAAAACCCTGAAATGTGTGAAAATTCACACTTCACATAATTTTATTTTTTTAGGTCTTCACTTAAAATGTAAAAGTGAGGAGATTTTATCTTCAAATTTAGAAGGGAAGATCTCGAAAAAAACTAATTGCGCCCTGCTTAGGGGCGCTCAAGTAAATCTTGCCTACGGGCGCCACAGACCCTTGCGCCGGCTCTGAGTCTAACCATAGCCTAATAGTGTTAAGTCTGGGTACCGAGAAGGCCAAGTAACAGGATCGCCCCAACCAATCTACTTATTTCCAAATACATTGTTTAACCGTTTCGTTTGTCAATACAAACGAAACGGTTGAAATGCGAGGTGCACCGTCTTGAAGAAACCATATTTCTTGACGTACATTTAATGGAATATCTTCTAAAAGTTCTGGCAAATTATTTGACAAAAATAAATAAATCATTTTCAGCATTTAATCGATCTGGTAACACAAAGGGGTCAATCAACTGCGAGTTTACCAATCCGGTCCATATGTTCATAGAAAATCTGTCCTGAAAATGACCACGGCGAATAACATGCAGATTTTCGAAACTACAGATGTGTGCATTGTGGCAGTTGTTTGTGCCGTTCCGCGTGAACGTAGCTTCGTCAGTCGCCAACACACGTAACGCGAAATTCGGTACTTCGTCATGTTTGCGTAAAAACCATCTACAGAGCTTGTACTCGTTGTACATGGAATGGATGTAATTGAAAATGGATACTAAAAGTTTTTCTAACATTAATTTATCGCTTCTAGGGAGAGAACCTACTAAAGCCCCATAGACATCCTGATAAAGCAGCGGAAGTGAAAGTACCTTAAGGAACAACCCTTTGTCCATCAGTAGAACGGCTCTTGATTGTAACCCACAAGGGAGCCGTAGATGTGGCAGACCAACGGACACATGGCGTAGACTAACCATGAAGGAAGCCAGCGAAAGCGGCAAAACATGGAGGAAGCTAAAACATCTAGCTAAAGACAGATCCAAATGGCGGAAGTTTATTGAGGCCCTATGCTTCACATAGGAGCGACAGGAACCTTATATATATATATATATATATATATATATATATATATACATATATATATATACATACATATATACATATATATATATACATACATATATATATATATATATATATATATATATATATATATATATATATATATATATATATATATATATATATATAATCTGTGGCTTCCCTATAACAGAACAGCCAGCATTTTTTTGTTGAAAACTAGTGAAATAGTGAATTTAAATATTTAAAAAAGTAAATATAGTGAAGCAATTAGATGTGTTTATAAAAATATAAATTTGATGTTTTCTCTTGAAACCTAATATATTGTGTAGTTTTCAAGAAAAAACACCTTAGATGTTTTTTCTTGAAAACACATTTGATTGAAATTAGTAGCATATACAGAGCTCATCATGGTTAGGCAAAGCACTTATGATGCTGATCTATAAGACGGGAATGGGGGTTTATTGTCAAACTGGTGTATCGCGGGGCGGATACGGCCCACGAAATAATTTTTTTGTAATAAAAATTTTCAAAAAGCTCTTCGGATAAATCGAAATTCCGTTTGTTATTCTTTTGTATGCAATATTATTTAAAAAAAATAAAATAATAAGAATAAAACTCTCATTTATTCTTTATTGATAAAGATAATTATGATTATTAATTAAGAACTTTGATTTTATATCGTTCAAAATATACATTTTTTTTAAATACCTAGGTGTTTATTTCTTGCACGATGTTTTTTAGAGTCTCAATATTTTTCATAGAGTGAATTCAAATAGAGTTGAGTTCATCAATAAAACTGTGCAGAAATGATTTTTCGTCTGGACGGGTCTAATTTACTTATAATAGGGGTGTTAGGTTTGTTACTGCTAGCCGTAGAAGTATTGTGTGAGTTAGGAGCTTTCAACGTGTTTATGTAAAAATTTATTTTTCTATTCATAATTAATTTGCCTTCTGTCATTTATGACTGACATATTTATATTAAACAGCATTTTATTTATATTTTAATATACAGCTTTTAAATCGTTCCTTAACTAATTCAATAAAAAATATTATTTAATTGTACCATTTTGTTTAAAAATATTTTACTTGTCTCCGCCACTGGCGTTATCTTGTTTGCACAATTTTGTAACGGTCGTGGATCCTTCTCTATTTGAATCGAGTCTACATGCGAGTCAAAGAGTTTTATATGCATATCAAATTTTAATTCTTTAGATCCAGACGTTTTGCCACAATTTCTAACAGACAAACGGACTCATGAATAATGGTATAAGAATTTTTTCATACTTACGAAAACATAAATATCATGGAAGACAGAAATATGCGTTTTATATTAATTTCAATACTAATTATGATAAAAAATAGCTTTACGGTACAATAATTTTAAATTTAATATTTAATTTATTAAAATAATTTTAAAATATTTGTGTCGGCGAATACCCTAAATCTATGAAAATGCAGTCAAGAAAACTAAAATGTTTGTATCAATATGCACCAATGAAGTAGTATAATATAGAGACTGAACGAGGCCGATGTGTTGTGAAGCCAACACCCTCTTAGGCGGGAAGCGGGAAGGTGCCCCGAGGAGTTGTGCGTGTTGCTAACATCCAATGACGTCTTATAAACCATACGCTATAAAACCTCATTGCTAACATCAATGTTTTGCCAATAAGAATTGCAAGTAAAAATAATGCTTTTTTAAAACAGTAAACTGAAAATTTTAATAAAATAAATTTCGTAAATAATATTAAATTAATCTTAATTTATTAGTATATTTTTAAGATAACTATTAGTTTTTTTTTTTTTTTTAATTTTGATTTCACGTTTATGGTCTTTGATACTTAGGCAATTAGCCAAATATATAGGTTTTTAAATTACAAACATTTAAAATACAATTTTATCGAAAAAAAAATGTCTAGTAGGCCCTGAATTTAAAATGTACCCACAGTGGATAATTTTTTTAATATAAATATAAATTAATTCCTTGTCTATCTAGACACCTGTTTTTCTCGATCATATTCTTTTTTTAAAGGTAATACTATATGTAATATTTTAATTAAACATTACTTTTTAGTTGTTAAAATACTAAATAGTTGAAATACAGTTCACAACTCTTTAAATGCAATTTATGGCAATATTATAAAAAGTTGAAAGATGATGGAAAGGTAAAATAGAAAAAATAAACACTATATGACGCCGGCGTTTTTCCTATCGATAGCTGAACAAAATAACTGTAAATTAGGCAACTTGTTATACTCCTCGGGGCGAATCCCCTGTCGTCTCCTTCTTGGCTTCATAACAAACAATGCTAAGGCATAGAGCGTGCTGTATCTATTTATATGACGTCAATGATATGCACATAACTTTTATTCGAAGAGTATGTGCGTATGAGAGAGAAACGGATACAAAACATTTGTCGTAGCTTGTACTTCACGATACACTAATAAACTAGAACGAAGTTCGCGCGAAAATTACCGACAACAACCGAAATTACCAAAATAAATTTTGATGCACGGGTAATATAAAATTACAATTTAAAAACAGAAAAATAGTGAATAAAGTGACACTTTATGAGAAAAGTGAAAAAAAGTTTGCTGATTATAAAAAAGTGAAAATAGTGTACCACTGGCTGCTCTGCTATAAAAACTTTACTAAGGTGTTTTAAGGTGTTTCGCCTTCCTTTGACCTGCTGTATCATCCATTAAAAAAGAAACAAGAAGACCGTAAACACCCTGTACACAACGCGTGAATTTTTATTTCCATCTATATTCTTGAAATAATCCACTGCATTTTTTTTTATCGCCATAACCAACAACAATCACAAAATATAGTTTTGGCCAAATATTTGGCTTTGTAAACATTTATATATACTTACTTGTTGATAAAATAGTAAAACAGGTTAACAAAATGTTGTAAAATACAGACGATTCCGCTTAATTGGGCCACCGCTTAATTGGGGCAGCCGCTTATTTGGGACAAATCTCAAAGAACAGAAACCAAACCAAGGAACCAACAGTAAATTTACATGTTTAATTGGGATAATATTCCGCTTAATTGAGACAGTTAAGATCACAGTACATATTATGTTACACATATTCTCAAGAAAATGTACAAAGAATTTAATATTACAGCGTTATTTTATGCAGGAAGGAAATGAAGGGAGCCCTACATCCGCACTGAATACCTGTGCTGATTTTATAGAAGTGAAATGTTACAAAAACAAAAGACAGACTACACTTGACGCATTTTTGCATTGAATTAAATTGTATGTACCTATTTATTATTTTATTTTGGAATTTATTATTATTTTTTCTTAGAAGTTTATATTTTTTGGTTATATGTAATTTATAGTTTTGTCCAAGAGTTTATAAAATAAAATTAATGAAAGAAAAATATGCATAGTTTAATTTTATGTGAAATTCACTTAATTGGGACAGCCGCTTAATTGGGCCAAAATGTCTAAGTCCCGATGTGTCCCAATTAAGCGGAATCGACTGTATATTTATTCCTATAAGTTTCATAGCTATGTAGAGTCGATCCAAATAGAAAAGGATACACGACCGTTACAAAATTGCGCAAACAAGATAACGCCAGTGGCGGAGACAAATAAAATATTTTTAAACAAAACGGGACAGTTAAATAATATTTTTTATTGAATTAGTTAAGGTACGATTTAAAAGCTATATATTAAAATATAAATAAAATGCTGTTTAATATAAATATGTCAGTCATAAATGACAGAAGGCAAATTAATTATGAATAAAAAAATAAATTTTTATATAAACACGTTGAAAGCTCCTAACTCACATAAGACTTCTACGGCTATGAGTAACAAACCTAACACCCCTAGTATAAGTAAATTAGACCCGTCCAGGCGAAAAATCATTTCCGCACAGTTTTATTGATGATCTCAACTCTATTTGAATCGACTCTAACAATAACATTGAACAACCTCTACCAAAGTTTCAAAATTGACCACCGCGGCGCTACGATCTTAAATTCATTTCCCTACAGGCGACCGTGACAAACACGGGGTTCCACGTTAAGTGGTTGACAAAGCTAGAGATCTACTCACCAGTATTTGAGACAGCTGTACTTGGTAGTATATTTCCTTTAAATTCACTGCTACTCACAGGTTCAGACTTGACGTCAGTCCTTTTTGTGATACCTGTAATAAACACACCATAAGTGAAAAATAGCGACTTACTCGAATTATTACTAAATTTTGCCATAATAAGAATAATTAAAAACATTTATAAAAGCAATCGTAACATAGTGATACACAACAATAAACAATCTAATGCTTTTAAGACGGTAGAAGAGCTAAGACAGGGAGGTGTGTCGCCAGGCAGTCTACGGACGTGCCTGACACAAAGGTTTTTTTCCGTGACGTCACTAATCCTGCACGTGCAGCTTAAGTGTTTATGACTGGTATTTCCTCGCTCCAAAATCCGAGCCAATCAGAGCGCAGGATCCGAGTTAAGCCGTCACCGAACTCGGCCAATAGGAGAGCCGATCGGAGTGGGGGTAAAACACCGAACTCCGAATAAAAACCCGAGCAGCTAGAGAATTGGGAACAGTATCCATCAGATCAGTATCCATCCGACCAGCAAACAGTCTACCAGAATATACCAGCGAGAAAATATCAAGTGAGTTGAAAGAAGTGATCGGTCTAACCGAGAATATAAAAAAGAATTTATGCACGCTGCATACTATTGTTTTGTTTATATATATTTCTTTGTTTTGTTTTTACAATAACTCTTGCAAGTAACGCTGACACCCCTTAGCGGTGCTTGTAATTGTTATCTGTACTTGTAAATACGTATGCACAGTGCGTTGATCGCCTCGGCGTGCCTGTGTCCCGTTCGCTGACGGTTTAGCGGACCTCGTCGATACGTATCCACGATCTTTTCTTCACGTTTGTCGCCTCACGTCAACGCCCGTTTTCTCCACGATATTCGCTTCACGTCGACGCCCGATTTCTTCACATCTTCTACCGTCTCATCTCTTCAAGTCTACATCCGTTATCGCTACGTTGGCACCGTCTACGTCCGTAGTCGTCTTGCCTGCCGCCGCCACGTTCGTACCCCCTGCTACGAACGCCCGGCTCCACGCCGCACCAAGAAGCCAACGTCCACGCCGATTTCCGTCGTCGCCTGTTCTGTAGCGCCGCTACAGACCGCTACGACTCAGACGTCATCAACATCGAGGCCTAGCACTCACACGGCAGCTCAGCCGTTTACGCTGGCCCCCAAGAAGAGAGGTACCGAGTCGCGCCGTCTCCACGCCGCTGCGTGGAACTATCGACGGAACCTACGGGCTTGTGAAGCCTCCAGGCCATACAAGGACCTAAAGAAGACAGTGAGGAAGGCCCTCTACGAGGTAGACGACCCCAGGACCCGCTGCTTCCCACCGCCGACACCATCACCGCTCAAGGCAACAGCTCGCCCGCTTGTGCCGCTGTCACCCTTGTCGGTCACCACTCCTACTTCAGTGGTCACTCCACCGATCACTCCAACTACACCAGGATCAACGAAGAAGAATCGGAAACTACGGCGCCGCCTACTCGAGCTGTTCGGCTCTTCATCGCTGCCGTGAAGACAGTGTCGAGCGACACTATCTAGCGACGAACGCCGATCATCGCATAGACCCGTCTTTTTCCTTCTCTCGCTTCCTTTCCTTTTTATTGTTAGATATTAATTATTATTCATTTTCTTTATTGTTATCACGTCTATATACACATTTGTTTTCTGTTAATAAAAACCATAAACCTAAACTGTCCGACTATTATTTTTCAAACCCTGGGGAATCAAGTTTTATCTTTCAGGGCATCTAGAACGGACGCGCATAGTTCAGACTCACCGCAACGCTAGCCGCGGCCGGTAGTAGTGGCCTCTCACGCAGGGTTCGATCCCCTGGCTGAGTCCGTCCCGCAACAAGTGGCGCCCAACGTGGGGCCTGCAAAGCTGCAAATGCGCAGTAAAACCACGAGAACTATGCCGTCTCGTAAAACTAGAGCCCGGTTCTCCCAGGTATCCGACGAGGCGTTCGTCGCCGGCGAGGACATGGCTCCTCCGGTGTACAATGGCACCTCCCCAATCGCACATAACAGTGCTACAGAGCAACCGGCGTATGATCCGATCGCCGAACTGGCCAAAGTCTTGCGGGAAGGACTGGCCGGCGCTCCAGATTCCCGCTGGCGCCCAACAATACCTCCAACACGCCCCGCCCCATTCAGCGGGAGGATGGAAGAAGACCCGGTGCGCTTCATGTCCCAAATGGAGACGTACTTCCAGGATATGGGGTACGTAGAGCCGGAATTCTTCCAACACATGAGGGAAAACCTCGCCGGGGAGGCCCGCCGATGGATAGACCCCATCCTGAATGTTCCGACACAATGGAACACGTTCCGCAAGCGTTTCATCGCGAAGTTCGACGGAACACAGGTGAAGAAACAGATTTACGTCTCCGTGTTGACGGATCCACAAGGCCCCCACGAAACCGGCAGAGATTTCGTGGCCAGGAAGATGGCTCTCGCGCACCGGTGTCACTCGTCCGAAGTCGGCACGCTCGAGACAACCATAGGCCTTATGAGGACAAACTACCGCGCCGCTATCGCACAGCGACGGGTAGAGAGCTTTGACGAGCTAATAGACCTTGCCACGGACCTTGATGACATCCTACTCGAGGCCGGACCGGTCGAAACGTCAAGAGCTGCTCCAGCACGGCAGACACAGGCCTCGCGCTATACCAGCGATGGTCCACCTCCAGCGCCTCGTCACACAAGAGACGGGCCGCCGCCAGCGCCTCGTTATGCCAGAGACGGGCCGCCCCCAGCGCCCCGCTACACTGACGACAGGCCCTATCCAGCTCCCCGATACGCGAGGGAAACACAGCCGCAAGCGCCCCGCTACGCGACGCGGCCAACACCAGAGCCTCGCCGCCCCCATGACGGCCAACGCCCGAGGCAAGAACAACAGCCTGCGCCCCCCCGCTACGAACGACCAGCAAGTCAACAACAAGATAGCCGGGGCCCGCAACAGGCAAGGACACTACCGGAGTGCCGCTTCTGTCCAGAGAGACACTGGCACCGCGACTGTCCAGTCGCCGAACAACACTTTGTAGCCCGAAGAAACGCCGCGCCCGCGGCCAGTAAGGCGCCCCATCCAAAAAACGAGTAAGGGGCCACGAGGACAGCTTGGCCCTTTACGCCGTTTCAGGCAAAAAGCTGCCCACCGTTAACGTGCGCATCAATGGGAGAAACGCACGGGCACTCTTGGATACCGCCGCCGCGTATAACTGTCTACACGAAGACTATGCTAACGCGGCCGCCACAGTTCAAGAGTCGATACCGCTAGCGGCTAACGGGCAAACTATGACGGTCTCCGGCGAAGAGACGGCCACCGTAGAAGTAGACGAACTCAAGACGCGGGGACGTTTCCTCATATGCAGTGACCTCCGAGTGGACTGCATCCTAGGATACCCGTGGCTTACAGACCAGCAGGCTACGATGGATCTGCAAAGACGGTGCATACACTTCGGCACCGGTCAGCGACACACCGCCTACTGGCAAGCACCCGCCGTATCGCCCGAGACGACTCAAGTATCCGTTCCCGCTGTCAACACGCTCGATCACGGCTTTCCACCCGAGCTGGAGGCCGCCTTCGCCGAGCTACTAGCGCGGTTTCCGGAAGTATCGGACACCCGACCGCGCCACGCCGGCACACGGACGAGTTGCCACAGGATAGCGCTGAAACATGACCGGCCTATACGAACGCATCCGTACCGCGTGAGCGAGGGGAAGATGCGACTCATCAAGAGTCAGGTCGAAGAGATGTTGGAGTCAAACATAATATCGCCGTCAACTTCACCATACTCCAGCCCAGTGGTGATCGTAAGCAAGAAGGACGGGAGTCCGCGCTTCTGCGTGGACTACCGGAAGGTGAACGATGCCACCGAGAGTGAGCCAGCTCCGATGCCCATCATCCAGGACACGCTCAGAGATCTAGGCGATGCACGCATCTTCTCATCGCTAGATCTCAAATCCGGCTACTGGCAAATCCCAATGAGTCCGGAATCCAAGCCCGCCACGGCCTTCTCCACGCCAGACGGCGGCCACTATCACTTCAACGTGATGCCATTCGGATTAAAGAATGCCGCTCCCACGTTCCAGAGGCTAATGTCGCAGGAGGTCCTAGCCGGCGCAATGAACGCGTTCACTAGGGTATACCTGGACGACATTATCGTGTGTTCGGCAACACACCAGGAACATCTCCGGCACTTAGCGCTCGTGTTCGAACGGCTACAGTCACACGGCCTAAGACTCGCGCCCGAGAAATGTGAATTTGGCAAGGGCGCTATCACGTACCTCGGACACTCCATATCAGCAGAAACAACGGCTCCGCTGGAGAAGTATCTGAAGCAAGTCGCGGAGTACAAGGCCCCGCGAAACAGGAAAGAACTCCGCCAGCTGATGGGTCTCTGCAACTGGGTACGAGACTATGTCCCCAACTTCGCCGGCATCAGCGCGCCGCTGACGGACCTGCTGTCGACTAAGAAAACGTTCAAGTGGACATCCGAAGCCGCTCGGTCACTAGAGGAAGTGCGAGCCGCGTTCAACAAGCCGCTGAGGCTCCATCGGCCGTCTCCCGCCCTGCCATACGTGCTGCAGACAGACGCCAGCGGCCAAGGCCTAGGAGCGGTACTCTATCAGATGGACGGCGACGAACGCCGCATTATTAACTACGCGAGCGCCCGACTCAATCCCACCGAGCGCCGGTATCACATTAACGAGCAAGAGTGCCTCGCGCTCGTGTGGGCAGTGCAGAGATACCGGCCGCTCTTAGAAGGCAGACATTTCACCGTCGTGACGGACTCCACGGCGCTGACATGGCTAAACAGGTTCAAGGACAGCAAAGCCAAACTTGTACGCTGGGCTTTGCTGTTGCAAGAATTCGATTTCGAGATCAAACACGTTCCCGGATCGCAGAACGAGCTCGCAGACGTTCTCTCTCGCCAGCCTACAGGCGAGGAGAGAAACCAGCTCACATCAGACGGGGAGGCGCGTATGATTCCACCCGAGCCCGGCCAAATCAACGCGCTCCCAGGCGAGGCGACACTCCCGGAACTCGTCCAGGAAGCCCAGCGTCAAGACGCGAAGACGCAGTACCACTTGGAAGTATTGCGAGAGCCTCCCGGACCGGATAACGTCCGCCACCGAGACGCGCTATTCGAGCGCGACGGTCTACTCTGGTACATCGCTAACCCCGGAGAGACCGCACCGCTCTTCGTACCTGAGGCAATGCGTCGACGGGTGATAAGGCATCACCACGACAAAGCCGGCCACCCTGGCCGCGAGGAAACGCACCGAGCCGTCACACAGCGATATCTGTGGCCACGACTCGGACAAGAGGTAAAAAGGTACGTGCAGAGATGTCGAACCTGCGCCGCCATCAAGCCAGGCGCGGCCAGACCGGCAGCACCACTGAAACCACGGACTCCACAGTCACCGTGGCACACCGTCTCCGTGGACCTGATGGGACCCTATCCCAAAACCGCCTCTGGGAAAACACATATCCTAGTAGCCACAGACACGTTCTCCAAATGGACGGAAGCCTTCCCGACAGGCGAGCCGAGGACGCACGTGATAACCCGCCTGCTACAGGAGAACGTGTTCGACCGCTACGGGTACCCCAAAGTTGTGTTGTCCGACAACGGCCCCCAGTTCACCAGCGCGCGCTGGGAACGGGCTTGCCGTGACTGGGGCGCAGCCGCCCACTACACGGGCATATACCACCCCCGAGCTAATCCCGTGGAAAGGCGAAACCAGGAGCTGAAGAAAGGCCTGCGAGTTCGCATGCAGGGCCAGCCGCACACGAGATGGGCCCAGTTCCTACCGGCTATACTGCGCGATCTGCGCACTCGCCGCAACGCCTCCACCGGTCAATCTCCCAGCAAGACCCTTCTCGGCTACGAGCTCCCGTTGCCGGGCGATCGCAGCCTGGACAGGCCCGATCTCGCCCCCGACAGCCAGGACAACCGAGAGGAACGCCTGGAGGACATCCGCCGCCATACTCTCCGATACCAGCGCCGATACGCCGGCGGAGAAGCTGCGGAACCCCACGAAGTCGGAGACACCGTAATGGTAAGAGCACACCCGCAGTCCGATGCCAAACGCCGGATTCACGGTGGTTTTTGTGGTGTTAGCGACAAGGCTGCTTAGCAACCTAACATAATAGAATAATATGAATAAACATATAATGTAAAATACGTAATATATACTGTCAATAAATTATTATAAATAATATAATATTGTATTAATTATATTGTGATAGCTAACACGACATGGTGTCAGGTGTTAACAAACACAAATAAAAAAAAAATAAGGAAAAGAAAAGATAAAATACACGCACGATGAATATTCACTTGAGAATACCAGAAGAAATGAAATTTGAAGGAGATCTAGAGGATAATTGGAAGAAATGGTATCAAAATTTTAATATTTTTATGATAGCAAGTAATAAAACTGGAGAAGATAGTAAAATTAAATTAGCTATATTTTTGAATTTAATTGGCAAAAAAGGGGTCGAAATTTACAATTCTTTCCATTTTGATGTTAATAAAGATGAAGCTGATCTCTACGACGAAACAATAAACAAATTTATAGAATATTGCTATCCGTCAAAAAATATACGTTATGAAAGATACAAATTTTATTCATCGAAACAGAAATCAGATCAAAAAATAGAGGATTACATTACAGAAATTAGCAATTTGGCGAAAACATGCGAATTTATAGATGAAAAAGACATGCTTATAGACAAATTGGTAATTGGAATCTCAGATGACAAAATTAAAGAAAGGTTATTAAGGGAAAAAAAATTAACATGGGACATGGCTGTGGACATTTGTAAAACTAATATAATTATAAAAAAACAAGTTTCAGAAATGTCGCAAGATACGGAAAAAATTAATTTGGAAGTAGATATTGTAAAATATCGAAAAAATATAGACAGATTTAGAGAAAAATCTGACAGTCAAATGTCAAATAAAGCCAGTCCAAAATGTCAAAAATGTGGCAAGTTGTTCCACACAAGTGATAAATGCGCTATTGGAAAACAGTGTACATTTTGCAAGAAATATAATCATTTGGAAGAACATTGTTTCAAAAAGAAAAGATGGCAACAATTTAATAATGCAAATGAAGTAGAAACATCAAATAAATTTTACAATTTAAACGAGTGTATTTATGAAATAAATTCCGAACCTTGGTACGTTAATATAAAAATAAATAACCAAGTAATTAAATGCAAAATAGACACTGGTGCTGATGTTACTGTTATGGGAGTCAAAGATAGTAGAATATTGAAACTAAAAATTTTCCCAACAGACAGAAAATTATATGGTGCAGGTCATCGAAAAATTGACGTAATTGGAATTGCGAAAACTAAATTAATTTATAATAATGAAGAGCTCTCGCAAGATATATTTATTGTAAATAGTCAGAAAATACCTTTGCTTGGAAGACCAGCATTACAGGCGTTAAAAATAATTAAATTAGTAGAAGAGGTAAAAACTACAGAAAACTATTTTACAAAAATGTTTCCTAATGTTTTTAATGGTTTAGGTAAATTTCAAAGAAAATATAATATTAAATTAAAAAAAAATTTCAAGCCTTTTTCAGTTGCTGCGCCCAGGCGTATTGCACATGCACTGCGAGACCAAGTGGAGATAGAAATTAATAAAATGATAGATGATAGAGTTATAACGCCTATAGAAGAACCAACAGAATGGTGTTCTCCTATTGTGGTAGTACCAAAGAAGGATAAAACAGTACGTATTTGTGTAGATTATACAGAATTAAATAAATTTGTTCACAAAGAACGTTTACAATTACCGTCAGTTGAGGAATCTCTTGCCAAATTAAAAAATTGTAAATTGTTTTCAGTGTTAGATGCCTCAAAAGGTTTTTGGCAAATTCCGCTAACAAAGGAATGCGCAAAATTAACAACTTTTATAACACCATTTGGAAGGTACTATTTTAACAGGCTTCCTTTTGGAATAAACTCCGGTCCTGAGCACTTTCAACGTCAAATGCAACAAATTTTACTTGGTTTAGACGGAGTAGTTAACCATGCAGATGATATACTAATATTCGGTAAAGACAGAGCTGAGCATGATGCAAGGTTGATAAAAGTATTACAAATTTTAAATAAAAATGGTGTGACATTAAATATTAATAAATGCGTTTTTGCAAAAACAAGTGTCAAGTTCTTGGGACACATTATCAAAGCACATACTGTTTTACCAGATCCTCAGAAGGTTCAAGCTATGATAGATATGAAAGAACCAAATAATATTTCTGAGCTGCGACGATTTTTAGGTATGGTTAACTACATTACTAAATTTTTACCAAATCTAGTAGATACAACACAACCACTAAGAGAACTGTTGCAAAAACATAAAATCTGGACCTGGGGGAGTTATCAAAAAGAAGCTTTTAGAAAAATAAAAGAGGAAATTTCTAAAGAACCCGTATTATTACTATATAATCCAAATTTTGACACAAGAATTGCTGCTGATGCTTCTTCTTACGGATTGGGAGCTGTCTTAGAGCAGTTCTATAAAGGAGTCTGGCGAGCAGTTTATTATGCTTCTGTTAGCTTGACAGAAACACAAGCTAGATATGCTCAAATAGAAAAAGAATGTTTAGCTATTACATGGGCATGTGAAAAATTTAGAGATTATATAATTGGTAAAACGATTACAATTTTAACAGATCACAAACCTCTTCTCAGTTTATTAGGAGAAAAGCCGATATCAGAGTTATCAGCTAGACTTCAGCGCTTTAGAATGCGTTTAATGTGTTTTGATTACGTTATAAAATATGTTCCAGGAAAATCATTCTATATTCCAGATACGTTGTCCAGGTCTCCCTTAAATGTAAGTGTAGAAAATAAGGAAAATATTTTAATTGACAGAATTGAAGAAGAATTGTTTATAAATAATGTAGTGGAGAAACCGTTTTCGGACATAAGATTAAATAGAATAAAGCAGATACAACAAGAAGATTTTGAGAGTAAGCAGATAAAGGAGTATATACGCACTGGATATATGAGTAAGCAATGTATATTTTGGTCAGTTAAGGAAGAATTGAATGAATATAATGGACTTGTTATGAAAGGGTCACGAATATTTATACCAAATCAATTACGAAGTGAAATTTTAGAAAGAATACACGACGGCCACATGGGTATTGTAAAATGTAGACGGCGAGCTCAAGAAGCTGTGTGGTGGCCAGCTATTACGTCAGACATTAAAAAAATTGTTGATAATTGCAAACAATGTACAGAACAAAGAGTAAATAGAAGTGAACCTTTAAGAACAACTATGTTGCCAGAAAGACCATGGATATTTTTAGGTATAGATTTGTTAGAATTTAAAAGAGAAAATTTTATTGTAATTGAGGACTATTTCTCTAAATACATAGAAGTTGTTCATTTAAAATCTACTACATCTGAGTTTGTAATATCAGTGCTAATAAAAATTTTTGCACGCCATGGTATCCCAGAAATGATCAGAACTGATAATGGACCACAGTTTTCATCATTTGAATTTAAAAAGTTTGCAACTGAATTTGCAATTGAGCATCAAACATCAAGTCCCAGATATCCACAGTCAAATGGACAAGCGGAAAGAGCAGTGTCGATAGTAAAAAAAATTTTGATAAAAGGGGGTGATGCAAATTTAGGATTACTCGCTTACAGAAGTACGCCGCTAGAATCGGGTTTTTCGCCAGCAGAATTACTTTTTGGAAGAAAAATTAGAAATACTTTACCTCAAACTCCAAAAAAATTAAAACCAAAGTGGTCTGGAGAACCAAAAATCTATATGAACCGACAAAGGAAAATACAACAAAGAACAGAAAGAAATTTTAACGATAGAAGGGGTGCAAAATATTTACCAGAGTTAAATTATGGAGATAAAGTATGGATAAAAGATTTAAAGAGATATGGAGAAATACAAAAAAAATCAGAATATCCACGGTCATACATAATAAAAACAGAATTGGGAGTCGTAAGAAGAAACAGAAAAGATGTAATATTTTATAATAGTAATAATAATGCGGAAGAGCGTAGAAAAACAAAAAATGAAAAAAACCATATGGTTCAAAACAAAATAGATATAGATCTTGATGATTATATTGAATCAACACGTGAATGTTACAACAGAGATGTTGACGAAGATAACAGTAACACTGAACCACCAGAACAAGAAGAAGAAGGAGAAGAAGAAAAGGAAGAAGAAGAGAATGAAGAAAAAGGAGAAGAAGAAGGAGAAGATAATAAGAAAAGGGAAGAACAAGAACAAAAAGAAGAAGAAGAGAATGTAACAAGGGAGGAAGAAGAAGACTGTCTTGAAGATACAACTAGAAATACTTTTTATAAAACTAGAAGTGGTCGACAAATCAAACCTCCAGATAGATACACTTCCGATAACTAAATTTCAATTTTATTTATTTAAGTTGTTTAAAAAGATAAATTAATGATTAACTTTATTTGTTTACAGAAAGAGAGATGTGGTGTTAGCGACAAGGCTGCTTAGCAACCTAACATAATAGAATAATATGAATAAACATATAATGTAAAATACGTAATATATACTGTCAATAAATTATTATAAATAATATAATATTGTATTAATTATATTGTGATAGCTAACACGACAGTTTTCACCCGAAATGGTTGGGGCCCTATGCTATAAGGGAACTCCATTCCGGCCGTGTCTACACCGTGGATCGCGACGGGACCCCCGTACAAGTCCCCGCTTACGATGTAAAGCCGGCACCCCGCCCGCTGTCACCAGAAGACCAACCTCGGTCTCCCCTCGACTTCCACGAAGACGTCCCTTCCGACCAGGAAGACAACACCCCCGAAATCCCCCTCAACGAGGACGCCGCCCCCACTGTGAGCCCCCGTTCGAGAGACGCTTCCCCAGTGCGCGAACAAGTTCCCGCGTGAACAACTCAGAGTGCGTCCCTGCTATGCCGCAGCCATAGCCCGCGTGTGTCCCCCAAGTGCCACCTAGTGCGCCGTAAAGACACTTATGTACATTTAATTTCATTTCGCTTTGTTTCTTTTGTTATTATATGTATATGTATATCGATGTTTATATCGTTTTTCGTACCGCTCGTGTACTCATGCCGGCGTCATGTATGTTCACCACTGTCGCCCGCATATTCTGTATCACTTTTCATATTTTTTCAATTGTCTCTTTGTTCCAAAACTCACAAATGTTTGTACATCCTTACCTTCCTACACTTTTTCTCTCCAACTGAAGCGGCGTGCTTGATTGGTGTCGTCACGCGGGGAGGCTTTGTCGCCAGGCAGTCTACGGACGTGCCTGACACAAAGGTTTTTTCCGTGACGTCACTAATCCTGCACGTGCAGCTTAAGTGTTTATGACTGGTATTTCCTCGCTCCAAAATCCGAGCCAATCAGAGCGCAGGATCCGAGTTAAGCCGTCACCGAACTCGGCCAATAGGAGAGCCGATCGGAGTGGGGGTAAAACACCGAACTCCGAATAAAAACCCGAGCAGCTAGAGAATTGGGAACAGTATCCATCAGATCAGTATCCATCCGACCAGCAAACAGTCTACCAGAATATACCAGCGAGAAAATATCAAGTGAGTTGAAAGAAGTGATCGGTCTAACCGAGAATATAAAAAAGAATTTATGCACGCTGCATACTATTGTTTTGTTTATATATATTTCTTTGTTTTGTTTTTACAATAACTCTTGCAAGTAACGCTGACACCCCTTAGCGGTGCTTGTAATTGTTATCTGTACTTGTAAATACGTATGCACAGTGCGCTGATCGCCTCGGCGTGCCTGTGTCCCGTTCGCTGACGGTTTAGCGGACCTCGTCGATACGTATCCACGATCTTTTCTTCACGTTTGTCGCCTCACGTCAACGCCCGTTTTCTCCACGATATTCGCTTCACGTCGACGCCCGATTTCTTCACATCTTCTACCGTCTCATCTCTTCAAGTCTACATCCGTTATCGCTACGTTGGCACCGTCTACGTCCGTAGTCGTCTTGCCTGCCGCCGCCACGTTCGTACCCCCTGCTACGAACGCCCGGCTCCACGCCGCACCAAGAAGCCAACGTCCACGCCGATTTCCGTCGTCGCCTGTTCTGTAGCGCCGCTACAGACCGCTACGACTCAGACGTCATCAACATCGAGGCCTAGCACTCACACGGCAGCTCAGCCGTTTACGCTGGCCCCCAAGAAGAGAGGTACCGAGTCGCGCCGTCTCCACGCCGCTGCGTGGAACTATCGACGGAACCTACGGGCTTGTGAAGCCTCCAGGCCATACAAGGACCTAAAGAAGACAGTGAGGAAGGCCCTCTACGAGGTAGACGACCCCAGGACCCGCTGCTTCCCACCGCCGACACCATCACCGCTCAAGGCAACAGCTCGCCCGCTTGTGCCGCTGTCACCCTTGTCGGTCACCACTCCTACTTCAGTGGTCACTCCACCGATCACTCCAACTACACCAGGATCAACGAAGAAGAATCGGAAACTACGGCGCCGCCTACTCGAGCTGTTCGGCTCTTCATCGCTGCCGTGAAGACAGTGTCGAGCGACACTATCTAGCGACGAACGCCGATCATCGCATAGACCCGTCTTTTTCCTTCTCTCGCTTCCTTTCCTTTTTATTGTTAGATATTAATTATTATTCATTTTCTTTATTGTTATCACGTCTATATACACATTTGTTTTCTGTTAATAAAAACCATAAACCTAAACTGTCCGACTATTATTTTTCAAACCCTGGGGAATCAAGTTTTATCTTTCAGGGCATCTAGAACGGACGCGCATAGTTCAGACTCACCGCAACGCTAGCCGCGGCCGGTAGTAGTGGCCTCTCACGCAGGGTTCGATCCCCTGGCTGAGTCCGTCCCGCAACAGGTGGGTTAAGCCCCACATTGTTTATTACATTCATGGACGATATCTTAAAAAAATGCAAGAACGAAGTATCGAAATTACAAATCGGATACAGAAATATGTATATCACAGAAATATCAGAAGGAGTGTTTGCTGACGACATTGTAATCATAGCCAAAGGAAGTAACGAACTGCAAGAAAATCTAAACAAATGGAACATAGTATGTAAAGAATATGGCATGAAAATAAATAAGAACAAAATCAAAGTCATGATTATAGGAGAACAAGAAAACTTGAACATAAACATAGAGAACGTCAATACAGAACAAGTAGATAATTTTAAATATCTGGGAATTAATATGGAACCAAATGGTTCCAGTCTTACCTATGTGATAGACAGCAGCGAGTTGTATTGGACGGGTATGAATCAGATTTTGTTGATATTACATCCGGGGTCCCGCAAGGGGCTCACCTAGCTCCTTTGCTTTTTAACATTTTCATCAACAATGTTTCTACTTGTTTTCAAAATTCAAATTTCGTCATGTACGCTGATGACTTGAAAATTTATAAAAAAATTACTAATGCAAGTGACTGTAAAGGTATACAAGAGGATTTGCAGCGGTTTACTAATTTTTGTAAAAACAACAAACTAATATTAAATATAACTAAATGCAAAAAAAATATCTTTTACTCGGAACAGGAACATAATAAATTTTAAATACAATATTGAAAGCCACGATTTAGAAAATGTCACAGAAATCAAAGACCTAGGGGTAACACTAGATTCGAAAATGATACTTGACCTTCACATTAATAATATAATAAATAAAGCCTTAAGAATGCTGGGCTTTATTCTTAGAATAAGCCAGCCATTTAAAAATAAAAAAACTCTGATAAGCCTTTACCAAACACTTGTAAGAAGTATTTTAGAATTTGCTACAATTTGCTGGTCACCTCAATACAATACATATATAAATCGCTTAGAAAACGTTCAAAGGAAATTCTTAAAACCTCTAGGTTAGAGATTTCCGAATAACAACGTTAAATTAAAATCCCTCGAAAAAAGACGAGTACTTTTTGATATATCATTCTTACATAAATAGTTTAACAATAAAATAGATTGTCCAGAACTTTTAAATCAGTTTTATATAAGATTAGCTGAAAACCCGTGCTTCGCTACGGTATATTGATGGTCTCATTAGCATAAAATCCGCAGTTTGTTTTTAAACTTGTGTATGGGTAACCTTTGTAACAAAAAGTCGATATCTCATCTGTCCTAAGAGATATTGAGGAATCCGTGAAAAAACATTTTACTAGTTTTCACCAAATAGGGGTCGAACTTAAGAAAATCACTTCTTAGTGGGTTCTTACGTCATACTGAAAAATGTACTCTCCGAATTTTTTATTTCTAACAAAAAAATACTAATTTACCCTTTAGGAGTGAAAGAAGACTGTCAAAAAACATATATGCCAAAATGAAATGAAAAAACTCAACAACCGCTGGAAAATCAAAGGGTTCTATAATTCACCCCGAATGTAGATTCGCCTCTTTATGGGTTGATTAAGATAAAATCCGGAAATACATTTTTCGGAATTTGTATGGGTATTCTTTATAAGCAAAAACCAAGTCTATATCTTATTGATCCTAGAAGATATTAAGGCGTCCTTGAAATCACAATTCCCAGTTTTCACCCTTTAAGGGTGATATTTGTTAAAGGTAAAAAACTGTTAAAACCATTTCGAGACATTTTAAAAAGACACCTATGTGCCAAAAAGAAATGTTATAACTCAACAAACACAGGAAATACGACGCGATGTATAATCTACCCCGTTTGTAGAATCACCCCTTTAGGGGTTGATTAGGACGAAATCCTGGAATAAGTTTTTCGGCATTTGTATGGATAATTTTTGTAAGCAAACACCAAGTCGATATCTTATTGGTCCTAAAAAAAATAAGGAATTACTGAAATCACATTACACCTCTTTTCACCCTTAAGGGGTGAAATTAAAAAAAATCATTTCGAGATATTAAAAAAAAAACACCTGTGTGCCAAAAAGTAATGTTGCAACTAAACGAACACAGGAAATACGACGGGATGTATAATTCATCCCGATTGTAGATCCACCCCTTAAGGGGTTGATTAGGACAAAATAAAAATTGTTTTTTCGGTATTTGCATGGGTAGTTTTTGTAAGCAAAAACCAAGTCGATATCTTATTGGTCCTAAAAAATGTTGAACAATCCTTGAAATCACATTTTACCCCTTTTTACCCTTTAGGGGTTAAATTTAAAAAATTGTCAAAACCATTTCGAGATATTTTAAAAATACGCCTATGTGCCAAAAAGAAACCTTATAACTCAACAAACAGAGGGAATACGACGGGATGTATAATTCACCCCAATTGTAGATCCACCTTTTAGGGGTTGATTAGGACAAAATCGTGAAATATTTTTCGGTATTTGTATGGGTAATCTTTGTAAGCAAAAAGCAAGTCGATATCTTATTGGCCCTAAGAGATATTAAGGAATCCTTGAAATCACAATTCACCCCTTTTCACCCTTTAGGGGTGAAATTTAAAAAAAAAACTGTCAATACCATTTCGAGATATTTTAAAGACACCTACGCGCCAAAAAATAATGTTGCATCTAAACGAACACAGGAAATACAACGGGATGTATAATCCACCCCGATCATAGGTTCACCCCTATAGGGGTTGATTAGGACAAAATCCTGAAATAAGTTTTTCGGTATTTGTATGGGTAATCTTTGTAAGCAAAAACTAAGTCGATATTCCATCGACACGAGGAGATATTAAAGAATCCGTGAAATCAAATTTCACCCCTTTTCGCCCCTTAGGGGTTGAATGTTGAAAAGTCCCTTCTTAGTGGGTGCTTATGTCATGGAAGGAATATACTCTCCAAATTTCAAGTTTCTAGGCCCAGAGGTTCGGGCTGGGCAGTGATGAGTGAGTGAGTCAGTCAGTCAGGGCACTGCCTTTTATATATATACTAGCTGGTTACCCGTGCTTCGCTACGGTATACTGACGGACGCATTAGTGTAAAATCCTCAGTTTGTTTTTAAACATGTGTATGGGTGACCTTTGTAAGCAAAAACCTAGTCGATATCTCATCTGTCCTAAGAGATATTGAGGAAACCATGAAAAAACATTATACTTTTTTTCACTATATAGGGGTCGAACTACTGAGTAAAAAAAACTGTAAAACTTTTTAAACATTTTAGAAATACATATATATGTTAAAAAGGAATATTAAAACTCAACAAACGAAGGAAATGTGAAGAGTTTTATAATTCTCCCTTTTAAGGGTTGATTAGGGTAAAATTTCACAAAACTTTAAATTTTTATGGGTAATCTTTGTAAGTAAAAACCAAGCCGATATCTCAATGGAGATATTGAGGATATTCGTGAAATCACATTTCAGCCCTTTTCACCCCCTTAGGAAAAATTCCATATTAGTGGGTGCTTACGTCATGGAGGGAATATATTTCCCGAATGTCTGTATGTCAAGGGACGTTCTAACGAATAAAAATACCAATTTACCCCGTTAGGAATGAAATTAAAAAAACTGTAAAAACGCTTTCTACATATTTTAAATAGAAACTTATGCACCAAAATGAAATGTTATAACTCAGGAAATACAAAGGTTTCTATAATTTAACCCGAATGTAGATTCACCCGTTTAGGGGTTGATTAGGGAAAAATCCTGAATTAAAAAAAAAATTTATGAGTAACCTTTTTAAGAGATTTTGATCTAAGAGATATTGAGGAATCCCTGAAATCAAATTGCATCCCTTTTCACTCCTTAGGGCTGGATTTTCATGAAATCCCGTTTTAGTGGGTACTTACATCATGGAAGGAATATACTTACCGAATTTTATGTCTCTATGTCCAAGAGATGTTCTAACGAATAAAAAATACCAATTTACCACTTTATGGGTATTATTAAAAAAAAAAAAAAAAAAACTTCAGAACGCTTCCTAAAGATTTTGAAAAAACACATATATGCCAAAAAGGAATGTTATAACTCAACAACGATTAGAACTAACTAACTGGAAATACGAAGGGTTCAATTTAGAGATTAATTAAAACAAAATCCTGAATTCCTATGTTATTTAAACATTTGTATAGATAACCATTGTAAGTAAGAACCAAGTCGATATCTGATTGGTCCTAAGAGATATTGAGGAATCCCTGAAATCACATTTGACCCCCTTTTTAGCCCCTTAGAGGTCAACTTCGAAAAATCTCTTCTTAGTAGGTGCTTACGGCATGGAAAGAATATACTTTGCGTATTTCATGTATCTATGTCCAAAAAACGTTCTATCAAATAAAAAATACCTATTTACCCCTTTAAGGGTGAAATTTTAAAAAACTGTCAAAATTATTTCGAGTTATTTGAAAAAGACATCTATGTGCAAAAAAGGAATGTTATGACTCAACAAACACAGGAAATACGGCGGGATGTATAATTCACCCCGAATGTAGATTCACCCCTTTAGGGTTTGATCAGGATAAAATACTAAAATAGGTTTTTGGCATTTGTATGGGTAATATTTATAAGCAAAAATCAAATCGCTCATAACTTATTGGTCTTAAGAAATATTAAAAAATCCTTGAAATAACATTTCACCCTTTAGGGATGCAATTTTAAAAAATTGTCAAAACCATTTCGAGATTTTTTAAAAAGTCAACAAATACAGAAATACGACGGGATGTATAGCTAAGTCCGAATGTAGATTCACCCTTTTAGGGGTTGATTAGGCAAAATCCTGAAATAGACTTTTTGGCCTTTGTATTGGTAATCTTTAAAAGCGAAAACCAAATCGATATTTTATTGGTCCTCAGAGATATTAGAGTATCATTGAAATCACATTTCACCCCATTAACCCTTTAGGGGGAAATTAAAAAAACTGTCAAAAATATTTCTAGATACTTAACAAAGACACTTATGTGCCACAAAGGTATGTTATAAGTCAACAAACACAGAAAATACGACTGCATGTATAATTGACCCCGATTGTAGATTCGCCTCTTTAGGGGTTGATTAGGACAAAATCCTGAAATACGTTTTTCGGCATTTGTATGAGTAATCTTTGTAAGAAAAAACCAAGTCGATATTTTATTGGTCCTAAGAGATATTAAGATATCCTTGAATTCACATTTCACTCCTTTTCATCCTTAAGGGATGCAATTTTAAATCACTGTCAATATTATTTGGAGATATTTTAAAAAGACACTTATGTGCCAAAAATAAATTTTCTAACTCAACAAACTCAGCAAATACGACAGCATGTTTAATTCACCCCGATTGTATATTCACCCCTTTACGGGTTGATTAGGACAAAAATCTGAAATAAGTTTTACGGCATTTGTATGAGTAATCTTTGTAAGCAAAAATTGGTCCTAAGAGATATTAAGGAATCTTTGAATTCACATTTCACCCCTTTTCACCCTTTAGAGATGTAATTTTAAAAAACTATCAATACTGTTTCGAGATATTTTAAAAATAAACTTTTGTGCACTCAACAAACACAGGAAATACGACGGGATGTATAATTCACCCTGTTTGTAGATTCACCCCTTTAGGGGTTGATTAGGCAAAATCCAGAAATAAGTTTTTCGGCATTTGTATGAATAATCTTTGTAAGCAAAAACCAAGTCAATATCTTATTGGTCCTAAGAGATATTAAGGAATCCTTGAAATCACAATTCACCCCTTTTCACCCTTTAGGAGTGAAATTTAAAAAAAACTGTCAATACTATTTCGAGATATTTTAAAAAGACATCTATGTGCCAAAAATTAATGTTGCAACTAAACGAACAGAGGAAATACGACGGGATGTATAATTCACCTTGGTTGTAGATCCACCCCTTAAGGGGTTGATTAGGACAAAATCAAAAAATAGTTTTTTCGGCATTTGCAAGGGTAGTTTTTGTAAGCAAAAACCAAGTCGATGTCTTATTGGTGTTAAAAAATATTTAACAATCCTTGAAATCACATTTCACCCCTATTCGCCCTTTAGGGGTTAAATTTAAAAAAGTTGTCAAAACCATTTCGAGATATTTTAAAAAGACGCCTATGTGCCAAAAAGAAACCTTATATCTCAATAAACACAGGGATCCATCCTTTAGGGGTTGATTAGGACAAAATCCTGAAATATATTTTTCGGTATTTGTATGGGTAATCTTTGGAAACAAAAAGCAAGTCAATATCTTATTGACCCTAAGAGATTTAAGGAAACCTTGAAATCACAATTCACCCCTTTTCACCCTTTAGGGGTGAAATTTTAAAAAACTATCAAAACCTTTTCGAGATATTTTAAAAAGACACCTATGTGCTAAAAAGTAATGTTGCAACTAAACGAACATATGAAATACAACGGAATGTATAACTCACCCTGATTGTAGATCCACCCCTTTAGGGGTTGATTAGGACAAATTCCTGAAATAAGTTTTTCGGTAATTTTATGGATAATCTTTGCAAGCAAACAGTAAGTCCATATCTTATTGGTCCTAAGAGATATTAAGGAATCCTTGAAATCACAATTCCCCCTTTTCAACCCTTAGGGGTGAAATTTTAAAAAACTGTCAAACCCGTTTCGAGATATATTAAAAAGACACCTATGTGCCAAAAAGTAATGCTGCAACTAATGAACACAGGAAATACGACAGGATGTATAATTCACCATGATTGTAGATCCTCCCCTTTAGGGGATGATTAGGACAAAAACCTGAAATATGTTTTTCGGTATTTGTATAGGTAATCTTTGTAAGCAAAAAGCAAGTCGATACCTTATTGGTTCTAAGAGATATTAAGGAATTACTGAAATCACATTTCACCCCTTTTCACCCTTAAGGGGTGATATTAAAAAAAAATGTCAGTCATTTCGAGATATTAAAAAAAAAACACCTATGTTCCAAAAAGTAATGTTGCAACTAAACGAACACAGGAAATGCGACGGGATGTATAATTCATCCCGATTGTACATCCACCCCTTAAGGGGTTGATTAAGACAAAATCCAAAAATTGGTTTTTCGGTATTTGCATGGGTAGTTTTTGTAAGCAAAACCCAAGTAGATTTCTTATTGGTCCTAAAAAATGTTAAACAATCCTTGAAATCACATTTTACCCCAAGCAAGCTTTAGGGGTTAAATTTAAAAAAAATGTTAAAACATTTCGAGACATGTTAAAAATAAGCCTATGTGCCAAAAAGAAACCTTATAACTCAACAAACACAGGGAATACGACGGGATATATAATTCACCCCAATTGTAGATCCACCGTTTAGGGGTTGATTAGGACAAAAATCCTGAAATATATTTTTCCGTATTTGTATGGGTAATCTTTGTAAGCAAAAAGCAAGTCGATATCTTATTGGACCTAAGAGATATTAAGGAATTCTTGAAATCACAATTCACCCTTTTTCACCCTTTAGGGGTGAAATTTAAAAAAAACTGTCAATACTATTTTGAGATATTTTAAAAAGACATCTATGTGCCAAAAAGTAATGTTGCAACTAAACGAACACAGGAAATACGGCGGGATGTATAATTCACCCCGATTGCAGATCCACCCCTTAAGGGGTTGATTAGGACAAAATCAAAAAATTGGTTTTTCGGCATTTGGAAGGGTAGTTTTTGTAAGCAAAAACCAAGTCGGTGTCTTATTGGTGTTAAAAAATATTTAACAATCCTTGAAATTACATTTCACCCCTTTTCGCCCTTTAGGGGTTAAATTTAAAAAAGTTGTCAAAACCATTTCGAGATATTTTAAAAAGACTCCAATGTGCCAAAAAGAAACCTTATATCTCAATAAACACAGGGAATACGACGGGATATATAATTCACCCCGATTGTAGATCCATCCTTTAGGGGTTGATTAGAACAAAATCCTGAAATAAGTTTTTCGGTAATTGTATGGATAAACTTTGCAAGCAAACAGTAAGTCCATATCTTATTGGTCCTAAGAGATATTAAGGAATCCTTGAAATCACAATTCACCCCCTTTTCAACCCTTAGGGGTGAAATTTTAAAAAACTGTCAAACCCGTTTCAAGATATTTTAAAAAGACACCTATGTGCCAAAAAGCAATGCTGCAACTAATGAACACAGGAAATACGACGGGATGTATAATTCGCCCTGATTGTAGATCCACCCCTTTAGGGGTTGATTAGGACAAAAACCTGAAATATGATTTTCGGTATTTGTATAGGTAATCTTTGTAAGCAAAAAGCAAGTCGATATCTTATTGGTTCTAAGAGATATTAAGGAATACTTGAAATCATAATTCACCCCTTTTCACCCTATTGGGGTGAAATTTTAAAACACTACCAAAAACTTTTCGAATTATTTTAAAAAGACTCCTATGTGCTAAAAAGTAATATTGCAACTAAACGAACACAGGAATTACGACGGAATGTATAACTCACCCCGATTGTAGATCCACCCCTTTAGGGGTTGATTTGGAAAAATTCCTGAAATAAGTTTTTCGGTAATTGTATGGATAATCTTTGCAAGCAAACAGTCAATCGATATCTTATTGATCCTAAGAGATATTAAGGAATCCTTGAAATCACAATTCACCCCTTTTCAACCCTTAGGGGTGGAATTTTAAAAATTTGTCAAACCCATTTCGAGATATTTTAAAAAGACACCTATGTGCCGAAAAGTAATGTTGCAACGAAACGAACACAGGAATTACGACGGGATGTATAATTCACCCCGATTGTAGATCCACCCCTTTAGGGGTTGATTAGGGCAAAATCCCGAAATTGGTTTTTCGGCATTTGTATGGGTAATACTTGTAAGCAAAAAATAAGTCGATATCCCATCGGCCCTAAGAGATATTAAGTAATTCGTGAAATCACATTTCACCCCTTTTCATCCCTTAGGAGTGGAATTTCGAAAAATCCCTTCTTATTGGGTGCTTACGTCATGAAGGGAATATACTCTCCGAATTTCAAGTTTCTAGGCCCAGGGGTTCGGGCTGGGCGGTGATGAGTGAGTCAGTCAGTCAGTCAGTCAGTCAGGACACTGCCTTTTATATATATAGATAGAATACCACAACAGAATACCAGACAACATGATTTCTTTTGTTTGCCATTTAACAGAACAAATTCTGCATACAACTCACTGATTAATAGAATGCCCTTAACTTATAATAACTTCTCAACTAGAGAAAATTTTCCTGATTTGTTTTCTACCAATATTAAAAATTTCAGAAATGAAATATAAAAATTTTAGATTAGTAAATTTCGCTTATAAGTTAGTTATAATGTAAATTATCACTGTTATAATTTAATGTATTATTGATTAGTGTCATACTGTAATTGGGCTCTCGCCTGTTGTATGACCGAAATAAATAAATAAATAAATAAATAAATAAATAAATAAATAAATAAATAAATAAATAAATAAATAAATAAATAAATAAATAAATAAATAAATAAATAAATAAATAAATAAATAAATAAATAAATAAATAAATAAATAAATAAATGGAAAGCAAGAATTGGAAATTAATACAAGAATTGAGAAAACGATGTAACTTTATTATGATATATATGACGTATACACGATTATCAATAACAAGGAAATAACTAAAATAACTAAAATGAACGTTTACAAATCGATATATAGACCGATTCTGACTTTCAGATGTGAATCTTGGAACTTATCGACAAGAGACAAGAGTAAAATTCAAGCAATAGAAATGAAGTATCTAAGAAGAGTAAAAGGTATAACTAAAAGAGACAAAATACGCAACATTGACTTAAGAAATGAACTACAGATAGAACCAGTACACAAGTTTATCGAAAAGAGACTACTGAGTTGGTGGGGACATATACAGAGGATGCAGAACACAAGACAGGTAAAAGCAGTATGGGAGACCAAAACAAAAGGAAAGAAAAAAAAGGAAGACCATGTTGTACATGGGATGAAACGATAAAGAAGATTCTAAAAGCAAGAGGAAAAACGATTATCGAAGCGAAAAAGCTAGCAACGAACAGAAAGGAATGGGCCAAATTTGTATATACAGAAACGCCAGTACAAGAAAATTAATATGGAAGATGAAAGTGTGGAATAACCTACACCAGCGTTTCTCAACCGGGGGGGCGCGAAGTCATACAAGATCGAAACATAAAAATATAATAGCAATGCGCTCAATCTTGCAAAATATAAATTTTATTCATATTTATAAATACGAGTCTTATTTATATTCAGAAAAATATACCTTTCATAACATAAATAAAATAAATATTTTATTTATTATTCTATCTAATTACTTATTTTCACAACTAATTTAAGCTACAGGCTATTTCAAACGTTTAAGCTGAACTAAATGGAGTATTAATTTTTTAAAGTTGTCACTAGCTAACTTTATAATGAGTAAAATAGGCTTTTGCTAAACAAACTGATCAAAAGCAATCAAAACTCAAGTTGTACTTTGAAGCAGGTACGACTTAAAAGTTCAATATTTTTTATTACTCTCCGTGCTACAGATAACTCAAGAGTAAGAATGCGAATGTGTAAAAGATGTAATATAAAACACTTTGAACACTTGTAAATAAAAATACTTTACTTTCAAGTCGTTATAGGGAATATAATCGTAATATATATTATAGTTTTTTGTCAACCGTAAAAGATACTAAAAAATGTTTCTTTAAAAAAGTAAAAATTGTTTCTATTGAAAAGCTCTATCCAAAGATACTCAATATGACATACGTTCCCATATAACAATTCGAAACTGTCCTTAATATCCTGTACTTCCGGAAAATTTCAATACTACCATCTAATGTTTTGTATGAATTTTAATTCAAAATGTTTCACAACTTGCTCACATGTTGCCTTTTCGAGAATAATCGTGTTCCCTCAATCTTGATACACTATATATATATATATATATATATATTTGTTTCACCGCTTATACAGACCCAACTCGCTATACTCTGCAGGCGTTACCAGACCAAAAGTGACGAGCTCAGACCCGGCATCGGGTCTGAGAACGTTTTCTATGCTAGAAGTACGAATTAGGCCTCAAACAATCTTTAGCAATGAGTTTCAGGTGGGTCTGGGAAAGCGGTAGAACGTGTTTTTTTATACAAATTTAGTTCACGAAATTTCTGTGAAGATGGTGCGCGGGTCGGGCTTGTATAAAATATTTGTAATCCATACGACTTATACAGACCCGCTATACACTATATACCTTCACAGACCCGAAACTTGGCAACACTGTTTGGGTCTGTCAAGATACATACCGGGTCTGTAAATGTAATATGGCTATCAGATATTATATATACTCACGACACCTACACAATCTTTGTTATTTTAGACTAAAGTAAGCTTTAAAGTAAGCTTTATTTTAATTCTGTTTGCCTTAACATTATCAAAGCCTAATTTAATTACATATCAAATGCAATGTATTACACAAATTAGGTATTTAAGAACATTTTAAACACTTACTTACATACAATTATATAAATTTAAAATACAACAAATATATTATTTACACATATATAATATTATTAGTATTAATTTAAGAGAAAAAATATTTCACTATCTTCTAACAAGTTGTGACATTGTTAAGATACAAGTCAACTAAGCTAAAAAATATTAAATATAAATAAAAGTACCATAATTTCTTATGTAAGTAATCATACAATTGCAGTATCAAACATTATTTATTGCATACCTTGATAAAATTGTGAAGCCAAATATATTGGTCAAAGCAAACGATATTTAATAACTAGATTAAAAGAAAACTAGAATAACATTATTAAAAATAAAATAGAACTAGTAATTTAATAGTGGAACTTGCAAACAATTTAAAACATTAGTTTGATTTTTCTAATAAAAGAATTCTAAATATTGGACAAAATTTAACAAAACTCCTATTGTTAGAAATGATTTATATAAAAAAAGATAATCACAAATTTAATGCTAAAACATATAGGTAAATGATCATAACAGAGATTCTATCTTGCGAAATTATGTTGAACTAACCAAATAGACAAGTTTGTTATTGTTTTGACGCACGTGTTACATATTTTTGGGTTTTTAGATTTTGTATCTGTTTGGCATAAGTGTGATATTTATTAAGAAAATACAAATCAAGACAAAAATATTAATAAATTCTGTCTAAATGCCAGATTACAACGTATTGTCCATATATCAAAAAGTTGTTATTGTCTATTTGGTTAGTTTCAATTTTGAAACTTTGGCGCTGCAATCTTAAAAGGGGTTACCATATAGATAATTTTAAGCAAAATTTATTATAACTTATATAAAAATAGCTCCATCTATTATATCTATAACTGACTTCAGTTGAAAATACGCTCCTTTTATTTTTTTAAATTCTCTTGTTAGCTTAGTTTACTTGTATTTTAACAATGTCACAACTTGTTAGAAGCATTACGCACCAATTTATTTAGGATTTATAATAAAATTTTCTGAAAACAAAAATTTCAAAAAAAAAAAAAAAACTCAAAACTACCTATACAAAGTAAATAGTATAAATATAAAATACAAAATATAAACACGTCAATGATTTTGAAAGACTGGATTAAACATTTTATATAATTTGCATATGTATGTAACTGAAGTGACCAGATGTCTGGGTATAACCAAAGTCCTATTTGTAGAAGCAGAACTTCTATTTAGAATTAATTTATAAAGTCAATACACTTCAGATATACATATTTTAATTATAGGAAAAGGCAAAAACATTTATGTGTATTTATTTTCAGAAAAAAAAACATATTATCTTTTTTGGCAACTTCATTAAAAAACCATAGTTACATTAGTACAAATTATTGAAATAGTTTATAAAGTTTTTATAACTTTAACACTCCCCCTAGTTCAATAATTTGCTAATTCCTAGGCCATTAATTAAAAATTTTATTCTTGAAGAATGAAGTGGCTTCTTTCCATTCTTCTGCATTTTCTGATTGTACTGCTTCTTTATAAGATTTAGGTTCAACTAAATTTAATACAGTAGACATTGCAGACGCCATCGAAGAGACAGAAAAATTATTTAAAATTTCTGGTTTCTTCAGTTTAGATCTATCTCTTAATCGTTTTCTATAATCATTTATTTGATCTTCGTTTTCAGAATTTATTTCTTTTTCTTTTTCTCCTTTCTGTTCTTTTTGAAAAACAGTAACATTTTCTAATGATTCTTCTTCTTCATTATTTTGTTCGTCAGTTTTACTATTGATCGCTTTTTCATTTACTTTTACATCTTCTCTTTCTTTTATTTCCTCTTTAGTGGAATCAACCATTTCAGGAATACTAACATATTTATGCAATAACGAATTTTCGTCAAAAATCACATCTCGTGACCTAATTAGTTTTTTATTTTCTTTGCTCCATATTCTATAGCCATCATCATAATCATAGCCAATTAAAATGCCTTTCTGAGCTTTCTCTTCTAACTTCTTTCTTCTCTGTATGGGAATGTGAGCATAGCAAGTGCAACCAATTATTCGTAAATGTTTAAGACTAGGTTTCTTTTCATACCATAATTCGTAAGGTGACTTGCCATCTATGCTTGTAGTTCCAGTTCTGTTCAGAATATAGACAGATGAATTAATAATTTCCGCCCATAGCTGTTGAGGAAGACTTTGATGAGCATGCATTATTGCCCGAGCCATTTCAACAATAGTTCGATTTTCGCGTTCAGCACTGTTTTGCTCTGGCGTATAAGGCATTGTAAATCTTTGTCTAATTCCAAATTTTGCTAAAATTTTCTTCACTGAATAATTATCAAATTCACCACCATTATCTGTCATGAATTCTTTTACTGTATGACCAGACACTTTAGCTTCTGTTAACATTTCTTCCAGTTTTTCAACAACTTCTGACTTTTCTTTTAGAAGATAAATATAACGATAATGAGAATATTCATCTTTAAAAACAACAAAGTAACGATATCCAGAGAAAGAACGAATAAAGGGTCCACAAACATCCGAATAAATTATATCACCAGGTTTCTCGACATGCTTTCTAGTGCCAAAAGGTTTTCTATGTAGCTTTCCATAGACACAACCTTCACAAATTTCAGAATCTAGAATTACATTGATACCCAGCTCTCTAGAAATAACAGTTTTGACGTGGCGTTTATTTTGATGACCAAATCTTTCATGGTACAATTGTACTAAATTGTCATTTGATAAAGCATTTATATCACCATTTAACTTTGGAATAATATTTCTAACTCTAAGTTGATAAAGTCCACCATGTCTATTTCTTTTACCAATTAAAACAACAAGTCCATTTACCTTTAAAGTACAAACTTCAGTTTTCGAAATAAAAATACTGTCATGGTACTTGTCTTGGATAAATAAAATTGAAAATAGATTTTTCTGAATTTTAGGTACATACCAGACATCAGTCAGGTATATCTTATTTCTTTTACCAAAGACATCCGCTTCAATTTCAATGTTGCCTTTACCAACAGCTGCAATGACTTCCCCATTAGCAGTTGTCACAGTATGAGATACATCAAATGGTGTAAAATCTCGAAACAATTCTTTCCTATTTGTTACATGATTCGTAGCACCATTGTCCACATACCAACAATTTGAATTTGTTCCATCATTTGAAATATTAGATACATTAGATAAAACAAACATATTGACATGACTCTTACCAGAATCCTTTTCTGAATCAGGGTTTGATCGTTTAATTGCTTTCCACTTATAACATTGATTCTTTATATGTCCTTCTTTCTTACAAAAATGACACACTATCTTTTTAGAATTCTTCTCAGATTGTTTACCACCTTTAATTTTCTTATTTGCAGCAATAAAAACTTCATGAGATGAGACATTAATTTCCTTCGAATTTAAAGTTCTCTCAAAAGCACAAAGCTGGTCAGTCAGATTGTCAATAGTCCTTTCAGTTTTTGACATTAGTAACCAACTAGACTTAAATGTAAAATATTCCTTTGGTAATGTACCTAAAATCTTACAAATTAAAAGAAGATCAGGCAAATTATAATTACTCTTACTGTCCTTACGAATTTCCAAGATAAGTTCATTCCAAATATTTTTCAATTTTGATAAATGAGTTGCTATATCATCATCAGCTACCTTAGAATAATTAAAGAAATTCATACAAAGATCATATGCTTTGTCTTCGGACACACCATCATATAATCTGTGCAGTTCATTCCAAACTTCCATTGCTGTGAAAAAACGCATTACCTTCTTCAAAGTTTCTTCTGTCATATTACTCGTCAGAATAATCAAGGCACGACTCTCTGCTTTTAGAAATTTTTCTAATTTCTTCTCGTATGCAGATTGAGCTGCCGCATCAGAAATACCAGTTGAGGGAGGTTTCGGTCTGACACATTTACCTTCAACAACTTCCATTGCATTATCAAAGCTTCTTAATAAAATGTAAACCTTATATTTCCATGTAGCCCAATTATTCCTGCCTTCTAATAATCCGATCTGAATCTTTGTAAAATCCATGTTGGACACAAATGCACAAGTATTGACTCAAAATAAAAATAAACTAAATAGAACCAAGCCGACCGGCGTAGCGTAGCGGTAACACATGTGCTCTGCGTTGCGAAGGTCTCGGGTTCGAATCCCGTTCAGGCATGGAAATTTTCTCAAACAAAAATCGTCCTGGCTAATTGCCACAGAAGCAAAGGCCATTAAAATTAAAAAAAAAAAAAAAAAAATAGAACCAAATCGCGTTAAGAGGCCCATAACCTGTAGAAGCAGAACTTCTATTTAGAATTAATTTATAAAGTCAATACACTTCAGATATACATATTTTAATTATAGAAAAAGGCAAAAACATTTATGTGTATTTATTTTCAGAAAAAAAACATATTATCTTTTTTGACAACTTCATTAAAAAACCATAGTTACATTAGTACAAATTATTGAAATAGTTTATAAAGTTTTTATAACTTTAACACTATTGAACGAGGCAACATGGCGGTTTTGAATAATTTTTATGTTATTAAGAATGTGATCCCTTTTCACTTGTTTTGTTTTTATTTAGAAACCGTCCATTTATAAAACATATTCACGCATATATATTAATTTTAATAAATATTTGTGCACTGTAGTTTTAATAATCGTAATCCGATATATAGTATTGTATAGGAATGAGCAAACTACAGATCGTGACCCACATGCGGCCCGTAACGTTAATTTATATTACCTGGTTTGATTAACAAAAAATAATGTGCAATGTGATTTTTCATACATTTCAGGGTTTTGTAGGTATTTAATAAGTGTAAGAAGTCAACAGAATGTTGGATTTCAGGACATTTTTTCTATGATCACAAATCAACTGTTTTAAAAAAAAAAAATTTTTTTTTCGATATTTGTGTACTAAGAGCTTCCATTTAATTTTTTAAAACTAAATTTAAATAATTTCAAAAAAATTCGTCACAAAAAAAATTAAATTAAAAAATCCTGCGTATCTAAGTTTGCTTCGTATCTAAATCTCTTTTAAATTAGTAAGAAATATATTGATAAGTGGCTTCGTATTTTTTCAATTTCAGAAACCTATTTATCACCAGATCCGTAACTAGGAAGGGGCACAGGCCCTGATGGTCTAGGGTTCCTAAAATGGTCTGCCATAAAATTAAAATTAACATAATATTTTCGAAAAACGGATTACATTTGTTATTGAATAATTACGGAATAACATTCCTGAATGAAAAAATATTTTGTTTGAAGTGATATAAAATATATTTTTCACTGTCCGTTACAAAACAGATCACAGAAATAATATTGTTCTAAAACGGTAATGTAATAAAATAAATATATAACACCCAGCAATGATGAAATGTTAAATACGTAAGATCCACAGATGCTAAAGTTTAATCTTAACAATTTACATATAAATGAAAGAATTGTATTAATGATTTATCAGTCAGAGAGTTGAACTGTTAATGAGAGCGGCCCAAGTTCCTAAAGATGCGCGCGGGTTGCCAAAATATGTTAGGGAGCTCAAAATAAGTTAGGGGCTCCAAATAAGTCAGGGGGCCCAAAATATGTTAGGGGGCCCAAAATATGTTAGGGGGCCCAAAATATGTTAGGGGGCCCAAAATATGTTAGGGGCCCCAAAATATGTTAAGGGTCCCAACTATAAAATCTTACCCAGGGCCAGAAAATAGGTAGTTACGGCATTGTTTATCACTATTAAGAATGTGCTATTTTATTTGTAAATATTTCACTACTATAAATGTTTTTTGTTAATTTCAAAAAAGGTATACACTACCTTAGTCATAAATACAAAAAAATCATAACTGTATTAGCGATAATTTCGCCATGCATTAAAAAAATAATTAATTTAGTCAAAAATATCAAAATTGCAATATTTTTATTTTTTTATGTACATTACTTAGAATTTGTTTCCGTTTTTTTAGTTTAACCTCTTTTGATTAAAGGGGACAGTGATTCTTTTAGTATATTTGTGAAAACATATTAAAATATATATACATATATCATATATAGATTTTTTTTTTTTGAAAAATATCATTTGGATCCTTAATCTACGTTTTAAGAACTTTCTTTTGATATCACAATACATTTTTTGTTAAATAATTACATTTTTCAACGACACAAAAAATCAATATTTTCGAAAAACTTATCAGATAAAAAATTCCTGTTGAACTAATCCGGTTTCCAACAATGTACATAATGGAGATTTTTTCAGATTTTTAGATCAACCTCTCTAGGAGATAAGGTGGGAAACTAACGCTTTTGGGCGAAAATCTTTTAAATGATTTTACAAAAATAAAAATGTGTTTGTTTATTCACGGATTAAGAGGTTAAAGCGTAAAATATATTAAAAAATCTTTAAGTAATAGTTATTTCTTTTCAAAAGCTCCAAAGATACCCAACTCGGCATACTTTACCATTTAAAAAATCAAAGTTGTCCTTGATATCCAGTACTTCCGGTTTGTTCCGGAAAATTTCAATACTACCATTCGATTCTTTGGGCAGACTCGGGTTATCATAATTTTTTTCCCAAATTACTAAGACATCGTGTTTAAATAAAAAAGACGGTTGGTCAATGGTAAATTTAAATATGAAATGTACAATGTAAAATTCCTTAACGTAACAGGGAATAGGGTGCTCCAACAGGTAATAACCTAGATGTTGGAGCACCCATAAATAAAATTATTATTATATATATAAAAAAAAAAAACTACCATGACACGCTCTGTGTTGGTCGTACAGTAAATGGAAAACGTATCAAGAAATAGAAAAATTAGAATCACTTTCATTCTTAAAAAATAGTTTCGAAGTTCAAGTTAAATAATTTTAAAAATTCGTAAGTGAAAAGAATCATAGGAAGTACAAAGACAGTTCTGAGGATGTACCACTGTAACCGATCAAAAATGAAAATTTTTAGCCTCATATAAATTTTTAAATACTACTCAATCCCGTACAGTGTTGTCGGTATTTACATCGTTTCTGTAAACAAATATCCTCATGTTGACCGTCATTTGACGATTGTCTAGCGATCGTAATAAAATTTACGTATATTTCAATATAACATAATTTTTATTTTAGAATTAATAGTTCATTTATAAGGTTTCTCAGTTAATCTAATGTTTACTATTGACATCCAATGAATGTCAATAACAATCAATAGTATTTAAAAATTTATATGAGGCTAAAAAATTTAATTTTTGATCGGTTACAGTGGTAATAATAAAACAATTTTTTTACTTGCATTCCGCTACATCCTCAGAACTGTCTTTGTACTTCCTATGATTCTTTTCACTTACGAATTTTTAAAATTATTTAATTTAAACTTCGAAACTATTTTTTAAGAATGAAAGTGATTCTAATTTTTCTATTTCTTGATACGTTTTCCATTTACCATGTACGCCATAAAAATTATAGTATAATAAAACAATGATTCAAAACATTTTACTGTACGACCAGCACAGAGCGTGTCATGGTAGTTTTTTTTTTTTATATATAATAATAATTTTATTTATGGGTGCTCCAACATCTAGGTTATTAGCTGTTGGAGCACCTATTCCCTGTTACGTTAAGGAATTTTACATTGTACATTTCATATTTAAATTTACTATTGACCAACCGTCTTTTTTATTTAAACACGATGTCTTAGTAATTTGGGAAAAAAATTATGATAACCCGAGTCTGCCCAAAGAATCGAATGGTAGTATTGAAATTTTCCGGAACAAACCGGAAGTACTGGATATCAAGGACAACTTTGATTTTTTAAGTGGTAACGTATGCCGAGTTGGGTGTCTTTGGAGCGTTTGAAAAGAAATAACTATTACTTAAAGATTTTTTAATATATTTTACGCTTTAACCTCTTAATCCGTGAATAAACAAACACATTTTTATTTTTGTAAAATCATTTAAAAGATTTTCGCCAAAAAGCGTTAGTTTCCCACCTTATCTCCTAGAGAGGTTGATCTAAAAATCTGAAAAAATCTCCATTGTGTACATTGTTGGAAACCGGATAGTTACACAGGAATTTTTTATCTGAGTTGTTTTTCGAAAATATCGATTTTTTGTGTCGTTGAAAAATGTAATTATTTAAAAAAAAATGTATTGTGATATCAAAAGAAAGATCTTAAAACCTAGATTAAGGATCCAAATAATATTTTTCAAAAAAAAAAATTCTATGTATATATATTTTAATATGTTTTCACAAATATACTAAAAAAATCGCTGTCCCCTTTAATCGAAAGAGGTTAAACTAAAAAAACGGAAACAAATTCTAAGTAATGTATATAAAAAAATAAAAATATTGCAATTTTGATGTTTTTGACTAAATTAATTATTTTTTTTATGCATGGCGAAATTATCGCTAATACAGTTATGGTTTTTTTTGTATTTATGACTAAGGTAGTGTATATCTTTTTTGAAATTAAGAAAAAACATTTATAGTAGTGAAATATTTACAAATAAAATAGCACATTCTTAATAGTGATAAACAGTGCCGTAACTACCTATTTTCTGGCCCTGGGTAAGATTTTATAGTTGGGCCCCTTAACATATTTTGGCCACCCGCGCGCATCTTTAGGAACTTGGGCCGCTCTCATTAACAGTTCAACTCTCTGACTGATAAACCATTAATACAATTATTTCATTTATATGTAAATTGTAAGATTAAACTTTTGCATCTGTGGATCTTACGTATTTAACATTTCATCATTGCTGGGTGTTATATATTTAATATATTACATTACCGTTTTAGAACAATATTATTTCTGTGATCTGTTTTGTAACGGACAGTGAAAAAAATATTTTATATCACTACAAACAAAATATTTTTTCTGTGAATATATATTTTCATTCAGGAATGCTATTCCGTAATTATTCAATAACAAATGTAATCCGTTTTTCGAAAATATTATGTTAATTTAAATTTTATGGCAGACCATTTTAGGAACCCTATTTTATCAGGGCCCCGGACCTGTGCCCCTTCCTAGTTACGGATCTGGTGATAAATAGGTTTCTGAAATTGAAAAAATACGAAGCCACTTATCAATATATTTCTTACTAATTTAAAAGAGATTTAGATACGAAGCAAACTTAGATACGCAGGATTTTTTAATTTTTTTGTGACGAAATTTTTTGAAATTATTTAAATTTAGTTTTAAAAAATTAAATGGAAGCTCTTAGTACTCAAATATCGAAAAAAAAAATTTGTTGATTTGTGATCATAGAAAAAATGTTGTCCTGAAATCCAACATTCTGTTGACTACTTACACTTATTAAATACCTACAAAACCCTGAAATGTATGAAAAATCACATTGCACATTAATTTTTATTAATCAAACCAGGTAATATAAATTAACGTCACGGGCCGCATGTGGCTCACGATCTGTAATTTGCTCATTCCTATACAATACTATATATCGGATTACGATTATTAAAACTACACTGCACAAATATTTGTTAAAATTAATATATATGCGTAAATATGTTTTATAAATGGACGGTTTCTAAATAAAAACAAAACAAGTGAAAAAGGATCACATTCTTAATAACATAAAAATTATTCAAAATCGCCATGTTGCCTCGTTCAATAGGACTTTGGTTAAACTTATTTTATATAAAATGATTAATCCAGTCTTTCAAAATCATTGACGTGTTTATATTTTGTATGTTATATTTATACTATTTACTTTGATAGGTAGTTTTGAGTTTTTTTTTTTTTGAAATTTTTGTTTTCAGAAAATTATATTATAAATCCTAAATAAATTGGTGCGTAATGCTTCTAACAAGTTGTGACATTGTTAAAATACAAGTCAACTAAGCTAACAAGAGAATTAAAAAAAATAAAAGGAGCGTATTTTCAACTGAAGTCAGTTATAGATAGGGTGACCATCCGTCCCGGTTTTCCGGGATTGTCCCGGTTTTCGGTCAATTGTCCCGGTGTCCCGAAGACTGTCCTCGGGACGCCCGACTGTCCCGGTTTTTGAATCTCTTTGCTCTTCACTTTGAATTTGAATAGGTGAGGACCTTTTTTTTTTTGCTCTTCACTTTGAATTTGAGAGGTGAGGACCTTGTTTTTTTTGCTCTTCACTTGGATCTGGGAGGAAACAAAAACCTTCTTTTTTTTCCTGTGTCCCGGTTTCCCTTCACTGAAATCTGGTCACCCTAGTTATAGATATAATAGATGGAGCTATTTTCATATAAGTCATAATAAATTTTGCTTAAAATTATCTATATGGTAACCCCTTTTAAGATTGCAGCGCCAAAGTTTCAAAATTGAAACTAACCAAATAGACAATAACAACTTTTTGATATATGGACAATACGTTGTAATCTGGCATTTAGACAGAATTTATTAATATTTTTGTCTTGATTTGTATTTTCTTAATAAATATCACACTTATGCCAAACAGATACAAAATCTAAAAACCCAAAAATATGTAACACGTGCGTCAAAACAATAACAAACTTGTCTATTTGGTTAGTTCAACATAATTTCGCAAGATAGAATCTCTGTTATGATCATTTACCTATATGTTTTAGCATTAAATTTGTGATTATCTTTTTTATATAAATCATTTCTAACAATAGGAGTTTTGTTAAATTTTCTCCAATATTTAGAATTATTTTATTAGGAAAATCAAACTAATGTTTTAAATTGTTTGCAAGTTCCACTATTAAATTATTAGTTCTATTTTATTTTTAATAATGTTATTCTCGTTTTCTTTTAATCTAGTTATTAAATATCGTTTGCTTTGACCAATATATTTGGCTTCACAATTTTATCCAGGTATGCAATAAATAATATTTGATACTGCAATTGTATGATTACTTACATAAGAAATTATGGTACTTTTATTTATATTTAATATTTTTTAGCTTAGTTGACTTGTATCTTAACAATCTCACAACTTGTTAGAAGAGAGTGAAATATTTTTTCTCTTAAATTAATACTAATAATATTATATATGTGTAAATAATATATTTGTTGGATTTTACTTTTATATAATTGTATGTAAGTGTTTAAAATGTTCTTAAATACCTAATTTGTGTAATACATTGCATTTGATATGTAATTAAATTAGGTTTTGATAATGTTAAGGCAAAAAGAATTAAAATAAAGCTTACTTTAAAGCTTACTTTAGTCTAAAATAACAAAGATTGTGTAGGTGTCGTGAGTATATATAATATCTGATAACCATATTACATTTACAGACCCGGTATGTATCTTAACAGACCCAAACAGTGTTGCCAAGTTTCGGGTCTGTGAAGGTATATAGTGTATAGCGGGTCTGTATAAGTCGTATGGATTACAAATATTTTATACAAGCCCGACACGCGGTGCGCCATCTTCACAGAAATTTCGTGAACTAAATTTGTATAAAAAAACACGTTCTACCGCTTTCCCAGACCCACCTGAAACTCATTGCTAAAGATTGTTTGAGGCCTAATTCGTACTTCTAGCATAGAAAACGTTGTCAGACCCGATGCCGGGTCTGAGCTTGCCACTTTTGGTCTGGTAACGCCTGCAGAGTATAGCGAGTTGGGTCTGTATAAGCGGTGAAACAAATATATATATATATATATATATACATAGGGGGGCCGCAGACAATATTTATGTAATTTAGGGGGGATCCCATGCCAGAAAAGGTTGAGATAAACTGACCTACACCACACCGTGGTAGATGGTTTTTTCAGATATACATATACTAAATTTTGCCCAAATTTGCCTGAAATAACTGTGTTAAGTGTGAGCTAGTTGTAATTGTGCTCGATACTCACTATTCTCCCAATCAGCTGTGTGCTCTATTCCAGCCGTCACTATATAGGTATCAGTCATCATTTCATATTTTGGCTTAATGTCAGTCTCTTTTTCAATGATATCAGTGTAACTGGAGTTATCAGGATGTATATCATCGCCTGTCCCATCATTAATATTCACTCCTGGAACAATAATACACTGTCATATAAAAGAACTAGAACTAAGAGGGCAGTTTGAGAAGTAACAGTTCGGGTATTCACACAGCTTCGGATAAGGCTACGGTTACAGTGGAGCGTGTTCGCCCTGTGATGTATATTTGTTTAGGCAAATAATTAAATAAAACATTTTTTATCTAATATATATTTATTATATCTAAATTACGTTTAATACAACTGTATGTCATATGATGACTCGAGAACGACTGTCGCATTGTCTTTTCAAGCAATGTTATCGCTTGTCTTACATGCCAGTCATAACCAAACATAAATCTTACATCATATTATATAACATCTCCCTTTTTTATATAAATTAAATTACAATTCTATTCAACACCCAAATTAATATAACTTTATGTACATTCTATATTACAAAATATATTTACAAAAATAGTTAAACAAACAGAAACTTTATACCAAATAACAAAATTTATTTATTTAAATTATTAATTAATACCATAAAATTTAGTTTGTTTAACTACCCTTCCTGAAGTAGTTCTATATTCATTTCCTGAATTATTAACTTCTATTTTCTCTCTATTTACCAAATTTTCTTTATTATTGACATTATTTCTATTTCCTACATTCGTATTTTGTTCAGCTTTATTTATGTAATTATCCCACACATCTCTTCTCTTATTCTCTACATTAAAATCATTTTTACTATTATAATATTTTGAAAAATTAATATCATTCATATTTCTCCTCTTATGTCTATTAGTATTTGAATCTTTTATGATAACTGATCGCGGTTTATCGGAAAATTTCGTTACTCGAGCAGGTAACCAACATTTGTTAATTTTATCACGATGCATTACATTATCATAAGGTTTTAACTTGTAATTTCTAAATTTTGCGTTTTTATCATGACATTTTTTGGTTTTTTCTTTATTTGCAATAAGAATTGTTTTAAAACTTTTAACAACAAATGGTTTTAATAAATTTTCATTTATAGGTAACTTTGTTTTTGTTCTACGACTAAATAACAATTGAGCAGGAGAAAATTTTGAGCCTAACACTGGTGTATTTCTATATTCAAGTAACATATTTTCCAATTCTTCATTTCCTTCTATTGATTTTTTAATAAATTTCTTACAAATTCCTACATATCTTTCACTGAGTCCATTACTTTTGGGGTAATGTGGACTAACAATATTAAAATTCCAACATTTAGCGAAATTAGCGAACTCGTATGAGCCAAACGGCATATTGTCAGCAATTATTTTGCACGGGATACCATGCACTGAAAAAATATCTTTCATAGTTTTAATAATTTCGCTAGATGTTTTACAATTTAGTTTTTTCAATTCAACCCAGTGAGAAAAATAATCAACTAGTACCAAATAATTTGTATTTGCATACTCTAAAATGTCACATCCAAGTATTTGAAATGGTAAATTTAGAATTTCATGACATAACATTGGTTCTTTTGCATTTGCTGGTCTATATTTTTGACAAATATAACTTATGTATAATTTCTATAATGTCAATATTCATTTTCGGCCAATAAAATAAAGATTTCGCTCTTTGCTGAGTCTTAAAAATACCTAAATGTGATTCATGTACTTTGTACAATATTTTCTTTTGTAACTTTTCAGGAATCATAATTCTATCATTATAATAAAGTAATTCATTATTAACATGTATTTCAAATCTTTTATTAAAATAAAATTTTAATTCATTATTTAACTTTGTTTTGATTTTGGCCATCCATTTTTTGTAAAATCTATCAACTTGCTCAAAACATAATCAAATTTTGTTTCACGTACAATTTCATTTTGTAAATTATCTGCTACATTTATAGTATGAACAATTCTACTAAGTTCAATATCAAAATCAGTTTTACTTGCTTGAGAACACGCTCGACTAATGGCGTCTGCAATTAACATGTTTTTTCCAGGGGTGTATTCAAAAGTAATATCATAAATCGTTAATTTTAATTTAATTCTTTTAAGTCTGTTCGAATTTATTTTATTTATTTCTTTTTTCATTATACCCAATAATGGCTTGTGATCTGTTTGAATAATTATTTTCTTTCCATAAATAAAATTATGAAACCGTCTACATGCAAATAATACTGCTAAAAATTCCTTTTCAATTTGCGAATAATTGCATTCCGCGTCTGTTAAACTTTTTGAAGCAAAACATACCGGTTTTTTATTTTGTAGCAGGACACAACCTATACCATTTTTACTACTATCAGTTTGTATTACTGTATCTTTTTTACTATCAAAATTTTGAAGTACTGGGGCATTAATAATTAAGTCTTTAATTTTCTTTACGCACATATTGTGATTTTTTGTCCAATCAAATTTTACATTTAGTTTTAACAGTTGTCTTAGAGGATTGGTTACTGCCGATAAATTTGGTATAAAATCACGTAAATAATTTATCATACCTAATAATCTTTGTAACGACTTTTTGTCTGTTGGCTCATCGTATTCTACTATCGATTTAATTCTCTCCGGATCAATGTCCATAGTACTACTTTTAAAAATATGCCCTAAATAATTCACTTGAGTTTGCCTAAACTGAATTTTTTTAACATTAAATTGTATATTAAATTGTTTCGCCCGTTCAAAAACTTTTAATAAAATTTCGTCATGTTTTTCTTTTGACTCTGCAAAAATTAATAAGTCATCAATATAAATAAATACGCCTTCAATGTCACCAAAAGCCTCAATATTGTATTTCTGAAATAACTGTGCCGGTACTTAAGCCCAAATGGTAAACGCGTAAACGAATAACTACCAAAAATTGTGGAAAAAACACATAATTTTTGACTGTCATTATCCAGCTGTATGTGCCAAAATGCATCTTTTAAATCCAAAACAGAATAATAATTCGCATTATTTAATTTTGATTTTAATTCCTCTAATGTTGGAATTGGAAAATGTTCATCTTTAATGTTTTCATTAATATATTTAGGATCCAAACATAGTCTCAGCGACCCATCTGGTTTTTCTACAGTTACTAATCTACTACACCATTCTGTAGGTTTATCATATTTAAATATAATTCCTAATTTACACAATCAATCTAGTTTTCTATATCATTACCTCCATATCCTTGTAATTTAATATTATTATTACTTAAAATAATTCTCTTACTCGAAGTCTTTCTAATATTATCAAAAGCCTGATACGGAATTAAATTAACATCTGATCCAGTATCTACTTTGAAGCTAATTGTTTGATTTTCTACTGTTAATTTTTTATTCCAACATATAGAATTTATATTACTAAATTTAATGTGGTCACAAAAATAATCAGAATTATTTTCTCTAAATTCTATATAATTAGATAGACTTCGATTACAAGATTTGCATACCTTTGCAAAATGATTATACTTGTTACATTTACTACATTGTTGTCCTTTCGCGGGACATTTAAATTTCTAGTGGAAAAAACCACAGCACTTGCACTTGAACTTGTACGAACTTCGCGCACTATCACTTTTCCAGTTTTTTCCAGATTTTGCAGAACATTCACCTTCACTTTGTCTTTGTCGATGACCTTCTGTGTCCTTCTGGGGTGATTTGTTCTTCTGGTCTAATCTTGATTTTACACGATCCACCTTTGGAATTTCTCCGTGAATTTCTTTTGTTTGTTTCCTGAAGATTTCGGCTATTCTAAATTTTTCTACAGCTTCATTTAACTTAATTTCTCCCAATTTTATGATACTATCCATAGTTTCTCTGTCGTTAGAATTAAGTACAATTTTATCTCTCAGAATTTCATCAGAATTTGTAAAATCACAATCCTGAATTAACGTTTTGCAGTCCGTTAAAAACATGTCATATGACTCACCTTCCATTTGTCTTCTACTGTAGAATAGATATCTTGAATGCAGAAGATTTTTTTTTCGGGTTACAATAATTTTCAAATGAATTTAACACTGCTTCAATTTTCTTATTTTCTCCATTTGAATATGTGAAAGTTTCTTGAAGATCTACTGCTTCTGGACCAATTAAATTCAACAAAATTGCCACTTGCCTATCTTCTGGGTGTTTGTTATACCCTGATGCGCACATATATATGTTGAAGTTCTTTTTAAATTTCTTCCAATTTTCACTTAGATTTCCTTTTAGTATTAGCGGACTTGGCAAGACAAAATTCGCCATCTTTTTTCACTTTTAATTTTATTTATTAGTTTATTATAAATTAATAACAATAACCGATAACCGGCTGCGCCATGTGATGTATATTTGTTGAGGCAAATAATTAAATAAAACGTTTTTTATCTAATATATATTTATTATATCTAAATTACGTTTAATACAACTGTATGTCATATGATGACTCGAGAACGACAGTCGCATTGTCTTTTCAAGCAATGTTATCGCTTGTCTTACATGCCAGTCATAACCAAACATAAATCTTACATCATATTATATAACACGCCCGAACTGTATTTCATGCGTACTCGACTGCATTCAGACTTTCGGACGACTGACTGAAGCGTGTAGAAGTACGCATGTGTGGTTACAGTAAAAGCTTAACAATCGCGCGAATAGCTGTTCATCGCTGGAAGTTCAAACATGTTTGTTTTCTTCGCGTGACATACGCGTTCTCCATTCTGTTTTCATTTGTTTTTGTAAATGAAAAATGGATACTAAAAAAATTATATTTTTACTTTTAAGCAGAAGATCACTGTGAGATCATAAATGTCAATAAAAAATAAATAAACAAGATAACTTGTCCTGTTAATCCAATACCTTTTTTATTGCTCAAATAAAAACGAATTCAGTAAAGAATTTTCTGTTGACAATAGGTAAGCCCTACAGATCATAAGTTTCTTAAACAAAACTAAAAATCTTTATATATAAAACAGAATATTTGTGGATATGTCCGGAAATTCTAACCCACTTCCAGATATGCTACCGAGTTGAAATTTTGCATACAGGTAGGAAATGCCTTCATCATAACTAGAAAAATCGAAAATATCAAAAAAGTCCCATCAGAAACGAGAAATTAGCTATTTTGTTATTCATTATACTGGAACGTCGAAGTATGTAGGATGCATTCAGCGAGAACGCGGGAATTCCGTTTCAATGGTTGTTTGGACAACTATAGTAAGTTCGTGGAGCATCGTTCAACGTCGTTTGACGCGATTCATCATTGCTCTGCTATTGGCATCTGACACTACCGATAGAAGCGCCACTGCATTGTACATCATGGCTGACGCAGATAGGATATTTTTGACAGGTTCAATGGTATCTTCATGTGATATTTATTGAAATTAATTTATTATTAAATATGAGGGTTGCGTTAAATGAAATTTTCAGTTTTCTCAGTGCCCAAGTAACCTCTAGGGTTATAATTGAAGGTAATAAGGTTTTTTTTTGCCACGTTTCGGAACACGATGAAAACTTAGGTCTCTATCACGACCTACTTTTGCATTGCAAAGATAAACACAACAATTCACGTTGCATTTAATTTTTTCTTTCAATTTTAAAGACATTTTTTAAAAACTCGCTATGAAAACAACAGTAAACAAACTCAACTATCCTCCACCTGTCAGTTTCTCAAAATCTCACTAGAGGCGCTTCAGTTATTGTCAGTTGACAATAGGTGATAAGATTTCTTTATTCAGTTATTTAGTAAAATTTATGATTAGTGTATGCAGAGCGCGACTTACGTCGAGCACCTGTTTTCTGGTTATTTATTTTTACGCATTTTTATAAATTTTGTTAATTTTATTTATATATTTTTTATCTATTATTTTATTTAAATATTTAAATATAATAGAAAAATCTTTTATATATATAAAACAGAAAATCTGTGTGTACCGAGTTGAAATTTGGTATAAAAGTAGGAAAGGAAGTCAAAATAATCGAAAATCAGAAGAATAAAAAGTTGTAGACGTAGACTTAACAGAAAAATTGGTTATAATAAGAAAACAAATATTTTTTTAATGATTTTTTTCTTTTCAATTGGATTGATATTACGGGAGTTACGAAGGGGCAACCTAAAACTAAACTTTTGAAATATCTCATTTACTATTGACTTAACAGCAAAAATGCACATGAGAAAAGCTGTTTAAAATAAAAAAACAAATATATGTTGTCCTATAAATTATTCAATTGGTTGAGAAGCTGAGACAGGAAGGAAGGGGGTGGGTGCTAAAACTAAAATACTGGAAATATCTCGCTTATTATTTTCTTTACATCAACAAGTTATAAAGACAATTTGTTTTGATTGAAGAACGATTATTTTCTGTTTAGTGTAGCTTTTGAATATTTACGAGGACAGAGGGAGCGCTACTTATAAACTTGGAATATCTCTCTTATTATTGACTTAACATTAAACATGTGTATAACCAGGGCCGAATTTTCCTATAGGCTAAGTAGGTTTAAGTCTAGGGCCTCCTAAGTTCAGAGGGCCTCAATATTCAAAAAGAAGCATATGTTACTAAAAAAATCAGCTGTGGCCACCACAGGACCGACCGCCGTCATAAAGAGTAGAAATAACTTGGCCTAATATTTTCTAACAGAGATATTATTTATTATCATGACCATGGAAACGTTACATAGAAGTATGAAAAAATTGAGACAGAAAAATTTAGAAAAATTTTACAAAAATTTTTCGAAATTTTTCGTTTTATCAAAAAACGTCTCAAATAAAAGTTATTAGTTATTGTATTTATAGCAACTTATGTTCAATAAATTATTCGAAATATTTTTCTGTTGTTAAATATTAGCAAAAATCTTAAAATCGACACGAGTAAACTTCCATTTCTAGTCAACCGATTTTTACCAAAAGTTTCTCAACTCGTGCCATTAATATCAAAAGCTTAAATATGAAGTTTTATATTAATCTTTTTAGCCGAATTTGCTCTGCACGTGTACACAGACAGACAGAGACAGACAGACAGACATCATGCTAAAAATAGTCAAAACGCTATGTAACGCTATGTATGCTACAAGTGGTACTCTTATTGATACACCAAGAGTTCGCTATCAACGCAGAGGTCGTTCAGGTGAAAATATTGCTCGTATACGTGATAGTGTGCAAGAAGAACCAAGCACGTCAATCTGTCACCGTTCACAACAATTGAATCTTTCATATGGCACTACTCACCGAATTTTAAAAAAAGATCTGCATTTAAAGGCGTATAAAATTCAATTGGCGCAAGAACTGAAAGCAGCGGACCACCAGAAACGCCGTATATTTGTGTAATGGGTTTTAGAAAACACAGAAGTTTATGCTGATTTTTGCAAAAAAATCATATGGAGCGATAAAGCTCATTTTCTTTTGAATGGGTTTGTTAATCGCCAAAATTGTCGCATCTGGGGTAGTAAAAATCCACATGCTATTCAAGAAAAACCAATGCATCCACAAATATGGACTGTTTGGTGTGCATTATGGGTTGGAGGAATCATTGGCCCGTACTTTTTTGAGGACGAAGCTGGTAACGCTGTTACTGTCAATGGTGTACGCTATCGGGAGATGCTAAAAAACTTTTTTTTTCAATGAAACCAACGATTTGAACTTAAATGACATGTGGTTTCAACAGGATGGAGCCACATGTCACACAGCACGTGAAACACTTTACTTCAAACAAAATTTCCTGGTCATGTTGTCTCTCAGAGGAGCGACATCAATTGGCTAGCGAGGTTTTGCGATCTAACCCCATTAGACTTTTTTCTCTGGGACTATTTGAAGGAAAGGGTCTATGTCAACAAGCCTGCTACGATTCCAGAACTAAAAGAGTACATCAGACGTGCAATTGCTGAAATCGAACCGAATTTATTGGAAACGATTACGGAAAACTTCGTTAAAAGAATGGTATCATGTCAGCGGAGTCGTGGAGAGCATTTGGCCGACATCATATTTCATAAATAATTGCCTAGTCTGTACTTTACGTTAATAACAATAAAATTCGGATTTTTTCAATATGTTGTGTTTTATTCAAAAAACAAATCCTAGAGTTCAAATTGGGTCACCCATTACATTTACAATTTTAATTAATTTGAATGATTTTATTTATGAACTTTAACACTTTAATTTATTTAAAAAAAAATTTTAAATAAATTAAATTAGCGTTTTTTTTTTTTCCTGTGAAAATCTTTTGACATATACAAAATTATTTGTGCGCCATTTGTTTATTAGTTGCCAAGCAACCACTTATTTAGAAATAAAAACAAAAAAGATCAAGATAATATTACTATCGTCAATACCACATTTTTTAAAGTAATGTTCCGTATTTTTCGGACCATAAGACGCACCTTTTTACACAGAAAAATCGACTTAAAATCGGGGTGCGTCTTATGGTGCAAAGGTATAAGTGCGTTGTTTAAAAAGTGTGCGATGTTAGTGTCGAATCAATTCAGAGCGCATAAAACAGAATCAACCAAGGAAATATAATAGAAATGAATATAGAATTAGCTGTCATTTCTGGAGGCCTTGCAAGTCAACGACAACTCTTGGATGTGTCGATTAATAAACCATTTAATAATTTTATACGGGAAGAGTGGAACAAATAAATGATAAAGCCAAAACACGATGTACAGCAACAGGACGTATGAAAGTATGTACTTGGGTAAAAAATTCGTGATTAGTTGTGAAAGAAAAGACGATTATAAAGTCTTTATGGAATGCGGTATAAGTAACGCATTAGCTAGTATCGAAGATGACTGGGTTTTGAAGAGATTGATAACAATAGTTCAGACGAAAATAATACTAACAGTGACATTAACTGTATAGACAGTGAAGATGAACAAAATGTTACTTGTTCAAGATATCGTAATAATAAATATTTTTTCTAAAAATTGTCTCATAAATTTCGGGTGCGTCTTATCGTCCGGTGCGTCTTATGGTCCGAAAAATACGGTATACCATATTTTCGGACAGAGGCAGTATTATATATTTATCGTATGGATACAATCTAAGAACATTATGACAAAAAAAATGTATCTAACAAATATCTTTGCTTCTCAATTAGAGAAACAAAATGAATATTAAAATCGTAGTAGCAGAGCAGCCAGCATTTTTTTGTTGAAAACTAGTGAAATAGTGAATTTGAATATTTAAAAAAATGAATATAGTGAATTAATTCTAGAGCAAAAAAAAGTGAATATAGTGAAGCAATTATATATGTGTTTATAAAAATATAAATTTAATGTTTTTTCTTGAAATCTAATATATTGTGTAGTTTTCAAGAAAAAACACCGTAACAAACACATTTTATTGAAATTAGTAGCATATACAGAGCTCATCATGGTTAGGGAAAGCATTTATGATGCTGATTGTCCCACGACATTATTTTTTTGTAATAAAAATTTTCAAAAAGCTCTTCGGATAAATCGAAATTTCGTCACTGTTTGTTATTATTTTGTATGAAAAATTATTTAAAAAAAAATAATAATAAGAATAAAACTCTCATTTATTCTTTATTGATAAAGATAATTATGATTATTAATCAAGAGTTTTGATTTTATATCATTCAAAATATACATTTTTTTAAATACATAGGTATTTGTTTATTTCTTGCACGATGTTTTTTTCAAGTCTCAATATTTATCATACATGTGAGTCAAAAAGTTTTATACGCATACTACCGGCTACCGCTACCGGAAAAAATGCAACCGTAGCCGGTTTAGACCGGGCCCATGTCGGAATGGGTTCAAATTAGATTTGGTGCGAAACGTTTTAGTATGGTCTAATTATATATTTTTTGTTTTACTCTACCATTGTATAAAGATGTGCTTGTTCACAAATAATTTAAGTGAGGACTTCTTTATAAATGGCATTAGTAGTATAGTTACTTGATGACAATATGCAATATAATTCGCGAAAATGTCACATACAGTTGCCCATGTAAGAAGCACTCATAGTTCAAGTCGACACCGGCAACGTGAAGCGTTTGACCTTGTGCTTTTTTAACTGTCATTAAAAAACAAAATTTGGTAGGAAATTGATTACTCTTAAAATTGAATGATAGATCCGCTACCTCAACCTATCAACAGATCCGGTCCTAGTGTAATTTTTGTATGTATTTCTTTCGCATTTTCAAGGCGAAATGTCACATTTCTGGAGGCCACAAACTGTTTTAAATGTGCCTATACTAATTCTCCCATTGGAGTGTGTCCCGATCTCCGTCATATCCCGTGGCGTCTTAAAATTTTGGTAAAATAGTAGACCAAGTAGGTACTATTTTTTCTGTTGTATGCAGGTCTAATATAGTTCTCTTTAAAACTCCTTTATCAAAATTGTCTATATTTCTTTTCGTACGATCTTTTTGTACAGTTTTTCTAGGTGAAGAAAATTTCGAGGATTCACCTTGATAGACTTTATTTTTTTCTTTTGAAATTATTGTTAACATCCTCTCAGATACGCCTGTTGCAGCAGCCTCTCGAGCAAAAACTAATTTTAAAGAAATAATAGGTTCCCCATTTTCATGTCTCATAAAAGTCAAAATATAAGAAATTATTTCGCGACTTTGCCTAGTAATAGCGCGACCATTTAACTTACTTATAAAAGGCATATTTACTATTGCTAGGTTTTCTACCGACTGTACTCGGAGCGATGTTGCCCGAACGAACTACCGAGATTAAATGAATTGCACATGCCCCACTCCTACATATTTGAGCCATTTACGATTTTGACCGAACACTCCCGATCTCAATATAATTGTACAACCAACTATTGAAGGGAAATTCCTGTGTTCTCACTGACGATTTAATAGATATTCTAATGGTCCAATATATATAAAATCAAAATGATTAATTTCTCGTTTCTGACGGGACATTTTTGAGGCATTTCCTACCTGTTTGCAAAATTTCAACTTGGTAGCATATCTGGAAGTGGGTTAGAATTCCCGGACAAAACCACAAATATTCATTACCGACCACCAACATATATAAAGGAGGTATTGTGATCATACCGATTTTTTAAATGGGCTGCGTTAGGCGCAAATAGCCTTTGTTGCTGTGCGTCAAAAATTTTAACTAACTAACTAACTGATCATACCGATTCTGACATTTCGAGATTTCGATGGATCTCCACGAATTGAGGTCCCTACATAACATTTTGACTATTTTTAGCATGTCTGTCGGTCTGTCTGTCCGTCTGTCTGTGTACACGTGCAGAGCAAATTCGGCAGAGCAAATTCGGCAGAGCAAATTCGGCATTTTTATGAAACTTCATATTTAAGATTCTGCTATCAATCACGAGTTGATCAACTTTTGGTAAAAATCGGTTGACTAAAAATGGGAGTTTACTCGTGTCGATTTTAATATTTTTGTGAATATTTCACAACAGAAAAATATTTCGAAAAAAATTATTGAACATCTATAAAAGCAATAATTAATAACTTTTATTTGAGACGTTTTTTTAAGTCTCAATTTTTTCATACTTATATGTAACGTTTCCATGGTCATGATAAATAATATCTCTGTTAGAAAATATTAGGCCAAGTTATTTCTACTCTGCTGCTAAATAAATACATTATTTTATTTAAAAACTTTATGATGGCGGTCGGTCCTGTGGTGGCCACAGCTGATTTTTTTCATATATAAAGATCAAATTTTAATTCTCTAAATCCAGACGTTTTGCCACAATTTGTAACAAACAAACGGACTCATGTATGACGGTATAAGAATTTTTTGATGAAAACATAAATATCATGGAAGGCAGGAATATGCGTTTTACATTAATTTCAATACTGATTATGATAAAAGATAGCTTTTACGGTACAATGATTTTTAATTTATTAAAATAATTTTAAAATATTTGTGTCGAAGAATACCCCATATCTATGAAAATGCAGTCAAGAAAACTAAAGTGTTTGTATCAATATGCACATAACTTTTATTCGAAGAGTATGTGCCGTATGAGAGAGAAACGGATATAAAACATTTGTCGTAGCTTGTACTTTACGATACACTAATAAACTAGCACGAAATTCCCGCGAAAATTACCGACAACAGCCGAAATTACCAAAATAAATTTTGATGCGCAGGTAATATAAAATTACAATTTAAAAACAGAAAAATAGTGAATAAAGTGACAATTTATGAAAAAAGTGAAAAATAGTTTGCTGATTTTAAAATAATAGTGAATAATTGTGAAAATAGTGTACTACTGGCTGCTTTGTAGTAGTCTCTCATAATGTTACGAATTAATATCTAAATGACACTGACAAAAATGAAGCTTTATTTTCTAGACCTGTCAAAACTTTTAACACAGTTGTGACGATGCAAGTGATTTGCAAGTTCAGTGAGTGCTGTATAATTTACTTGTATTAGTTTTAGACATGTGACATGCCATTTGGAAGTTACTTTCATATTATCCATCATATCATTGTAATATCAGTCTGATGAGCACTCCGCCTAAAATGTACAGTAATCGTTTCCAAAGTTCGCCTGAAATAAACTGAACTGTGACAATGAAATATGAATAACAGTCTTAAGAGTGAGTTAGTTGTAAATGTACCCATTACTGACCATTCTCCCATTGTGCTGTGTGCTCTATTCCAGCCGTCACTATATAGGTATCAGTCATCACTTCGTATTTTGTCTTAATGTCCGTATCTTGTTCAATACTCTCGTCAATATCGCTGTCTCTTGTGACATCAGGATGTATATCACCGCCTGACCCATCATTCTCATTCATTTCTGGAATAAACACATACTGTCATGTACAAGGGGAAAAAATATACGGGAAGATTTTAGTTTTTTGCTTACAGTCATGTGCGTAAAAATAGCAGTATAGTAATACACCGCCACTCGACGTTAATTCGTTCTGAAAAAGCGTAGAGTAGCGATTACGTCGAGTGGCGAGTCGAATTTCTCCATAAGAAATAAAGGGAATCATATGTACATATACAGGGTGTTTTTTTGAAACGGGGCACCCCGAAAATCTCCGTTATTTGTAAAGATACAAAAAATCTTCAGAAAAAAAATTAAACTAGACAAAAAGGCCCATCTAAAGGTTACTATAAGAATTCTGAGGCACTTCCGGTTTCACCGGAAATGATGTCAATTCTTGATCTAGCATAGGGAATCGATAATTTTATATTTTTTTCCTAACAGTACATTAAATTAGCTTTACAATGACACCAAAAAGTCATATTTTTATGTTAACCATTTCAAAATGGCGACCATTTATTTACAAAATAATAATCAACATAAGTTTTACAAAGTTGAACGTAGCAAGCTTTGAAAACAATAAAAAAAGAAACAAAATATCTCTAAAATAAACTTTTATAACTAGTTATTATATGAAATAACATGAAATAACGTTAATTTTAATTTTTCAATTAAATGTTTTATAAATAACAAGAATTTAATAGTTTATTTTGCTTATTTTTGTTTGAAAAAAAAAAAAAAAAATATTAATTGGTAGTAAGTCGTCATTTGTACCTAATTATGGTTTATATACGATATACCAACGAAGAGATGATAGATATGGTTCTGATATACGGAGAGTGCCAAAGAAATGCGGTTAGGGCCCAGCGACTCTATCAGGAAAGGTATCCTGATAGAACTCAGCCGAGAAGGCAGTATTTTGCCAAATTAGTGAACAAATTAGGCCAGCGAGGTTCTTTCGTAATTCAAAAACGACGTCCAGAAAGAGCAAACCATGTAGAAAATGACGAAGAAAGAATATTGGCTTACGTCCACTACGACTCGGAAGTGTCGGTGCGGGAGATTGCAAAAGAATGCGGTGTTTCACAATGGAAAGCCTGGAAGGTTTTAAAAAAACATGGGTTTAAGCCTTATAAACCGCATGTAAGCCAACTTATCCACGCAAATGATGAAGATCGCCGACTGAACTTTTGTAATTGGTTTTTGGGTATGTGGGAAAATGATAATCGCTTCCATTATAATATAAAAAAAAAAAAAGTTTTCGGACGAATCCAACTTTACCAGAAATGGTTTATTCAATATGAATATTGTAAGAGGTTGGTCGACGGAAAATCCCAGGGAATTAAGATCTTCCAGATTCCAACACAGGTTTGGTTTCAATGTTTGGCTGGGAATTCTAGGGACAAAAATTGTAGGCCCAATTATTTACCATGGCAGCCTTAGAGCTAACAGGTATTTAAATTTTTTACAAAATGAAGTGGAGGATTTGTTGGATGATTTACCACTTGCTAATAGGATAGGAATGTGGTTCCTACAAGATGGAGCACCAGCTCATAACGCTAGAAACGTGTGTGCCTATTTAAATGGCCAATACCCAGATAAATGGATTGGAACGCATTCACTTAATCCCTGGCCTGCACTATCGCCGGATCTCACGCCATTGGATTTTTTCGTTTGGGGGTATTTAAAAGATAGAGTGTATCGGACAACACCAACGACGATAGAAGATTTAGAAGAAAGGGTTAGAAGTGCAATCCGGGATATCCAAGAGTGTACTCTTATAAGGGCGATGGAAGAGTTTTTATTAAGAATGAGAAAATGTGTGGAAAATAATGGTGGTTTGATCGAACATTTGTAATTTTATTTTTTGTTGTAAAATAATTGTAAAAAGTAATAGTTTTTTTTTCTAAATAGTCAAATAGTTTATTTTAGAGATATTTTGTTTCTTTTTATATTGTTTTCAAAGCTTGCTACGTTCAACTTTGTAAAACTTGTGTTGATTATTATTTTGTAAATAAATGGTCGCCATTTTGAAATGCTTAACATAAAAATATGATTTTTTGGTGTCATTGTAAAGCTAATTTAATGTACTTTTAGGAAAAAAATATAAAATTATCGATTCCCTATGCTAGATCAAAAGTTGACATCAATTCCAGTGAAACCAGAAGTGCCTCAGAATTCTTATAGTAACCTTTAGATGGACCTTATTGTCTAGTTTAATTTTTGTTCTGAAGATTTTTTGTATCTTTATAAATAAAGGAGATTTTCGGGGTGCCCCGTTTCAAACAAACAGGGTGTTTGTTTGAAACGGGGCATACATATACACATAAGGAAATACATATATGTATGTTTTCCTTTTAGCTATGCTTGCATTTCTATCCTTTGGACCCATAATTATAAATATAAATCACTTATTTTAGCAAAAAACAAAAAGTTCATAACTGCACTAAATCTGAGTTGTTGTCGTCAAGATATCTAGGCGCGAACTGCTGGCCATGCGTTCATTTTGCTTTGTTTACCAAAATATGTATCACGTGATCGGTACTCGATCACGCGTCGATGATATAGCGATACTTCCGTCGACTCTCACTCTCGACATTTACGTCGAGTGGCGAAAACATCGAGCTAAGAGGCAGTCGAGTAACGGGGTATTACTGTATCTGAAAAATATTAGAATAAATACAAAAAAGTTTAAGTAATAACAAAGCCAACATTTTACTGACATATTATATTTTGATTAGATGAGTTACGTCCGTAAGTTAGTAATTATAGTTGAAGGTAATGGGATTCGGACCAGTCAGAAAATAAAAACAAATTTATTAACTTCGCTAACGTTTCGATTTTATTTAAATCTTCACTAAGCTCTGATGAAGATTTAAATAAAATCGAAACGTTAGCGAAGTTAATAAATTTGTTTTTATTTTCTGACTGGTCCGAATCCCATTACCTTCAACTATAAATATTATATTTTAAGAACAACTTTATTTTTTTGATAAAAAGAAAGTATTTTTGTCGATTCATTAAAAAAATATATATAGTATTTGTAAAAATATGCTCATTACGCTGTTCATAAATATAGCAGTATTTTAATATTAAATATCCTTTATTATTTCTGTAATATTTGGTTCCATGACCTTTTTTTCGTATTACTTCTACACATCTTCGCGGCATAGAACCAATTAGCTACCGGCATTTCTTTAAGAAAATAGATTTCCAAGCTGTTTCAATTTTTCCTCATAATTCTTCTTTGTTAGCAGGTTTTGAAGAAGATATTTTAATTTTTATATTAACCCACAAGTTCACTATTGGATTTAAGTCCGGAGATTGAGCTGGCCAACCCACAACAGTAACCCTATTTTCATTAAATCAATTTTTTGCTTTGCGCGAAATTTGCTTTAGATCATTATACCTAGTAGGGACATAAATACAGTTACAATAATGAACGTATCCAATAAAAATAATACAAATGAACACACCCAAATTTAAACAGGTGATAATCGTGAGTTAACCTATAAATTACTTTACTGTGGAAAGAATTTGATTTTGTGTTGTGTGTTACCATGGAATGGTCAGACAAAGAAAACCGAATTGCAGTTATTGCGCTTTATAAATGTAAGATGGAAAAATCAAACATTTTTAAGACGCTACGTCCACTCGGCATTAATCGAATGTTTGTGTATCGGTGCATTAAATTGTTTGAGGAAACTAGGGACATAAAAGACCGAAAAAGATCCGGTCGCCCGAGAACAGTACGCACGCCACAAGCTATCAAAGCTGTTAAGGCCAGAATAGCAAGAAATCCGTTGCGAAAACAAAAAATTATGTCCCGCGAAATGAAAATTTCGCGAAAATCAATGGCGCGCATTTTGAAAAAAGACTTGGGTCTTGGGGCATTCAAACGCCGCACTGGATAGTTACTAACTGTGTCTCTTAAACAAAATAGGATCGAAAAATCGAAACGCTTGTTAATCAAGTACGCAGACGACAAACACAAAAAAATCCTTTTTCCCGACGAGAAAATTTTTACTTACAGGAAAAATTCAACAAACAAAATGACAAGGTTTATGCCAGGTCATCTACTGAAGCCGCGGAAGTAGTTCCAAAGATAGAAAAAGGTCACCACCCAGCTTCAGTGATGGTTTGGTGGGGCGTTTCCTATGATGGAGTAACTGAACTTCATTTTTATGAAAAAGGGATTAAAACTTCAGCCAGAGTCTACTAACAAACGGTCCTGGAAGATGTTGTGAAACACCTCAATCATACTCTCTTTCAAGATCAGTCATGGACATTCCAGCAGGATTCTGTTCCAGGCCATAAGGCTAAGATAAGCCAAACGTGGCTTTTAAACAATGTTCCTGATTTTATCGGCGTAGAAGATTGGCTCGCTGCAAGTCCAGATTTGAATCCTTTAGATTACAAGCTATGGACCGTTTTAGAGGACATGGTTTGCCACAAACGATATCCAAATATTGAATCTCTGAAACAGTTTTAGCTCGAGCTGTAGCCAATTTTCCCATGGAAGTTGTACGTGCAACTATCGATGATTGGCACGACTTAATGCCTGCATTAAAGCCAAAGGTGGCCATTTTGAATAATTATACCAATTATGGATAACTTATGTATAAGTACAAATGTCACTAAAATTTGGTGAAAAACTTAATTGTAGTTTTAATTTTATTTCATAAAATATTTGTAACAGTATTTATGTCCCTACTAGGTATTACATAAATATCCTTTTTAAAGGCATTCCTTCTCTGCAAAGAGAAGCATGACTACTGACATAAACATTCGCGTCCATTATATCTTATATCCAGAAAATAGGGCCCACTCCGTTCCAAGAAAAATGTCTCCATGCCATAACACTACAGCCGCCATATTTTATTGTCTTTGTAGTGTACTTAGGATTGTACCTCGTGCATCTTTTTGACTCGGCCAAAGTTGGTGTTCTTTGGCAAATTGAATTCTATTTTCCCATTGTCTCTTTTTTAAGAGTGAAGTTTTTCTTGCTCTTCTGGCTTTCAGAATTGCTTGTATAAGGCGTTTTCCTACAGTTGATACAGAAATTGGCAGGTCTAATTCGTTTTTTATTTGTGTAGAAGTAAGAAAAGCGTTTAATTTTGCATACCTTACAAATTTTCTATCTGTAGTCGTCGAAGTTTTAGATATCCGACACCGACTTACAGGTTCTAGAGTCCACTTTTGGCATTAGATACCATTTTAGCGGTGCATCCTAGCACATTTTTAATAAATTTTTACCAGAAATCAACATTTGTAAAATCAACTGACGTTTCTCCTGTGTGCTATGTTTAGTCCTACGCATTTATTCTAAAATATTTAATATTTTCCGTGGTTTTAAATATACGACAATCAATTTACTTTTCAATATACTCAAAAATTTATTAAAGAATAAAACTGTTTGGTTAGCTAGTTTAGTAAAACATGAGAGAACTTGTGAACACTGCTATTTTTACGCTAGAAAAATGATGTTTTGGTTTGTTTAAGGGGCAACTTACATATTTATTTAAAAAATTCAATGCTGCCACCTTAAGTATATTATAGACTTATTATATATACTATAAATGTAATGCAACTACATAAATAAATAACTTTAAGGCCCGGTCTTTCCACCTTCAGATAAAGTTCCAGGTTACTATCTGACAGATAAGGTTATTTGTAACATCATCTGCTGAATAAATGTCAATACCAGTCAGTGAATTCAATACGTCATTCTCATTAACCGTTAGATAACTATCTGATAGATACATTTGTATAGAAAGAAGGGATGATATTTACTCAGCAGATGAAGTTAAAAATAACCTTATCTGTCAGATAGTTACCTGGAACTTTATCTGAAGGTGGAAAAACCGGGCCTAAGTAAAATAAATACAATTTTACCATTTGCATTAAACCACTGCTATTTTTACGCACATGACTGTATATACAGTGTTATGCATTTTATTAATGCAAATGTAGTGCCATTAAAATTCACTAGTTTTTTTTTTTTTATTTTATTTTAATTTTATTATTTATTTTAAATCGGCCTATTTCTGCAACGAGGCTAATCGCCGATGCCAGGGGGCGAGCTCCTACACCTGGATGGGGGGTGAATGATTGTGAAAATGGGAGTAATGTAAACATATTATTCTCGCCCGAATAATATCACCAACGAAGGAGGCTCGAACCACCGACCGCGCTCGGCCACTCCGTTGGCAAAATTCACTAGTTATAGTGACTAGATCTAGTGTAATTAACAGAAGTCGTATTTATTGTAGTTTTCAAGATTCCCGGTTATATGGGACAGCTGGTACCATACCTGTGTAGTCTTCATTTTTTATTTTCACTATGTTACTGTCAACATAGTGATCTTCCAAGGCCCTCAAACATTGTTCCTGTTCGGTTTTGAAATTCGTCAAATAAACACACAACTCTCCGCTAGTTTCAGAGGCATAACTCAGTTGTGTTGTGTAATTTATATATATTTGACTGTTCCGCAAGTATTGCTCACGGAATTCATAGAAACCATCCACTTTACTGCAACATTCCGAACATATCGCCCCCTGATTGGACAACACTGTGGAGACCTGGAAATAAGGGTTAACCTTGTTCAGAGATTTGCCCAATATTGATAGATTTGGAAAAAATATTATACAAGCTGTATCAGATCACCCGTCCACCCCTTTGTTCACGATAGCGCAGTATCAGGTCTATTCTGTATCTTTAAAAGTTAAAAATTAACTTCAAGTTCGAAGTTAAAAAATTTTAACCACGCTTTACAATATTTTGTTATTCTGTTACTCTATGACGTTTAAATTTTAACCTCGATGTGGTTAATTCAGTAGGTTATAATCGGAATTTTAACGCCAGGCAAATACATGGCGTTAAGTTTTAACCAGCTGTAATATTAACCTCTAAACGTCAAATAGCCAGAAAAAATGCATTTTTAGAATTAATCATGGCAAGTCTGTTTATTTTAAACCAATTATTACTACAACAAATTGAACATCAAGAGGTTAATAAGTAAAAAATTAATATAAGTGAATGAAAAAAATATAAAAATGCTTTTCTGGAAATCAGTTCGAATTAAACAAAGGCAACTGCCTGATATGAGTGACCCTATTAATTTACCTGAAGAAACATTTTAAAATATTTTCATTTGTCTAAAACTTGTACGGAATATCTCGTTTTACAAATGTTGTTTGAAAATCCGAGAAGAACCAAAAGATTTCCCAATACATTGCAAGTAAATGTTTAAAACTTTAAAATTGTGATACATTTATAAATTTTGATTTCTCTATTTGTTTAAAAATAAAAATAAGGTAAACATAACCTGAAAATAAAAGTATCTTATTATAGAAGAAAGAAAAGAGATAAAAAATATTGATACATTTGCATGTTTTGGTAATATTAAATTATTTACTTTCTGCACCCATAATTATTTATGTATAAAAAAATAAAATAAAAGCGCGCAAATATTGTACATTTGCGCAATATAGATTTATTATATTTGATCGTTGTTGATTCACGATTCAACCATAACACATGTTTACATTAAATCCACACTTACACAAGCCAAATACCTTCCCTTGTAGATAATTTCACAACACAATTTTAACCATAAAGTTAAAAAGTTAGAACTTAATGTTAGGGTTATAACCTGAGATACAGAATAAGACTATTATTAACAAGGTTAAAATTTTAACGCCTAGTTAAAATGTTACTTTTTAACCATCATTTTTAACCTAATCTTTTTAGCCAGAATAGACCCGTATGTGAGCTAATTGGGAAAACAAATTAAGTACGAAAGTCTACCAAAAAATTGATGTGAAGTGTGAACTTTCACACATTTCAGGGTTTCACAGGTATTTAGTAAGTGAATGATGATTATTTGGGATGCCAAAACAAATTTTATGTTAAAATATTTTTTTTGTTAATTTTAATTCGAATGCCTAATACCATTAAGTGGGTATCTAAATATGTGCAATTTTTTTTTTTTTTATATAGCAAGGTTCATGATGATTTTGAAAATTGCTCCTATAGCTTCAATTGGTTGTTTTAGTCATAAGCTCCACCCTTCTGATTTTGTGTATTCAATTTCAACAATAACCACTGATTATTAAATTTACGCTTTTAAAAATTAAATGCAACATTTGCCCAAATATAACTAGAATTTTGGAAAAATGATTTAAACGAAATAAAAATGCAAAAAAAATCAGAAAAAATGAAATTGTCTCGAGGCCGGATCGAACCCTAGTTTGCAAATTAGAACGCGAGAACGCTAAGCACTACACCATCAAAGCATCTTGTTTACAGTATTACATAATATTATTAAATATTTTACATGGTCAAGCAAAAACCACAAAAATGCGTTATTTTCCGAAAACATAATCTGATCAAAAAAACCTGTTGTACTATTCCGGTACACACCAATGTACATTACTCAAAAATTTTTCAGATTATTAGTTTAAACCATCTGGGCTACAGGGTGTGGGACAAAATTGTTTTTGCACATTTTTGACAAAAATCGCGTCAAAATAATTTATTTTGCAAAAATTAAATTTTGATCGTTAATCCACGTACTAAGGGCTTTCATTTGATACACTACAAAGAATTTTTTTTAAATATATATATATATATATATTTTTTTTTCGATGAGCACATATTTGTTTTTATTTTTAGGGGGATATGTTTTTTAGATGTTTTGTTATTCCTATGTGCGGGTCAAAGAGTTTTATAAGCATGTCAAATTTCAACTCTCAAGGTTTAGTCGTTTGGCTACAATTTTTACCGAACAGAGACAGACGGACGACAAAATGACGGTATAAGGGTTTTTTGGTCATACCTACAAAACCCTAAAAACTACCTTTCGTTACTTAATGTACGTCTTAAGAGCTTTCTTTTGGTGCCACAATATAAATTTTTTAAAAATTGTTTCATTTTTGAAAAATCTTTTTTCTTACGCGATTTTTGCCAAAAATCGTCCAAAATTTTTGTCTACCACCCTGCTTCCCAGGCGGGTTGATCTAAAAATCTGAAAAAAAGATCTCAATAATGTAGACTGATGGGAACCGGAAAAGTTCAATAAGAATTTCTGACCAGATTAGTTTTTCGAAATAAAAAAAAAAAAATTATTGTATGGTATCAAAAGAATGCTCTTAAGGCTGCGTATAACCCCCAGAGGTTACTAGTTTCTTATACAAAACTAACAATCTGAAATAAAATTAGTATCAATCTATACATATAATTTTGCACAGAATTTTTATCTATCTAATAGGATATTTTTTAATTGCAGAAACATTTCTTATAAAAATATTATCACTCAATAACTTAAAAACAGACATCAGCGATATTGTTCTGTAATTTTTTAAATCTATTTGTGGGTTTCGAATAACTTTTATATTTATATAGTTTTTTGTAGAAATGTTCAAATAATACGTCAACATTTTTTTCGACTTGATTACTTATAGTACAGAGCCTTCGTCGAAAAATATTATACTTGATGATAATGGAATGCCACTTGGTACACGTATTCTTCACGAAAATTAAATCATTTTTAACCGTAACACCTATTTTGAAAACAGCGGCAGATTCAAGATGGCGGCAAAAATAGTCTACCAAGTACAATAACTATAAGCAGTTTTCACAATAGAGCAAAATAGATACAAACATATTTGTAGAAGGAAGCTTTAGCTACAATTTGCCGCGTCATACACAAATATGCGTCGATTGGTTTACAAGATGGCGTCTATAATGCAATTTGCTTATTTACAGTTACATAACAGTTTTTTCTACAAATATAAATATCCTATTAGGTAGATAAAAATTCCCTGCAAATTTTTATATACAGATTGTTATTAATTTTGTTTCCGATTATTAGTTTTGTATAAGAAACTATTGAGAACTCTAGGGTTGTGCGCCTCCTTAAGATGTAGATAAAGAAACAGAAAGTAGTTTTTTAGATTTTTTTTTTATTACCTAACGTTTAGACGTTTACTCTAGGTTATGCAAAACTTTATGTCAAATATCCATGCTCGCGAACGTTAACTTACCTCGAACGCGTCCAACCAAATTCGGCAAACGCCTGTGTTCACGACAAAATACGGCACAGTGTGGATTAGGTCGAGTGCTTTGCGAATCGCTCGGCTTGTGCTCATGATACCGTCCATACTAGACAAAAATATTTCACGGCGTGTCACATTACGCGGTACGCTTAAGGATTATTTGGTGATCATACCTACAAAATCCTAAAAACGCACACACTCAACAGCGTTCAGATATATCCGATTTTAGCTAAATTTGAGCTAAATTAGTTAAATTAAGCAGAAATTATGATATATAACCTCACTTTTTGCACGAGGTTATTCCAAAACCGCGTTTGCAATAATCTAATAAAGAAACTGAAGTTATACATCTTAATGCATCAGTTTCTTTCACATGCATAAGTGAGGATGAAATGCAGTTTATGCTTCATTTCTAGTACTCGGTAGAGGCTCTAGTTAGTTAAATATTATAACAAAAGTTCTTACCATTTCCGGAAATAATAATATTAATCTGGAATAATAATTTACATTTTCACTAATGTTGTAAAGTTTACGTAAATATTTCTCGTGTTTGAGACAGATACAACAAATACCCATTAAAAAAAACATGATATTTGCAGATTTCGAAAAAAAAAACTTAATTTTATAACATGTGGTTAATTTATATAAATTCGATATGAAGCAGTCCGTGCGGATCATACATCTCTTAGGACCAATAAGATACTGACTTGGTTTTTGCTTACAAAGACTACCCATTCAAATTCCGAAAAACCTGGGTGATTCTACAATCGGGGTGAATTATACATCCCGTCGTATTTCCTGTGTTTGTTTGATTGCAACATTTCTTTTCGGCACATAGGTGTCTTTTTAAAATATCTCGAAATGGTTTTAAAAGTTTTTAAAATTTCATTCCTAAAGGGTGAAAAGGGCTGAATTGTGATTTTAAGGATTCCTTAATATCTCTTAGGACAAATAAGATAGCGACTTAGTTTTTGCTTCCAAGGATTACACATACAAATGCCAAAAAACTAATTTCAGGATTTTGTCCTAATCAACCCCTAAAGGGGTGAATCTACAATCGGGTGGATTATACAGCCCATCGTATTTCCTGTGTTTGTTGAGTTATAATGTTTCTTTTTGACATATAGGTGTATTTTTAAAATATCTCGAAATTGACAGTTTTTGAAAAATTCAGCCCTAAAGGGTGAAAAGGGGTGACATGTTATTTCAAGGATTTCTTAACATCTCTTAGGACCAATAAGATATCGACTTGGTTTTTGCTTACAAAGGTTACCCATGCAAATATCGAAAAACTTATTTCAAGATTTTGTCCTTATCAACCCCTAAAGGGATGGATCTACATTGCAACATTACTTTTTGGCATATAGGTGTCTTTTTAAAATGTCTCGAAATGATTTTGACAGTTTTTTAAAATTCACCCTTAAGGGGTAAATGGATATTTTTTATTCGACAGAACGTTCCTTTGACATAGATATATGAAATTCGCAAAGTTGATTCCTTCCTTGACGTAAGCACCCACTAAGAAGAGATTCTTCGAAAGTCGGCCTCTAAAGGGCTAATAAGGAAATCAAATATGGTTTCACTCATACAATAATTTTTAAAAAAAATCATGTTTTCGTCCCATTCCACTCCAAATGGAATGAATTATAGTACCCGTAGTTTATCCTGTTTGTTGAGTTATAACATTCATTTTTGGCATATACGTGCCTTTTTCAAAACCTTTTCAAAAACAAGTATTTTTACACTTTTTTTAAGTTTCATCCCTAAAGAGGTAAACTGGTATTTTCTTATTCGATAGAAAATTTAATGGTTATTAAGATATGAAATTGGGAGCTTACATTCCCTCCATGACGTAAGAAACCAATAAGAAGAGAGTTTTCTAAAGAGAGTTTTCTAAATTCGATTTTCAAGGGGTCAAATGGGGTGGAATTTGATTTAGGGATGCCTCAATATCTCTTAGGCTCAATGAGCCTGGCGATACCGAACCAAGTCGATATGGTTTTTGATTACAAAAGTTACCCATACAAATGTTTTAAACAAAAATTCACGATTTTTGCCCTAATATCAACCCCTAAATGGGTGAATATGCATTCGGGGTGAATTATAAAAACCTTTGTATTTTCTGAGTTATAACACTTCATTTTGGTACTTACGTTTCTATTTAGAAAGCGTTTGACAGGTTTTTAAATTTCATCCCTTACGGACTAAATTGGTATTTTTTATTCGATAGAGCGTCCCTTGACAAAAAAGACATCAAATCCGGGAGAAACCCTTCGTTTCTCTTGTGCTAAATACACCGTCTGTACCTTCTCAATATACCGTAGCGAAGCACGGATTTTCAGTTAGTCTTTAATAAATCTGATAATGTGATTGTAACAATTGTTTAAATTTTCTGTATCTTGTTGGATGTTTACAGTGGCGCAGCCAGGATTTTGTCTTGGGGAGGGCCGAATAAAATTTCTAGGGCACGCGGGCCGCATACGGCCCTGAACCTTATTTTTTATGGTCCCTGAAGCGGTAATCAAAATCACTTGAGCTTATTTAGGGGAAAAATATATTTAAAAATGTAAAATATACTCTCTTCCCCTTTTATGTTTATAAAAAAATGTCAAGAAACCCTTCGGGATATTTAAAGTTCCGTTCACTGCTTATCATTTTGTATGTAAAATAAACTGCGACCCAAATCAATTCGACACCCCTGCTGTTGGATATAGATGTTTATATCAAATAATAATTCCATTATTTGTTGATAAAAAATGTAATTGTTAATCCCTGTATCAAAAACTTCCACTTGATTTTTTCTTCGATAAATACATATTTATTTATATTTTTCGCGGGATATATTTTTGAAATCTCAATATTTCTCTTACTTATGTTCAGTTCTCTAAATCAACCGCTTGGCCACAATTAGTACAGAACGAACAGACTCATGTGAAGGAATAAGGATTTCTTGATTATACCTACGAAAACCTAAAAATAACATGTAAATGTGCATTTTCTGTTAATTTCAACACTAATCATAATAAAATATAGCTTATTATTATTGTAAAATACATAAGTTATTTTGCTGTACGATTATGATAAAATTGTTAAATTTTAATTCATTGGACCTTCAGAGGAAGCTTGTGTCCCCCCCTCCATCTGAATACGCCACAGTTGTTCAGTACAACTTATATCAGTCCTTTTTGTGTGTAAAACATTATTCAGAGATTTGCCCGATATTGATAGATTTGGAAAAAATATTATACAAACTGTATCAGATCACCCGTCTACCCCTTTTTTCACGATAGCGCAGTATGTGAGCTAATTGGGAAAACAAATTAAGTACGAAAGTCTACCAAAAAATTGATGTGAAGTGTGAAGTTTCACACATTTCAGGGTTTCGCAGGTATTTAGTAAGTGAATGATGATTATTTGGGATGCCAAAACAAATTTTATATTAAAATATTTTTTTTGTTAATTTTAATTCGAATGCCTAATACCATTAAGTAGGTATCTAAATATGTGCAATATTTTTTTTTATATAGCAAGGTTCATTAATATTTTGAAAATTACTCCTATGGCTTCAATTGGTTGTTTTAGTCATATGCTCCACCCTTCTGATTTTGTGTATTCAATTTCAACAATGTCCACTGTATTAAATTTACGCTTTTAAAAATTAAATGCAACATTTGCCCAAATATAACTAGAATTTTGGAAAAATGATTTAAACGAATAAAAATACAAAAAAAATCAGAAAAAATTAAATTGCCTCGAGGCCGGATCGAACCCTAGTTTGCAAATTAGAACGCGAGAACGCTAAGCACTACACCATCAAAGCATCTTGTTTACAGTATTACATAATATTATTAAATATTTTACATGGTCAAGCAAAAACCACAAAAATGCGATATTTTCCTAAAACATAATCTGATCAAAAAAACCTGTTATACTATTCCGGTTCACACAAATGTACATTACTCAGAATTTTTTCAGATTATTAGTTTAAACCATCTGGGCTAGAGGGTGTGGGACAAAATTGTTTTTGCAAATTTTTGACAAAAATCGCGTCAAAATAATTTATTTTGCAAAAATTAAATTTTGATCGTTAATCCACGTACTAAGGGCTTTCATTTGATACACTACAAAGAATTTTTTTTAAATATATATATACATATTTTTTTTTTTTTTTTTTCGATGAGCACATATTTGTTTTTATTTTTAGGGGGATATGTTTTTTAGATGTTTTGGTATTCCTATGTGCGGGTCAAAGAGTTTTATAAGCATGCCAAATTTCAACTCTCAAGGTTTAGTCGTTTGGCTACCATTTTTACCAAACAGAGACAGACGGACGACAAAATGGCGGTATAAGGGTTTTTTGGTCATACCTACAAAACCCTAAAAACTACCTTTCGTTACTTAATCTACGTCTTAAGAGCTTTCTTTTGGTGCCACAACATAAATTTTAAAAAAATTGTTTCATTTTTGAAAAACCTTTTTTTTACGCGATTTTTGCCAAAATTTCGTCCAATATTTTTGTCTACCAGCCTGCTTCCCAGGCGGGTTGATCTAAAAATCTGAAAAAAAGATCTCAATAATGTAGACTGATGGGGACCGGAAAAGTTCAATAGGAATTTTTGACCAGATTAGTTTTTCGAAATAAAACAAAAAATTAAATTTATTGTATGGTATCAAAAGAATGCTCTTAAGGCTGCGTATAACCGCCAGAGGTTAAAAAAATTAGTATCAATCTATACATCAAATTTTGCACAGAATTTTTATCTATCTAATAGGATATTTTTTAATTGCAGAAACATTTCTTATAAAAATATTATCACTCAATAACTTAAAAACAGACATCAGCGATATTGTTCTGTAATTTGTTAAATCTATTTGTGGGTTTCGAATAACTTTTATATCTATATAGTTTTTTGTAGAAATGTTCAAATAATACGTCAACATTTTTTTCGACTTGATTACTTATAGTACAGAGCCTTCGTCGAAAAATATTATACTTGATGATAATGGAATGCCACTTGGTACACGTATTTTTCACGAAAATTAAATCATTTTTAACCGTTACACCTATTTTGAAAACAGCGGCAGATTCAAGATGGCGGCAAAAATAGTCTACCAAGTACAATAACTATAAGCAGTTTTCACAATAGAGCAAAATAGCTACAAACATATTTGCAAAATGAAGCTTTAGCTACAATTTGCCGCATCATACGCAAATATGCATCGATTGGTTTACAAGATGGCGTCTATAATGCAATTTGCTTATTTACAATTACATAACAGTTTTTTCTACAAATAAAAATATCCTATTAGGTAGATAAAAATTCCCTGCAAATTTTTATATACAGATTGTTATTAATTTTGTTTCCGAATATTAGTTTTGTATAAGAAACTATTGAGAACTCTAGGGTTGTGCGCCTCCTTAAGATGTAGGTAAAGAAACGGAAAGTAGTTTTTTAGATTTTTTTTTTTTTATTAACTAACGTTTACTATTTACTCTAGGTTATGCAAAACTTTATGTCAAATATCCATGCTCGCGAACGTTAACTTACCTCGAACGCGTCCAACCAAATTCGGCAAACGCCTGTGTTCACGACAAAATACGGCACAGTGTGGATTAGGTCGAGTGCTTTGCGAATCGCTCGACTTGTGCTCATGATACCGTCCATACTAGACAAAAATATTTCACAGCGTGCCACATTACGCGGTACGCTTAAGGATTATTTGGTGATCATACCTACAAAATCCTAAAAACGCACACACTCAACAGCGTTCAGATATATCTGATTTTTCAGCTAAATTAGTTAAATTAAGCCGAAATTATGATATATAACCTCACTTTTTGCACGAGGATATTCCAAAACCGCGTTTGCAATAATCTAATAAAGAAACTGATGTTATACATCTTAATGCATCAGTTTCTTTCACTTGCATAAGTGAAGATGAAATGCAGTTTAGGTTTCATTTCTAGTACTCGGTAGAGGCTCTAGTTAGTTAAATATTATAACAAAAGTTCTTACCATTTCTGGAAATAATAATATTAACCTGGAATAATAATTTACATTTCCACTAATGTTGTAAAGTTTACGTAAATATTTCTCGTGTTTGAGACAGATACAACAAATACCCGTTAAAAAAAACATGATATTTGCAAATTTCGAAAAAAACTTAATTTTATAACATGTGGTTAATTTATATAAATTCAATATTTAGCAGTCCGTGCGGCTCATACATCTCTTAAGACCAATAAGATACTGATTTGGTTTTTGCTTACAAAGACTACCCATTCAAATTCCGAAAAACCTGTTTCAGGATTTTATCACAGTATAATACTCGTGTCGTAACCTTTGATATTGGTGTACCATATTTTCGTGACCTTGAGCTACCTCGTCCTAACCAGGATTCTAAAGAACAATACAGACTATTACGCGTATGGATACGGACGAAGCTTTATATGACAATTGAAACAAAAGAATTTTGCATTTTATGACTCTAAAATGAATTTAAAAAATATTATAAGCAGTTCACTTTTGTAAGAACAAACTAAGAGGGAATTTTGTTTTCAATAGTTTGCACCTTGTAGCTGTATGTCATGTTGGTATTAAAAAATGTCACTTTTTTAAAATGTCGATCCATTTGACATATGTCATAATGAAAAATTATATCTTAATTATAGTGATCATAACCTTATCAACCTAAAGTCGGTTTTACAGCGTAAGGAATATTTTTATTGACATTTAAGGTCAGTAATACACTATAAAAGTAACCAAAATAACCAAATCTGGTGTGTTCTTACAAAAGTGAACAGCTTATATACAAAAACTATTGAAAGTAGTATAATAATAAAGTAGGAAAATTACTTAAATATAAAATAATATTTAATAATTTTTAATTTATTCACTTCGCAAAACTTCGCGTCCTAACCAGGATTCACACATGCGCATGAAAAATCTGGTACAGAAAAAGGGTCGAGTGAAACTACTGTATATACTGTGATTTTATCCTAATCAACCCCTAAAGGGTGATTCTACGATCGGGGTGAATTATACATCCCGTCGTATCTCCTGTGTTTGTTTGATTGCAGCATTCCTTTTTGGCACATAGGTGTCTTTTTAAAATATCTCAAAATGGTTTTGAAAATTGTTTTAAATTTCATCCCTTAAGGGTGAAAAGGGGAGGTGTGATTTCAAGGATTCCTTAATATTTCTTAGGACCAATAAGATATCGACTTGGTTTTTGCTTACAAAAACTACCCTTGCAAATATCGAAAAACTTTTTTCAAGATTTTGTCCTTATCAACCCCTAAAGGGATGGATCTACAGTCAGGGAGAATTATACATCCCATCGTTTTTCCTGTGTTCGTTTAGTAGCAACATTACTTTTTGGCATATAGCTGTCTTTTTAAAATGTCTCGAAATGATTTTGACAGTTTTTTAAAATTCACCCTTAAAGGGGTAAATAGATATTTTTTATTCGACAGAACGTTCCTTTGACATAGATATATGAAATTCGCAAAGTTGATTCCTTCCTTGACGTAAGCACCCACTAAGAAGAGATTCTTCGAAAGTCGACCTCTAAAGGGCTAAAAAGGAAATCAAATATGGTTTCACCCATACAATAATTTTTTTAAAAATTCATGTTCGTCCCATTCCACTTCAAATGGAATCAATTATAGTACCCGTAGTTTATCCTGTTTGTTGAGTTATAACATTCATTTTTGGCGCATACGTGCCTTTTTCAAAACACCTTTTTCAAAAACAAGTATTTTTACACTTTTTTTAAGTGTCATCCCTAAAGAGGTAAACTGGTATTTTCTTATTCGATAGAAAATCCAATGGATATTAAGATATGAAATTGGGAGCATACATTCCCTCCATGACGTAAAAAAACCAATAAGAAGAGAGTTTTCTAAATTCGATTTTCAAGGGGTCAAATGGGGTGAAATTTGATTTAGGGATGCCTCAATATCCCTTAGGCTCAATGAGCCTGCCCATACCGAACCAAGTCGATATGGTTTTTGCTTACAAAGGTTACCCATACAAATGTTTTAAACAAAAATTCACGATTTTTGCCCTAATATCAACCCCTAAATGGGTGAATATGCATTCGGGGTGAATTATAAAAACCTTTGTATTTTCTGAGTTATAACACTTCATTTTGGTACTTACGTTTCTATTTAGAAAGCGTTTGACAGGTTTTTAAATTTCATCCCTTACGGACTAAATTGGTATTTTTTTATTCGATAGAGCGTCCCTTGACAAAAAAGACATCAAATCCGGGAGAAACCCTTCGTTTCTCTTGTGCTAAATACACCGTCTGTACCTTCTCAATATACCGTTTACCTTATATATATATATATATATATATATATATATATATATATATATATATATATATATATATATATATTAATTGGATCTTGACGTGAGTATGTATAAATAAAACTTCTTTGTAGATCGTCAAATTATAAAATATATATTATGAATTAATAAAATGGAGACGTTTCGGCCACGAAAATGTGGTCATCATCAGTCTACAATAAAATGGAATACATAAGCATATTAAAAGATATAAAAAAAAAAAAAAAAATATATAAAAAACAAATCATGTAAAAATAAAAATGATGAGAATAAATAAATAAAAACAGAAATAATGTCAAAAATATAAAAAAAATCAGGAAAACGTATAAAATAAGTGAATAATTAAATAAATAAGTAAATAAATAAATAAATAAACCACGGCGTAGCAAATACAAGTGTACTCAAATGTAAAATGCACTAAAAAAGAAATCAAGACAGCTTACCTGAGGAGGTGTGTGAATAGTTTACACCAGTTAGAACAGAATGAGTCCGTGAAATACGGTAGAGAAAAAATATAAAGAATTTGAAATTTTTATTAAAAAGATTGAACATGCGCATATGCAACGATTTAGTTTTTAAAATAATCAGTTAATGACGTATAAGATGCACTGAGTGTCTGTGTGTCACTGCGTTTGTTTACGTTTTTTTGGAACGTACTTTGGATGTGTAACATTTCCGAGACAAGCCTTTTTCCGTTGTGTTTTTCAATATCCAAAATCTGTACTTGACTATAGTCAAACTTATGGTTGTTTTCGTTGGCGTGTATAGCTAACCCAGTGCTAAGAGGTTTCAATCTGGTGTCGCTTTTATGCTGCGTGAGCCTACATTTAAGCGCCTGACTGGTAGTGCCAACATAAATTTTGCTACAATCAGTACATGGAATCGAATAAACAACATTGGCTTTCGACGTTTTTTCGACCCTTGACTTAAGTTGGCTGTAATTTTGCCTGTTATTGTTGCAAGTGGTATAAGCAACATTAACATTATACTTGTCAAATATTTTCTTATAGCCAATTGACGACTTATTTACGTATGGAATGGAAATATAATGTAAACTTTCGTTTTTCTTAGGTCGTTGAGGGCCATTGTAAATAAAATTAACGCGATTCTTAATGCATTTATTGATCAAACTAACAGGGAAGTCATTGCGGACAAAGGCTTCTTTTACTTTGCGTAAATTTTCCGGTCTGAACTCAGGATTGGCTAACTTGATAGCATGATCAATAACATTATTCATCACATTAATTTTTTGGCTCATCGGGTGATTAGAATGGAAGTTTATGTATCTGAAACTGTGAGTTTCTTTTTGATACCAGTTAGTGATGATGTTCGGTCCATTCTGCTCACGGATGATCTTGACGTCCAAGAATGATATTTCATTATTGTTTTCCAATTCATACGTAAACTTAAGCTTGGGATGAAAACTGTTAAAAGTACTTAACAATTCATCGATCATATTCTCAGGAAATGTTAGTATGAGATCGTCCACATACCGGAAGTAGAAGCCGGGATTAACACCAAGTTTGGCTAGACATTTGGATTCAAGGTCTTCCATGACTAGGTTCGCTATAGTGCTAGAAATCGGGCTTCCCATTGCACATCCATGTGTTTGTTTATATGTGTCATTTTCAAACTTAAAGTAAGTATTCCTTAGACAGAACTCTAACCCTGCTAAGAATTCTACTTTACCTAAATCCTGACAGTGCTCAGAGATTACATCCCACTTATCACTAACCAAGTTGAGTGCCAAATCAATCGGGATATTGGTATATAAAGAGGTAACGTCTAAGGACAAGATGATGTGTCCTGGAGGAACTTTGGTTTCTCTTATATTTTTGACGAACTCAAAAGAGTTGCTAACGTTACTCTCTTTTTTGCCAATAATCTTGGATACAATCTGGGAACACCACCTGGATAGTTTGTAAGTGGGTGAATCAATACTGGACACTATTGGACGGTACGGTATTCCAACCTTATGGATTTTAGGCAAAAAGTAGATTCTCGGTGGTAACGCATTGTTGATGGTGAGTTTGGTTTTAGTGGTGCGGTCTATCATTCCTTTCGAGAACCAATCTTTAATAATATCATTGTTCTGTCGGATCAACTTGTTCGTGGGATCGGTACGTAATTTCGTGTACACATTTTCATCATTTAGTACCTCAGACGTCTTACTTGTGTAATCTGTTCTGTTTTGAACGACAGTGACACTGCCTTTGTCTGCGTCAGTGACAACAATTTCTGGATGTTTTCTCAGAAATGATTGTGTATCTTTTTTGAGTTTTTCCAGAAATTTCTGTGGTGCGGTGTCATTGTCAGCTCTGGTAGTTATGAGCTTCTTAGTGAAGTTGACGACGTCGGTACGTAACGTTTCCGAGTGTGCATCTTTGTCATCAATTGAATTTTCAACATTTTTAATGATTTGAAACACATTATTTTTGGAGACTTTATCATGGAAATTGAACTTCGGGCCTAAGCTTAGGCATAGATTAACATCACTGGGCAGTTCAACACTACTCAAGTTTTTTACCCATTGAGTTTTCGTATTATTGAAATTCGGTTTAGATTTCTGTTGAATATTGTGGAATTTTCTAATGTGTTTATCTCGGGTATTTATAAATATTTTATCAAATTTATTGTTAGCGTGATTAAAATACGCTTGAAAATTAAAGTTGGGTATATGTTGAATATGTCTAGTTATGCGCGCGCATTGATTATTTAAAAAATGAACATGTCGTATACTGTCTTTGATTTCTAAATTAAGTACACTTACTTTGAATTTTTGGAGGGCTGCTGCGTAGGAAGGATGTCCCCATAAATGTTGTATCCCGCCATGATTCCATTTATTGATGAAATTGGGGAATAATTTTTCAGTTCTGCATCGGAGAAGGAAATTTCGTCGGTTAACAGCTTTGATGTTCTTGAACCTGGTGGCTTCGTAATGTTTGATGAATCTGAAGTTCGGTCCGAGTTGTAGTTGTAGTTCGTTATATGAACGTGCTTCCATATTGGAGAATTATATTAATTGGATCTTGACGTGAGTATGTATAAATAAAACTTCTTTGTAGATCGTCAAATTATAAAATATATATTATGAATTAATAAAATGGAGACGTTTCGGCCACGAAAATGTGGTCATCATCAGTCTACAATAAAATGGAATACATAAGCATATTAAAAGATATAAAAAAAAAAAAAAAAAATATATAAAAAACAAATCATGTAAAAATAAAAATGATGAGAATAAATAAATAAAAACAGAAATAATGTCAAAAAATATAAAAAAAAAATCAGGAAAACGTATAAAATAAGTGAATAATTAAATAAATAAGTAAATAAATAAATAAATAAACCACGGCGTAGCAAATACAAGTGTACTCAAATGTAAAATGCACTAAAAAAGAAATCAAGACAGCTTACCTGAGGAGGTGTGTGAATAGTTTACACCAGTTAGAACAGAATGAGTCCGTGAAATACGGTAGAGAAAAAATATAAAGAATTTGAAATTTTTATTAAAAAGATTGAACATGCGCATATGCAACGATTTAGTTTTTAAAATAATCAGTTAATGACGTATAAGATGCACTGAGTGTCTGTGTGTCACTGCGTTTGTTTACGTTTTTTTGGAACGTACTTTGGATGTGTAACATTTCCGAGACAAGCCTTTTTCCGTTGTGTTTTTCAATATCCAAAATCTGTACTTGACTATAGTCAAACTTATGGTTGTTTTCGTTGGCGTGTATAGCTAACCCAGTGCTAAGAGGTTTCAATCTGGTGTCGCTTTTATGCTGCGTGAGCCTACATTTAAGCGCCTGACTGGTAGTGCCAACATAAATTTTGCTACAATCAGTACATGGAATCGAATAAACAACATTGGCTTTCGACGTTTTTTCGACCCTTGACTTAAGTTGGCTGTAATTTTGCCTGTTATTGTTGCAAGTGGTATAAGCAACATTAACATTATACTTGTCAAATATTTTCTTATAGCCAATTGACGACTTATTTACGTATGGAATGGAAATATAATGTAAACTTTCGTTTTTCTTAGGTCGTTGAGGGCCATTGTAAATAAAATTAACGCGATTCTTAATGCATTTATTGATCAAACTAACAGGGAAGTCATTGCGGACAAAGGCTTCTTTTACTTTGCGTAAATTTTCCGGTCTGAACTCAGGATTGGCTAACTTGATAGCATGATCAATAACATTATTCATCACATTAATTTTTTGGCTCATCGGGTGATTAGAATGGAAGTTTATGTATCTGAAACTGTGAGTTTCTTTTTGATACCAGTTAGTGATGATGTTCGGTCCATTCTGCTCACGGATGATCTTGACGTCCAAGAATGATATTTCATTATTGTTTTCCAATTCATACGTAAACTTAAGCTTGGGATGAAAACTGTTAAAAGTACTTAACAATTCATCGATCATATTCTCAGGAAATGTTAGTATGAGATCGTCCACATACCGGAAGTAGAAGCCGGGATTAACACCAAGTTTGGCTAGACATTTGGATTCAAGGTCTTCCATGACTAGGTTCGCTATAGTGCTAGAAATCGGGCTTCCCATTGCACATCCATGTGTTTGTTTATATGTGTCATTTTCAAACTTAAAGTAAGTATTCCTTAGACAGAACTCTAACCCTGCTAAGAATTCTACTTTACCTAAATCCTGACAGTGCTCAGAGATTACATCCCACTTATCACTAACCAAGTTGAGTGCCAAATCAATCGGGATATTGGTATATAAAGAGGTAACGTCTAAGGACAAGATGATGTGTCCTGGAGGAACTTTGGTTTCTCTTATATTTTTGACGAACTCAAAAGAGTTGCTAACGTTACTCTCTTTTTTGCCAATAATCTTGGATACAATCTGGGAACACCACCTGGATAGTTTGTAAGTGGGTGAATCAATACTGGACACTATTGGACGGTACGGTATTCCAACCTTATGGATTTTAGGCAAAAAGTAGATTCTCGGTGGTAACGCATTGTTGATGGTGAGTTTGGTTTTAGTGGTGCGGTCTATCATTCCTTTCGAGAACCAATCTTTAATAATATCATTGTTCTGTCGGATCAACTTGTTCGTGGGATCGGTACGTAATTTCGTGTACACATTTTCATCATTTAGTACCTCAGACGTCTTACTTGTGTAATCTGTTCTGTTTTGAACGACAGTGACACTGCCTTTGTCTGCGTCAGTGACAACAATTTCTGGATGTTTTCTCAGAAATGATTGTGTATCTTTTTTGAGTTTTTCCAGAAATTTCTGTGGTGCGGTGTCATTGTCAGCTCTGGTAGTTATGAGCTTCTTAGTGAAGTTGACGACGTCGGTACGTAACGTTTCCGAGTGTGCATCTTTGTCATCAATTGAATTTTCAACATTTTTAATGATTTGAAACACATTATTTTTGGAGACTTTATCATGGAAATTGAACTTCGGGCCTAAGCTTAGGCATAGATTAACATCACTGGGCAGTTCAACACTACTCAAGTTTTTTACCCATTGAGTTTTCGTATTATTGAAATTCGGTTTAGATTTCTGTTGAATATTGTGGAATTTTCTAATGTGTTTATCTCGGGTATTTATAAATATTTTATCAAATTTATTGTTAGCGTGATTAAAATACGCTTGAAAATTAAAGTTGGGTATATGTTGAATATGTCTAGTTATGCGCGCGCATTGATTATTTAAAAAATGAACATGTCGTATACTGTCTTTGATTTCTAAATTAAGTACACTTACTTTGAATTTTTGGAGGGCTGCTGCGTAGGAAGGATGTCCCCATAAATGTTGTATCCCGCCATGATTCCATTTATTGATGAAATTGGGGAATAATTTTTCAGTTCTGCATCGGAGAAGGAATTTTTTTTTTTTTTTTTTTATATCTTTTAATATGCTTATGTATTCCATTTTATTGTAGACTGATGATGACCACATTTTCGTGGCCGAAACGTCTCCATTTTATTAATTCATAATATATATTTTATAATTTGACGATCTACAAAGAAGTTTTATTTATATATATATATATATATATATATATATATATATATATATATATATATATATATATATATATATACCTTTTCTAAAAACAGAACGCTCAAATACCATTCTATATGCGGACGATCAACGCTGCTCAGTAGCAATACTTCGCTAAAGGATCTTATGCAAGTATCCGAAGAGAATTTCGCTAAAGCTAAGGATTGGTTCATCTCCAACAAATTGACACTAAACGTCAATAAAACCCAAAAACTGGTTTTCAGTTTAAATCGATTAACTAACCAATCGATACAGTACGGAGAACCAGTAAAATTTTTGGGTCTTTACATTGACGGGCAGCTCAATTGGAATGATCAGATAGACAAATTGGCAGCGTCGTTAAAGAGTGTGAACTATGCTCTTTGCCGACTGAAGCTCTCCGTATCACCAGAGGTACTAAGAACGTTCTATTTTGCCGTCTTTCAGTCAAGGATGGAATATGGGATACTGCTATGGGGCGTTAGCAGTACTTTAATTCGAATTTTTAGACTACAAAAATGTGCAATTCGACACATTAATAATGTTCCATATAGGACTCACTGTAAGGAATTATTTGTAAAAAACAAAATAATGACAGTGTACAGCATGTTCATTTACAAGTGCCTGTTATTTGTAAAAGAGAACCCTGCCAGGTACCCCACCAACTCGAGTACACATTCACATAACACTAGGGCAAAATTAAACCTACGGCGCCCTAAGATCAGGTTAACTAAATCAATGAATGGTATGTATTTGGCAACTCTCTTTTACAACCATCTTCCCATTGAAATGAGAGATCTAAGACCTAGTCTATTTAAAAAACAAGTAAAAGAGATTTTGTCAGAAAATTGCCTTTATAGCATAAAAGAATTTTTTAATATTGACTTGTAGCGCATCTTAATCTTAATTTTTATCATAAATTTTATCTTAATTTTTATTTTTATAAGTTTTATCTTAATTTTTATTTTTATAAGTTTTACTTTTATTTGATTCTATGATGTAGACTTTTAATAGTATGAATGTAACTATATTTTACTATTAGGACTCTTTATGACTTTTAATGTGTTTATTGTAATCCCGTATTTTTTATTCTTTCGACATGTGTAAACATTATGTATTGTATATAACACGAATAAATATTATTATTATGGGGTTTGTCAGGTCTTGACAAGCGTCCACTAATCTCAAACTTCAGCAACCTTTTGAGCCGCGTCATACTAGAGACTAGTGGAGCTAAATACACACGACTGCATCCCAAACCCTGGCGATATGCAGCCGCGGAAATTACGCCAGATCCAGTTATTATTATTATTATAAATATTATTATTATTATTACCGTAGCGAAGTACGGATTTTCAGTTAGTCTTTAATAAATCTGATAATGTGATTGTAACAATTGTTTAAATTTTCTGTATCTTGTTGAATGTTTACAGTGGCGCAGCCAGGATTTTGTCTTGGGGAGGGCCGAATAAAATTTCTAGGGTACGCGGGCCGCATACGGCCCTGAACCTTATTTTTTATGGCCCCTGAAGCGGTAATCAAAATCACTTGAGCTTATTTAGGGGAAAAATATATTTAAAAATGTAAAATATACTCTCTTCCCCTTTTCTGTTTATAAAAAAATGTCAAGAAACCCTTCGGGATATTTAAAGTTCCGTCACTGCTTATCATTTTGTATGTAAAATAAACTGCGACCCAAATCAATTCGACACCCCTGCTGTTGGATATTGATGTTTATATCAAATAATAATTCCATTATTTGTTGATAAAAAATGTAATTGTTAATCCCTGTATCAAAAACTTCCACTTGATTTTTTCTTCGATAAATACATATTTATTTATATTTTTCGCGGGATATATTTTTGAAGTCTCAATATTTCTCTTACTTATGTTCAGTTCTCTAAATCAACCGCTTGGCCACAATTATTACAGAACGAACAGACTCATGTGAAGAATAAGGATTTCTTGATTATACCTACGAAAACCTAAAAATAACATGTAAATGTGCATTTTCTGTTAATTTCAATACTAATCATAATAAAATATAGCTTATTATTATTGTAAAATACATAAGTTATTTTGCTGTACGATTATGATAAAATTGTTAAATTTTCATTTCATTGGACCGTCAGAGGGGTCTTGTGTCCCCCCCTCCATCTGAATACGCCACTGTTGTTCAGTACAACTTATATCAGTCCTTTTTGTGTGTAAAACATTATAATTTCAAAAATACCTAAGAAAATATTGATATTCACATTTATCTACAAAATAAAACCAAATACCGATTTTAAGAGCGCTATTGTCTCCAAAACTACTCTCTTTATTATATTTCTACTCTTTTTACTCTATTTCACGTTTGAGGTGTCATTTTAAAATTATATTCTGAAGGTTATACCGAAGTGAGATTTCCACTTTATCTTATCTAAATCGAGTAATTAGTTATTTAAAACAGTTTTATCATTTGACTGGGCGAATATTTTAGTCGATGTGTCAGGGGGAAAAATGATCAACGCTCCCCTTCATATAATTCGTTGGAGCATATTTGGAAAGTGATGTATTTTCACTTGAACAATAATTATGTCACTTTATCAAGAGTAGGCAATCTTAAAAAAATGTTTATTTATGCGAAAAAAAAAAAGAAATGCCAATATTTTTACAATGAAGTAATTGAAAAATTAACTACTGTTGTAGTTAAATTTTATCTTCAACTCCCCGGGCAGCGCCGTGTAATCTGCTGGTCCGGGGAAGGGCCCAGGCCCGTCGCCTCCCCCCCTTTGCTGCGCCACTGGTTGTGGTTAACAAATTCTATCTTCAACTATCCGGAGAGCGCCGAGTAATCTGTTGGTCTTGGGAGCCCCCCCCCCGGCTGCGTTACTGGATGTTTATATTATTAGGATTGTGTTTAATATATCATTTCTTTTACAAGTCTCTTATAATAATTCTGTTCTGTATCTAATATTTTAAAATTTTCAAAGTCAAAAGTATGATTATTCTCTAAACAATGTATGGGAATCGGTAGAGCTTTGAGATTTTTTACATCAAGTTGATGTTGTTTTAAACTTTTTTTCTACGTATTAAAGAGTTTGTCCGGTATACGTGTCTGGACAATTATTACATTGTAGCGAATATATGACTTCATTCAATTTCCCGGTAGGATCTGGATCTTTAATTTTAGAAAATAATCGGTTTACTGTAGCGAACCAGTAACGTTACTTTATAACGTACCATTTATTGTCCACTAGGTATCGAGCCTGTGGGTAACCGACGAGTTCATCGAAAATCAATTCATCGAATATCAATTCATCGAAAATCAATTCATCGAAAATCAATTCATCGAAAATCAATTCATCGAAAATCAATTCATCGAATGATCAATTCATCGAAAAAAAATATTTTGTAAATATTTGAGAGGAATGCTGAGGGGATCGGAAAGTCAGCAGTGGTCAATAAAAGTAGACAGACTAAGAAATAATTGCGTAAATTTTTTTATATGGTTTAAAAAAAGGTAAATAAAGTGACATAGTGTTTGAATATAAATAAAGAAATATAATAAGAAAACTTATATAATAAAAGAAATAAATGTTTTGTTTTTAAGGTTTAATAAGACAGGTTATGGGCAATTGCACGCAAATAATTTTTATAAATTCATACACAATGATACGCATTTTAATTGGGCTAATATGGGGGAAAATAAAGTACTATGCGCCTAAAAACAAGGTAATTAGGTTAGGTTTAGTTAGTAAAAGTCTAAAACCGAGCGGAGCGAGTTACCCATCTTCTAGTTTAAGGACAAAGCACTATTTTAGGTTAGGTTAGGTTAGTAAGGGTTTTGTTAGAAGAAGCCGAGCGAAGCGAGCTACCCATCTTCTAGTTTAATGTCAAAACACTATCTTAGGTTAGGTTAGGTTAGTAAGGGTTTGGTTAGAAGAAGCCGAGCAAAGCGAGCTACCCATCATCTAGTTTAATGACAAAACAAACTCACACTAACATAACAATGCCACCTGTTTAGAATCACCGTACATTGAACAAATCATGTGTGGTATAGTAAATATGAATAGTAAAACTATGTACATAACACAAAACCCTTAAGACTTAACAGATGGGGAAATACCATTTTTATAATCCTTTAAGAATGGGTGTATTAAGTACATTTATGATCCCATTAACCGGTTTTTTCTGATCTAAGGAGCCCTGTTCGATTTCAAAATAATCCAACAAGTATCTTTTACCTGGCGTATTTTCTGAATGGAAAATTTAAAAATTATTAATAGACCAAGTATGATAGTTATTTAATAAGTGTAGTCTGTCAACTTTTATTGACCACTGCTTTTTTGGCTTTCCGATCCCCTCGGCATTCCTCAAAGATATTTACAAAATATTTTTTTTCGATGAATTGATCATTCGATGAATTGATCATTCGATGAATTGATTTTCGATGAATTGATTTTCGATGAATTGATTTTCGATGAATTGATTTTCGATGAATTGATATTCGATGAATTGATTTTCGATGAATTGATTTTCGATGAACTTACCGTGAATCAGCCTGTGGTATAATATTACGTCTAATCTCAAACTGAAGTGAGATTTCTGACTAAACGAGTTCGGGTAGTAGGCGTGAGTGTTATCCAGGGTTCATCATTACGATATGTGAATTAAATTATATGTATTTGTACTTACCAACCGACTGACCTAAAAAGTCACACGAGCAGTCACGCGTTGTTCTTTTTACAACATTCATAAAAATCATATTTTTTATCGTTTAATTATATTTTTAACCAATATTAAGATATTTTCTGATAAATATATTATTTTTACTTGATTTATTTATCAAAATCATCAATACCTTTTACATAAGACTGGAGATTAAGCACAAAATTAAGTACGTAAACTGAAAAAGCATACTTTTATTGCACAAATTTTTAAAGGTAAAAAAAATAACTAAAAACTAAAATAATATTATTCGAGATCCGTTCATACGGTGAACCATTCAGCGGTTCATACAATGAACGCTAGAATTGTATATGAAAAATAAAAAATGATAAAAAATTACCAGAAGCGGCAATCTTGAATAATTTGGCTCTAATTTTGGCTTTTGACTCAAGTGGTCGCAACACTTATTTCATCCTTGGATATCGGAAACTTTATACCGGTTCCTAAATTTTCGATAATTCCATAAAGATTTTCGTTATTTTTTTCTGGGATCCCCTGTATTTCCAATTTATCCATCCTCGTATGCTGTTCTAGGTTAGAAATTCTATCATTGTTCAATTTTACTTCAGCTCTGAGTGCCACATTTCTTTGTTTTAATATCTCTATGATTTTAAATTTCCTGGTTATTTATTTCATCGCCACTTCGAAATCTGAGATCTTAGCATCACAAAAATTAACAAAAGCAAGCAGTTCGTTGTTTTTCATACACATGTCTTGCAATTGGGTCCTCAGGTCGCGAACTTGTTGGCTAAGTGACTGCAAAGTGCACTGATGCTCGCTGCTGCTACTGTCTATGTCGGTTATTGTCACTGATTTCTTCGGGCTTGCGCTGCAGTTGCCGCTACTTAGTGGACATTTCCATAAAAATTCATAGATTCTGAATGCCTGAAGATCTTTCACTTCCATTATTATTTCTCGAAAGGGCCACTACAGAGTAATCCCGGTGATCTATTAGTCTATAAGACCCCGAGCGGTGGGCACTTACCTCTCAGGCCCCAATTAAGCTGGGTTGGCTTACAGCTCCCTCATGGAACCTAGAAATTATGGGTTCGACCCGGACAGGAGAATGTGGGGGTTGTTTGAAATTAAGCAACCGTTATAAGTTTAACTTATAACTAGGTTTATTAAGCTTAAGATATACAAAACTTAAGTCTACGTGTGGTCTATGAAATTTAATCAAAACATTATGTTCGAAGAATAGTTTGGAGGTCCGTTTTGACGTCAATTTAGTAAATTAAACTTATAATTTGAATATTTTTCATGCGTAATTAAAGAAAATACATAGAACATACATACATCATTTCTGAGGTGACACAGCTAATCCAAATATGTATCACAAAACACACAATTTAGCCACTCAATTTCTTAACAGAACAGAAAAGCACTTCACTTCTTTATATTCTAGGATGGATCGTAAAGTTCAAAATCCCTAACGCGAACGCCCATTGAGGCTTTTAGGTACGACCATCCTCCTCATGTCCCTTCATCTGCTTCTAAAAGCTTTTCCCCACCACATGTCATTTAACATATAGATGACATCAGCTTATATCGCAGTCAGTGGCTGCTCATTATAATTATGCAATTATCATTAGGGCATTCACATAATAGGGCGTCCTACTACAAGTAGGCCCCCGCTTCGCCGTTACGCCACTGTTTTTTGGGACATTACTTCCAACAGGTCGCGAACCTTACAAGTCACTTTGTTAGTACAAATACTGCACACTGACATTAAAGTTAGTTAAGTTGCTTAACAGGGATTGATTTTAATTAATGTTAAATTTTTTATATTAAAAACTTTGGTATTCACTGATTTAAGCGACAAACAAATGCCCAATAGGTGTTGCGACCGAAGCGCGTATTGGGCGTATTACCAGTGTCTTTGGGTTCGCCAGACACAGTGCGAGTTAACTGTATAGTAAACGCGGGCTGGTGATAGATTTTGGGGCCGCACAGCGACTATTACGGAAAGGACAGGAATTTGAACTCGTCACTGACGCGGCATGAACGCCAGTCTTAACATACAGGGATTTGTTAGCCATTGGGAAGACAGGTTCCTGGTTAGGCCCACATAAATGCTGTTAGGAGGATCCCAATGCGTCAAATGTCCTCTCGAGTCCCTAGCGAACGGGGCGGGGTGCGTAACGTACGTTTATCAGCGCACAGAAACCTACACTAGGAGGGTCCCTAGTGAGTAAGACTGCCTGGACGGTAGCGTGCAAGGGTAGCTAACTCTAAGTGGCTAAATAAAGTGTTCTACCTTACCAGACTTGCAGCTGAACGTCCATGTACATAGATGTAGTATGTACCAATCCTACTCGCTGTGGGTAGGATTATATAGAAAGCAGATACCATGCAAGCTTATCCTAGGTTCCAAGACAAGCGGGTGCAACGGAATGCAGGGTTCGACCATGCAGAGCAAAGCGGCAAGGCGCAGCGGCATAGTCTCAATCCTTGGACTTGGAATACCTAAAAATGGTTACAAACACAGTATTGCTCTCATACAGGTTGCTATAATAAATATTGCAGCTACTCGTGGTAGCACTACGTAATACCACGTGAACCGTGGATGAAGAAAGCGACTGAAAAGATAAGTAATTAGAATATCTAAGAATATAACTAAATACCGTATATTCCGGCGTATAACGCGTACCGGCGTATAACGCGCACCTCAAATCTGAATAGATTTATTTTAATTTTTGCAAGTATTCCTCGTATACCGCGCACCCTTATAATCTGCTTTCCTGGAAACACTTTTATGCCAATATACCTTCAAAACAACTGTATGTATAAGCTGGTAAGTTGATTTAGTCGGTTTAGTTGATTAGTATTTATATTATGTATTCATTATATAACAGGAATTCTATTTATACCCTAGTTACACTATTATCATTCTAATTATCATTCTCTTCATTCTCTCAAACTCTTCGCCAGCTGCCAAGAGAATCTTCGCCCTACAACGTAAAGTTGTGAGAATAATGGCCTCTGCTCTTTTCCAAGCTGACTGCCGGGATCTTTTTGTGAAATTCCATATAATGTCCCTGCCATCCTTATATATCTATCACTGCCTGTTGCATATCTTTAAAAATTTGCAAAATATTCCAACCAACAGCGAAACACACAGCCATAATACTCGTTCGAGAAACAATATCCGCTCCAATTTTCTACGCTTAAATATATCCAGAAACTGCTGCTGTTATTATTCAATTAAATTTTTTAATCTTTTACCTGAGGAGGTTAGAAAGCTACCTTTTCAAAAATTCCAGACAAAACTCAAAGTAATCTTGTGTCAAAATCCATTGTACAGCTTTGAGGAATTAGAACATGTAAATTTGAACTAATAATGTATTATTGTGAAATTTGTATTTTGTATTTTATGTATTTTGACTGACTAAAAACAATACCTACTCTGTATAGTATCTTAGTCAATAAACATTATTATTATTAATCTTCGAACGGGTAAGTTTTATACTCAGCGTATAACGCGCACCCAACAAATTTGACAAAACTTTCAATGTTAAAAGTGCGCGTTATACGCCGGAATATACGGTCATTATCTTTTAGGGCTGTAGACGGCGTGAGAGACGAGTTGAGATGTGGTGCTGGAGACCTGGATATCACTGTCTACACGTGGGTTTAGCGGCAAGAAAACAGTTTTAGAATCAATGTTTGACTCACTATGGTCGAATTATAACTGACGTCAACCGCACTTGCTTGCAACGTGCAGACCCGTAAGAAACGAACTCCAACAAGTGAGCTAGCGAATGCAGTGACGTAGAGGCGATGAAGTTGAATGCGGAGCGGCTGTGTTCGTTGTCCAAACAGTAGGTCATAACAAGCAGCCGGAGTTCTTATCGCACTCTGAACACACTTGTTCAAGATTTAAATCTTTTAATAATTTATAAACGGTTGTTTAAATTTAATTTCACCAAGATGTAGAGTTAATAATAATTAGAGCCCTTTAGATAAGCTTTTCTGTATCCGCATCCGAAGCTTTAGTAAATAATAAATCCGCACCTGACCCGCATCCGCAAAAATATCCACACAACAGGTTTTGCTGTCAATTTGGAAAGAACTAACATGTTTCACCTTATTTGGTAATCGCTGCTCTAAAACACTACTGAAAATGTTTGGATTTAAACTAAAACTAACCTAAGGGAAGCCAAAAGTTTTAGGGCGTAAATGCGCTAATAAATTTAAAACCTAAAGAGAGACAAAGATTTTGGGGGGCCTAAACGTCCTTTTTCGTAGGGAGCAGGTGGTGTACTGCTCATGAAATACGTGTTGATAGTACTATCAAGTATCATATTAATGTCAACTAACATCTTACGTCAGTTTTATCTTTTCCATGGTGAGGAGAAAGTAATGCAACGTATCTATATTTTTTTTTTTTTAGTATTGAATTTAAAAAAAAGAGAAAAGATAACTGGTAGAATGTGCTTCATATTTTTTCAAATAGCAACATGTTTCGTTTTTCATTTTGTGTCAATTTCAATTTTTGGAATCTGCAAGAGTTACTTCGAGTAGTATAAAACAATTGACAGGTTACATAATAAAATTTTCGAGAAAAATGTGCATAGGTAAATTTTGGTATTTAAATAAAACTTACTAATCAATTTTATGTAAAAAAAGCGTCTATTAGATTTAAAAGCCAGAATTAGAGCAGAGGTAGGAAGAATTACATCGAAAGTGTACCAAGCAACTTTCAAAATATTATTTTCTATATACAATAAAAAAAAAAGTTATGTTGATTGTGTCAACACAATCTCGATCATGGACAATTGTCTTAGTAACCATAACATAGAGTGAGATAGAATGCTACAAAATATCACATGTGGCGCAAATAGACTTTGTTGCTGTGCGCCAAAAATGTTAAATAACTAACTAAAATATTGTCACGGGGTCGATTCAGGAACGGAATCTTTTCTACAAAATTTATTATATTATAATAATTTTACAACATAATACAATTAATTGTCAGAATGGCTGCTGATGTTGACTGTTAGTAACTGATGTAAGTCCCGTTCTTGCCCCGGCTTCTCCAGGATCGGTCGAACCACCCCATGTATCCGTACGAGGCGGACACGTGGAGAAGCCCTGTAGACAACACTCACATCTCGGGTTGGTGACTTCAACAGCTGGGCTGGTCCTTGGGTAGCGTGATCACAAAAATGATCGAATGAATAACTAACTACTTCAATGACTGACTCAGTGAATCACTGACTCTCAATGAATAACTCCTGACTCTATTCCCTAAGACCATTTTATAACTGTTAACCAGGACACTATGACGTCAGGTCCTACCTCAATTGTTTTGGAAACATTATTCATTTGTGTAATTGTTGGCAGCAATTAAAGACTATAGTCGGCACAATTGAATAATGTTTATCAACACATTAGAAAGTAGTTCAAAACTTATGTTGACAAACACGCAACACTCTGCACATTCTTTAATTCCCAAAACCGCAAGTCGGCAATCGCGACTTACACCACCTAAAGGCCGCTCAAGGAATTGGGACATTAGCATACAATTATATCATAATTGTGACTATATCACATGTGTATACAGACAACCGAATGTAACCAAGGCTGCGTAGTCAGAACACAATCGCGTGTTTCTCCGAAAGTAACCAAAGATTTAATGTTCACGCGGATATTGCGAATAAACGGATATGAAATTTTACCGCATCCGCAGAAAAGATGCGGATATCCGCGGATACCCGCGGGTGTGCAGGGCTTTAATAATAATAACTTTATTTAAGTAGACATACGTCTAATAATACAAAAAAGAAAGAAGATGCATTGTAAACACATAGACATCTTACATATAATATACAACATAGAAATATTAACTAATTACATATAGTAAATAATACATGAACATACTCAATAAACAAACACTAGTTTATGAATTCTGTAAAAAATGTTGTTTAATTTTGTGTTTAAATATTTTACTGTTATTTGATTGTTTAATATCCAATGGTATAGCGTTACATTCGTTACAACCTTTTATAAATAAAGTATTCATAGATGATTTTAGATTAGTTTTTTTAATATAAATATTATCACAGTTTCTTGTGAAATATGAATGAGTTTCATTATTATAAGTTATATAGTTAGACATAAGTAGGTTTGCCCTGTAAAATTTTATAAATCAAAATCATCGTATTAATACGTATATGAATTCTTACATTGAACCAGTATAACGATTACATTTTAGAATAATTCTCATTCCTCTGTTTGGCAGTTTTTGCAAGGCATTAAGTGACGTATTATCTAATAAATACATAATTGATGAGCAGTATTGAAAATGAGGCTGTATGATAGTTTTATAAACAGTAGACTTAGCCCAATAAGAAAGTTCTGCTGAAACTCTTGAAAAAAAGTATAACAGGTCTACAAGTATGAAAAGCGTTTTTTTTTTTTTTTTAAATTAAACACATTAATCTCAAAAGAATAGTAAAAGTTTATTTATTCAAAGTATGCTCCATTAGAAGTTATACATATTTCCCATTTTTCAGGCAATTTATGAATACCTCGCCAGTAGAACTCTTCCCCTTTCCCCGCAAACCATTCTTTCACATTTTTATATGAACAAAAGTGCTGCTCAGCAAGTGCGTGACCCATCGATGCGAACAAGTGGTAATCTGAAGGGGCCAAGTCTGGTGAGTAAGCGGCATGGGTATAGCACTTCCCACTTGAGTGCCTCCAATGTGTTGCAAACTGCTTTTGCCTTATGTGATGGAGCGTTATCGTGAAGAAAGATTACCTTGTGCTGTCTTCTTTCGTATTCTGGTCGTTTTATGAGCAGCGAATGGTTTAATTCGATCAGTTGTTGTTGGTAGCGTTGGGTATTATCTGTTTCACCAGGTTTTAACAATTCATAATAGACCACACCCTTTTGGACCCACCAAGTACAGAGCATTGTCTTTTTGCCAAAGCGATTAGGTCTTGCAGTTGATGTGGATGGTGAGCCTGGGTTCACCCATGATTTTTTGCGTTTGGGATTTTCAAAATAAATCCATTTTTCATCACCAGTAATGATACGATGCAAAAAAGACTTTCTTTTGTATCGTGCAAGCAAAATTTCACAAGTGTTTTTGCGTTTTTCCATCTGTCTCTTATTCAATGCATGTGGAACCCATCTGCCGACTTTCTGGATCTTACCCATCTCTCGTAGGCGATTGGAAACAACTTGTTGACTAACGCCTAACTGCTCTGCTAGTTGTTTTTGTGATTGACTATCGTCTTCCTGTAGCAATGTTTCCAATTTTGTATCTTCATATTTTTTTGGAGGTTTTCCATGTTCTTTGTCTGTAAGATTAAAGTCACCACTTTTGAAACGTCGAAACCATCGTTCACAAGTATCTTGCGATGGAGCATATTCACCATAAGCTTTTCGAAACAGTCGGTATGATTCAGCAGCAGTTTTTTTCAAATGAAAACAAAACAGTAGTACTGTCCGCGAATGCTCTTTATTTGGCACAAAATTTGACATTTTTAACACAGTAAAACAAAACTATATGATCACTTTTCAAATTATAACCTATACGCATTTGACACTTAATGATAACTTAACAAACCGCCATATGTGTTGAAACTTTGAACTATACACTCTGTTTGCGCGGCAAGTTTGTAAAATATCCGCATTTCATACTTGTAGACCTGGTAATTTTTTTGATTTTTTTTGTTATGAATATATTCAATTAAAAGTTAAATAACAATCAAAAATGAATCATAAATATTTCATTTCCTTAACAATTTCAATATTTTCATTGTCAAGTTTAAGAGATATGTTAGTGACATCAATTTTATTTAAATGAAATTCACTTGCAATTACTGCTTTAGTTTTATATAAATTTAGTTTAAGCTTATTACATTGGAAATAAATTTAAATTTGGCTAAGTTCATGTTGCAACTTGTTTACTGCAGTATTTAAATTATTATCAGATATAGCTAGAACAGTATCATCGGCATATAGGTTTACTTAATTGCAGTTCAATACTAAGTTTATATCATTCATATAAATTATAAATAATAAATGTCCTATTACACCCCCCTGAGGTACTCCAACATCATTTTTACAAACAGAGGAAACAATGTTATTAACTTAGGTATTTTGCATTCGGTTGAATAAATAATCAGTCAACCAGTCTAAAACTGTTCCACCTATACACCTTAGTTTATATACACCTTGACATTGATTCTGCACTGATAATTATATATGCACATTAACTAATGTTTTCTGAATTACTGATGCCCGGTTTTACAATCAACTGTTAACAGTGACTGTTTACTAGCTTTTAGCTAACAGTAACCAAAAGCTATCTTGTAATACTGTATTACCAACTTTTTTTGACCAACTGTTAGTTAGCAGTCAGCTGGCGATAACACTGACATTATAAACATGGACTTTTAGTTATTTTGAAATAGTTATATTGCCAGCTGTGAACTGTCAACTGTCATTTCTGTCATTTCAGTGTGTAGTGACAATTTTAATGGTAAGATTTACTAGAAATAAAATTTATCTAAGAAATAAAATGGAAAAAGAAAAAAAGCGCACCACTAATTTCACCCAAGAAGATTGCAAGTGGAACAAGAATACAGGGATGGTCCGAAGCAAAGAAAGGCATTAGCGGAGACACAAAATAATATAATAACTTTGGAATTTAAAAAAAGAGAAGAAAGACGAGTAAAATTGTTCGAAAAAGATATGGAAATTAAAGAATTAACAATAAAAAATTTACAACGTGATTTAGAAATTAAAGAATTGCAAATTAAAAAATTACAAGCAGATTTTATTTTTTAAATTAGCCTTCGACGAGGAGAAACGTTTTTGATTGTTTAATATATTATTCTTGGCATTTTAAAATTTTATGTGCACATATCTGAATAAAAATATTTTGGTTCTATATTTATAACAATTAAATTATTTTTTACAATAAATTTTTGAAATAATTTATCATGTTTTGATTTTCCAGTTGTTTTTGCACTGCATCTACTTACATATGGCCATTTAAAATGCATTTTCAAATTGATTCTGAATTACAGGGTCAATAACTGGTTCTCCCTTATTGGTAGGGTTACCAACCGTCCTACAACCTCCTTGTCCTTCGTCCTACCTACTGTTAAAAAATATCGGAAATGTCCTACTTTATTGTATTTTTACTTTTGAAGACGCCTTTACCGCTGAGTCGACGTTTGCCGATGAACGCGAACGAGGCATAACGTTTTGACTAAATTTCTATGATGTCATTAAGGATAAAGCTTTATTAAAAAAGCAGCTACATCTAAAAAATATGATTTTATTTAAAAAAAAAAGAAAATATGAACGTCAACCAATAAACATATCTAATTATATTTTTTATTACCATATATATTTAAACTTGATTGTTAATTATTTACTGGTTGTTTCTTATTAATTATATATAAAGAAAATTAAAAAAAAAAAATGTCCTATGATTTATTTTATATTTTTATTTCTAAAATGTGATTTTGTTAAATATAAAGAAAGATGTGAACCAATAAACATATAATTTAATTTTCATATTAGTAGTATTACTTATTATTTATTGACTGTTTCTTTTTAACTATATATTATGTTGGATCCCATAATAAGACCTTTTTTCATAATGAGGCCTTTTTGAAAATTTGTTCAATAATATATAATTTATAATAAAACGTTTCTATAATATTATTAAACAAATTTTAAAAAAGGCTTTGTTATGGGATTTGAACTTAATTAGGTACCTATATATTTCGTAGCATAATAAAAATTTAAAAAAAAAACTGTCCTACTGTGTCCTACTAAACTACTATTTTTGTTGAAATATCCTACTCTGTCACGAGAGACATTTGGTAACCCTACTTATTGGCATCGCGAGCAATGTTGTGCAGAATAGCACAAGCGACAGTTACAGCCTGAATTGTGGATAATAATTGTGCCAATATAGGAACCGCCTTTTCATGACTCCAAATAATCTTTCGACCACATTTCTTGTCAAGATATGAGCAATTTGATACCGATATTCTTCAGGACGCACAGGATTCCTTAATAGAGTTTTTAAATAGGCCGTTGCCCCATAACCCCCATCTCCTAATAAAACACCATTTCTTAAATCCCCATTTTCCAACCTTGCCTTCAATACCGAATTATTAAATATAGTCTGATCATGTGAATATGCAGGCTATTGTGCTACTATATTCAACATTTTTAAATTTGGATCAGATACCATCAGGACATTTAGGGGAAAATAACATTTTCTATTCCGGTAAACTTCAGCATTTTCAACCGCAACACATTATATTTTGATGTGGGTACACTCTAATGCCCCAATACCTTTAGCACAGAACACAATATATTAAGAACGGACACTGGCAGCAAAAAAAAAAAAAAAAAATAGTACGTTCCCTCTAAAAATGTACCAATGAACTAAACAACAACAACCGCCAAATTTAAATGTTACTATCTGATTTACGTTCATAATTACCATTATTATTGTATTAAATATATTTTATTATTTATATTATCAAAAGTTTTACAATTAACAAAGAAATACATATATATTTAATAATCTATATACATTATTATAACATATAAATAAGTAATTTAAATAAATAAATCTAAATAAAAGGTGTAAACTATTTATTTTTGAAACACAAAATTATACACAACATAAAATAGTATTTTAAACAGAACATTATAATTACTAATTACAAAAACTGTATTAATAAAATTGGAGGCTATACCTGCTTTTTATTTTTTCGGCCTCATATTTGGTTTCTAAATATTTCAGATCATCATAAGACAATATCCGCAAAAAATCAATTTTTATTCGTCTTCCCGAGATGTACAATGTATTTATCAAATACAGTATAAGATGACCAAAATTGGAAATAAAACTCTATTATTTGAACCACGTATTTGAAAATTAACAAGCTTAAATGCGTATTACTTCAACACCAACTGTCATGTGTTTGACAGCTAATGGCGGCTGATCTACAGCTAGAACACGACGCATCTGATCGTTCGAAGTCGGGTATATTCGTAATTTATTTTGCACTCTGTCGCCATCTACCAATGTACCAAAAAACTAAAACTCGAGCCAAGGTCCTTACATGCTAGTGTCACCCGGGTGACCTTTAGGAAAGTTTGCCATTTCATAAAAATTTCGTTGGTTTGTTTTTATTTCATCTACGGTCTCTAATAAATTTTATAAATTCTTTACATAAGTTTGCAATGGTGCGACTAACTTTTGCAATGATTCTTGAGGCTATAGATTTGTGTACTCCACAGAAATCTCGAACAGTTATAAGCATATTTCCACAAGCATAGAATATAAGCGTTAAAGCAAGTGGTTCGTTTAGCTCAAGGCATTGTTTCTATCTGTTGGAAACTTTATTAGCTGAGAAAGCTCGTATAGGCACGTCTCCATTCACAATAAATCTGAGATGACGTCACACTTGATTAATTTAAGTACCAACGTTATGATATGTGTTAATCAACATCAATCCATAACTCAGTTAGTACATTTATTTATTTAATGTTGGTAATTTTTTCCAATGTTGACAGATTGTTCAATCGTTAATTGTCAGGTTGACATTTAAGTGCTTATTTAGTGAGGTTATATTTTATTATTTTTCAATTTTACTGTAATAAAAATGTCCAAAGCTCTTAGTAGCCGTGCTCAAAGGATGGTTTTGTCTCTTATTAATTATTTTGAAAGATAATTAATTTGATTTTAGGAGAACATGTTACTGTCGACACTATTAATATAAAATTACATGAAAGGGGTACCCTAGTAAACTACCATTTCTAACAGAGTGATTAAGACTAAAATTTAAGGGTTTTTTAAAACTCATAAACAGTAGTAAATATCAAATTTTAGCTTGATCGTAGCAATAGTTTTCGAGATATTGGTCTAGTTAATTTTTAAAAACTGCAATGGTACCTTAGTAAACTACCATTTCTAACAGAGCGTTTAAGTCCAAAATTTAAGGGTTTTTTAAAACTCATAAAAGAGTATTAGATATCAAATTTTAGCTTGATCGAAGCAATAGTTTTCGAGATATTGGTAGAGTAAATTTTTAAAAATTGCAATGGTACCTTAGTAAACTACCATTTCTAACAGGGCGTTTGAGTCCAAAATTTAAGGGTTTTTTAAAACTCATAAAAGAGTAATAGATATCAAATATGATGGGTGATATTTCTATAACGTACTTTTATCTGTATATTGTGTTTGTATATTTTAAAAGGTTTTATAATTTGTAATGTAAGTGAACAAACACAATATTTAATTTTGTATCTTGGTCGATAAACAAATATTATATATGATTAATAAAATATGTTCTATTTACATTTGTTACGTTTTTTTTTTTTTTTTGTAATTTTAACATACCGGTCTGTTACGTGGAACGGTTTATTATCATCGAAAAGTAATTTTAGCATACTCATGAAATGTACACTTGCAGTTAGCGGCAATAAACTGTTTGACTGGAAATAATATTTGAATATTCATTATTCGAAACAAAATTGTATCTAACATCTGAAATTCAAAAATTTCTATTTGAATAATAAAAAATTTGACTCTTTATCATTGCTTTCCGATATCTTTTAGTGAGTTCAGAAAGCAAGCTCGGAGCGTTCGAGAAAAGGTCTAAACGCGTTTATTCGAGCGGTCTGGAGTTAAACAGTGTGACTCGGAACACTCCGCGTTTGCTTCCCGAACCTTCTGTGTCAATGTGACACCAGGCGAAAAATTAAAGTAAATTGTATAAAAATTATTAAAAGAACACGATATATTTCTAAAAACAAATATTTCTGATGATTCTTATACACTGAAATTTATTTATTTATTTTTTTTTAAATACTACATTACACACTTAATATAATATAAACCATAAATTTCGCGACAAATCGGTTAGAAAGAACTGCTGTGCACCCGGGTGACCTTTAGGAAAGTTTGCCATTTCATAAAAATTTCGTTGGTTTGTTTTTATTTCATCTACGGTCTCTAATAAATTTTATAAATTCTTTACATAAGTTTGCAATGGTGCGACTAACTTTTGCAATGATTCTTGAGGCTATAGATTTGTGTACTCCACAGAAATCTCGAACAGTTATAAGCATATTTCCACAAGCATAGAATATAAGCGTTAAAGCAAGTGGTTCGTTTAGCTCAAGGCATTGTTTCTATCTGTTGGAAACTTTATTAGCTGAGAAAGCTCGTATAGGCACGTCTCCATTCACAATAAATCTGAGATGACGTCACACTTGATTAATTTAAGTACCAACGTTATGATATGTGTTAATCAACATCAATCCATAACTCAGTTAGTACATTTATTTATTTAATGTTGGTAATTTTTTCCAATGTTGACAGATTGTTCAATCGTTAATTGTCAGGTTGACATTTAAGTGCTTATTTAGTGAGGTTATATTTTATTATTTTTCAATTTTACTGTAATAAAAATGTCCAAAGCTCTTAGTAGCCGTGCTCAAAGGATGGTTTTGTCTCTTATTAATTATTTTGAAAGATAATTAATTTGATTTTAGGAGAACATGTTACTGTCGACACTATTAATATAAAATTACATGAAAGGGGTACCCTAGTAAACTACCATTTCTAACAGAGTGATTAAGACTAAAATTTAAGGGTTTTTTAAAACTCATAAACAGTAGTAAATATCAAATTTTAGCTTGATCGTAGCAATAGTTTTCGAGATATTGGTCTAGTTAATTTTTAAAAACTGCAATGGTACCTTAGTAAACTACCATTTCTAACAGAGCGTTTAAGTCCAAAATTTAAGGGTTTTTTAAAACTCATAAAAGAGTATTAGATATCAAATTTTAGCTTGATCGAAGCAATAGTTTTCGAGATATTGGTAGAGTAAATTTTTAAAAATTGCAATGGTACCTTAGTAAACTACCATTTCTAACAGGGCGTTTGAGTCCAAAATTTAAGGGTTTTTTAAAACTCATAAAAGAGTAATAGATATCAAATATGATGGGTGATATTTCTATAACGTACTTTTATCTGTATATTGTGTTTGTATATTTTAAAAGGTTTTATAATTTGTAATGTAAGTGAACAAACACAATATTTAATTTTGTATCTTGGTCGATAAACAAATATTATATATGATTAATAAAATATGTTCTATTTACATTTGTTACGTTTTTTTTTTTTTTTTGTAATTTTAACATACCGGTCTGTTACGTGGAACGGTTTATTATCATCGAAAAGTAATTTTAGCATACTCATGAAATGTACACTTGCAGTTAGCGGCAATAAACTGTTTGACTGGAAATAATATTTGAATATTCATTATTCGAAACAAAATTGTATCTAACATCTGAAATTCAAAAATTTCTATTTGAATAATAAAAAATTTGACTCTTTATCATTGCTTTCCGATATCTTTTAGTGAGTTCAGAAAGCAAGCTCGGAGCGTTCGAGAAAAGGTCTAAACGCGTTTATTCGAGCGGTCTGGAGTTAAACAGTGTGACTCGGAACACTCCGCGTTTGCTTCCCGAACCTTCTGTGTCAATGTGACACCAGGCGAAAAATTAAAGTAAATTGTATAAAAATTATTAAAAGAACACGATATATTTCTAAAAACAAATATTTCTGATGATTCTTATACACTGAAATTTATTTATTTATTTTTTTTTAAATACTACATTACACACTTAATATAATATAAACCATAAATTTCGCGACAAATCGGTTAGAAAGAACTGCTGTGCATCATAATTTACATTAATTCTTTTCCTCCATAGGAAATATTGGTTTTCAATATATTTTTAGAAGTTGTTCGATATAACCTAACTTTTTTTGACACTTGACGATTTAGCAACAAGGTGAGTTTTTCAACTGTGACGCCATTTTAAAGTTAAGTAAATGGACTTTAACTAAATGTTATAAAAAACTTTACTGATCACATTTGATCGGTGTCTCTCCAGAATGTGATCGTTTGTGTCTAGTTAGAGCTGATGAGTGTGAAAATGTTTTATCACACTGATCACAATTAAAAGGTTTCTCTCCAGAATGTACTCTTTTGTGAGTAATGAGATTTGAAGACATTGTAAATGCTTTATCACACTGATCACATTTGAATGGTTTCACTCCAGAATGTATCCGTTTGTGAGTAGCGAGAATTGAAGACAATGTAAATGCTTTATCACATTGATCACATTTGTATGGTGTCTCTCCAGAATGTGATCGTTTGTGTCTAATTTGAGCTGATGAGTGTGAAAATACTTTATCACACTGATCACATTTAAAAGGTTTCTCTCCAGAATGTACTCGTTTGTGAGTAATGAGATTTGAAGACATTGTAAATGCTTTATCACACTGATCACATTTGAATGGTTTTTCTCCAGAATGTGATCGTCTATGTCTAATTAGAGCTGATGAGTGCGAAAATGCTTTATCACACTGATCACATTTAAAAGGTTTCTCTCCAGAATGTACTCGTTTGTGAGTAATTAGATTTGAAGACACAGAAAATGCCTTATCACACTGATCACATTTGAATGGCCTTTCTCCAGAATGTGATCGTTTGTGATTAATGAGACTTGAAGATACAGAAAATGCTTTATCACACTCATCACATTTGAATGGTTTCTCTACAGAATGTACTTGTCTGTGAGTAATGAGACTTGTAGACACAGAAAATGATTTATCGCACCCATCATATTTGAATGGTTTTTCTCCAGAATGTGATCGTTTGTGTTTAGTGAGATCTGATGACCCTGCAAATACTTTATCACATTCATAACATTTGAATGGGTTTTCTTCGGAACACATATTGCTGTGTTTAATGAGATGTGATGGCTTTGTTGCTTTGGCTCGTTCACGTGTGCTAATGGCCAGCGGCTTCCAGCCCTCATCTGATTCATTGGAAGATGTTTCTTTAGCTGCAACTAAATTTGTATTGATTATTAAGACAACAATTTGACAGTTATTGAAATATATTTATTTTATAACACAAACTATTACTGTATGTGGCTGTATTTGTATGTCTTTTACGAGGATTCGTGTGTCGACAAGGAACAAGAACTGATTATCTAGATCAGCGTTTCTCAACAGGGGGGCCGTGAAGGCTTCGTTGGGGGGCCGGGAAGTCATACGAGATCAAAACATGAAAATATAATAGCAATGCGCTCAATCTTGCAAGATATAAATTTTATTCATATTTATAAATACGAGTCTTATATTTATATTCAAATAATATACCTTTCATAACATAAATAAAATAAATATTTTATTTATTATTCTATCTAATTATTTATTTTGACAACTAATTTAAGCTACAGGCTATTTCAAACGTTTAAGCGGAACTAAATGGAGTATTAATTTTCTAAAGTTGTCATTAGCTAACTTTATAATGAGTAAAATGGGCTTTTGCTAAAAAACGGATCAAAATCAATCAAAATTCAAGTTGTACTTTGAAGTAGGTACGACTTAAACGTGAAATATTTTTTATTATATTTTTTTATTACCCTCCGAGCTACTTATAACTCAAGAGCAAGGATGCGAATATGTTTAAATCAAAATATAAGGCACTTTGAACACTTGTAAATAAAAATACTTTACTTTCAAATCGTTGCAGGGAATATAATCGTCATATATATTATAGTTTTTTGTCAACCGTAAAAGATACTGAAAAAATAAGTAAAAGTTGTTTCTTTTGAAAAGCTCTATCCAAATATACTCAATATGACATACGTTCCTATATAACAATTCGTTCTTAATATCCTGTACTTCCGGAAAATTTCAATACTACCATTTAATGTTTTGTATAAATTTTAGTTCAAACTTTTTCCCAACTTGTTCACACGTTGCCTTTTCGAGAAAAATCGTGTTCCCTCTATCTTGATACACCATATATATATCTATATATATATATATATATATAGGGGGGCCGCAGACAATATTGATATAATATTGGGGGGTCTCATGCCAGAAAAGGTTGAGAAACACTGATCTAGATTGTAGTTTTGCTTGAACCTTGAAATTAATTTTATCACGAGTTTCTTAGCTTTATAGATAATCGTTATAAGTATAGACCTGCAAATATATGTAACGGTACTTTAAATAGGTGTAGGTACTTTATATATTTGTAGTGTGCCCTGCTGACAAATAGTGTAGCATATAAAAATTGAATATCTTATTAAAAACTAATTACTCCTATAATTTATAATAAACAGAGACTGGCAAATATATGCTACGGTACTTTTGCCATAGGCGTGCTATTTTAAACTTTATTTTGAACGAATAATTCTGTAATAATTTTTAACTTCTTTTTACTTATAAACCGCCCATTCTGATATTAGCATACTATATATAGACTTTATTGGGTATATTAGCTGTTCACTTTTGTAAGAACAAACTAGATCTGGTTATTTTGGTTACTTTTATAGTGTATTACTGTCTTTAAATGTCAATTATAGTGTATTACTGTATTGTACTGACTTTAAATGTCAATTTAATATATTCCTTACACTGTAAAACCGTCTTTAGGTTTCTAGGTTATGGCCATTATAATTAAGATATCATTTTTCATTATGACATATGTCAAATGGATCGACATTGCAAAAAAGTGACATTTTTTAATACCAACATGACATACAATTTCAAAGATGGAAACTATTCAAAACAATATTTCCTCTTAGTTTGTTCTTACAAAAGTGAAACGCTTATACCAGGTTCTTTTCTCAAAGCCTATTTGACATATTAGGAGTATCTTTATATAAAGAATTAAGTCCAAATTTACCCTTACCACCAAATCCTGTTGTGACACGTTGGGGAACTTGGCTTGAAGCGACGTTATTTTATGTTAACAATTTTGATGTTTTAAAATTTTTTATTTTCAATCTTACTCCGGATGCCCAAAGCATTATAATATCAAAAAATATTATACAAAAACCAAATATTTATGAAGAGTTAAACTTCATAAAGACTAATTTTGAATTTCTTCCTTCAACCATAGTAAATTTAGAAAAACAAAACTGGTCGTTGTCAGAATCTTATTGGACAGTAAACAAACTGAAATCTGTTCCCGGCGAGTTTGGTTTGCAAAATTTGATAGTATATTTAATAAAAATCCTGACCTATAAGTATTACTACAATTTTCTATCAATTTATTATCAAATCAGGATATATTTAATAAATATAAAGAAATATATACTTTTTATAATTATGCACCAATAACAAGTTTTGATGTAGAGAGGTCTTTTTCTTTCTTCAAGGAAGTATATAGATCGAAAAGAACTAATTTTTCTGATGAAAATTTAGAAAAATACTTAATGATTTCTTTAAATAATTAGAAACTTATTACTTTCATAAATATTATTATTATTATTGAGAAAAGAAAAAAAAACTCACTACAACTCACACCAAGTCGAAAAATTTCTTACTATTATTATTATTGATATTAAAATTGCATTTATTTTGCTTGTGTATACTATTTATTAATAATAAATAATATCGTTTATAAACTTTTTCATTTTTAATTTTTTTACTATTTGGATATAAAGACCAACAAAAAACAAAAGAATAAAACACTTGTACCTCAATGAATTCTTATCTTAATAACGACACCTCATTATTTTGGGATTATATCCGAGATGATTCCAGTAACTCTTTTGTCATTGGTCAGTTTTTGGTAAGATATTCAATTTATATATGCTACTTTTGTCAGCAGGGCACATTACAAATATGTATAATTACATTTTATTTCTACGGATAATTTTATCGAAAAACACCTACTAAAAGTACCGTTGCATATATTTGCCGGACTCTAAAAATAAATAAAAATTTCCAATCACAGATAATTAGCTTATATTATTAAAAGAAACATTATTAAAATCACAGTATATTTTAAAATGAATTCATTATTTATTCATTTAATTATAGAGTATCGGGAAAACCGCATTTTTTGAAAACAGCGGTTTTCGGTTTTTAAAAATCAAAAACCGCGATTTCGGTTTCGGTTTTTCAAGTTTTATATTTTTTCTACTATAGATACTGTAAAATAAACTTACGAAAACATAAATATCATGGAAGACAGGAATATGCGTTTTACATTAATTTCAGTACTGATTATGATAAAAGATAGTTTTTACGGTACAATAATTTTTAATTTATTAAAATAATTTTAAAATATTTGTGTCGGGGAATACCCTATATCTATGAAAATGCAGTCAAAAAAACTAAAATGTTTGTATCCATATGCATCAATGAGGTAGTATAATATAGAGACTGAACGAGGGCGATGTGTTGTGAAGCCAACACCCTCTTTAGCGGGGAACGGGAAGGTGCCCCGAGGAGTTGTGCGTGTTGCTAACATCCAATGACGTCATATAAACCATACGCTATAAAACCTCATTGCAAAAAATATGTTTTTTTAAAACAGTAAACTGCAAATTTTAATAAAATAAAGTTCATAAATAATATTAAATTAAGCTTAATTTATTAGTATATTTTTAAGATAATTATAGTTTTTTTTTTTGTATTTTTATTTCACGTTTATTGTCTTTGATACTTAGGCAATTAGCCAAATATAGCTTTTTAAATAACATACATTTAAATACAATATGATCGAAAAAAAATGTCTAATCGGCCCTAAATTTAAAATTAACCTACAGTGGACAATTTTGTTAATATAAAAATAAATTAATTCCTTGTCTATCTAGACACCTTTTTTTATCGATCATATTGTATTGCAATGCTTCAAACACTTTCTAAATTTAAAACGGGTAGATATTATATCATTTATTCCATGATAAATTAAAATTTATCTGACAAATTATAAAGATGTATCAATAATCAGTGCTGGGTAAAATACTTTTCTGATGTATTCGAAGTAATGAATACAAATTCTTTTTTTTAAGGAAAAACTATATGTAATATTTTAATTAAACATTACTTTTTAGTATTTAAAATACTAAATAGTTGAAATACAGGTCACAGCTCTTTAAATGCAATTTATGGTAATATTATTAAAAGTTGAAAGATGATGGAAAGGTAAAATAGTAAAATAGAAAAAATAACACAACAAAACAGTCATGGACACTATATGACGCCGGCGTTTTTCCTATCGATATCTGAACAAAATAAATGTAAATTAGGCAACTTGTTATACTCCTCGGGGCGAATCCCCCTTTCGTCTCCACAGGGTCATGGCTTCATAAAACCGCCCGTACACTATGATGCAGGCAGCGATGCAAGTATCGAGGCACGAGTGACGCAATGCAAGCATCGGCATCATGACAATGTCGGAAAGCCGCGATGCCGCCTCACTGATGTCGACTGTATGTTTCAACGTGTGTAGGCTTGCATCAATGTTTGTTTACAATTTTAGTTCTTCTTTTGCTACAGCAGGGATAGTGTCAAACTTATATAACCTATAAATATATAAAATATAACCATACAATGAAAAATAAGGATAATAGAGATTTTTGGGAAACGCTTAACATTTACCGATTACATGAATGTTTGTGGAACAATAAATGTTCCAACTATACAAATAAAAATTTAAGAAATGATGCTCTGATGAAATTACTGGCTAAAAAATGTCAAGTGTTCATAGCTATTGCCAGTTGCCAAGAATCTCAAAGTTGCAGATAATCTTTGTTCTGCACTAACTGCCGACCTCAAGGGTGTATCTTGCTTTTCAATTCTTGGGCGAATTTTATTTAATAGGTACTGAAAATGACGGTCATCCATTCTAAAATAATTGTAATAATATTTTGGTTCATTTATTCTTAATTCACGCAATAACCGGCAGTTAGAATATACATTTTTATCCATAAGTCAATTTTTACACCACTTTCTTTTTGGCTTCTTTCCACACCAATTAAGCCAATTATCACTGTCAATGCTAAATCACTATTCATGTTTATATTGTATTCTAAACAGGTGACAATGAAACAAACGTCGATCTGTATACTAAACAAAGCTGTGTTCAACCGTCGAGTCAATGTTTTGCATAGAGGCATGCATCAGTAGTGTGTGTCCAACGATTCACGGTAAGTTCATCGAAAATCAATTCATCGAAAATCAATTCATCGAAAATCAATTCATCGAAAATCAATTCATCGAATGATCAATTCATCGAATGATCAATTCATCGAATGATCAATTCATCGAATGATCAATTCATCGAAAAAAAATATTTTGTAAATATTTGAGAGGAATGCTGAGGGGATCGGAAAGCCAAAAAAGCAGTGGTCAATAAAAGTTGACAGACTACACTTATTAAATAACTACAATGTGCGGTGTTCAATGTACGGTGATTCTAAACAGGTGGCATTATTATGTTAGTGTGAGTTTGTTTTGTCATTAAACTAAATGATGGGTAGCTCGCTTCGCTCGGCTTCTTCTAACCAAACCCTTACTAACCAAACCTAACCTAAGATAGTGTTTTGTCATTAAACTAGATGATGGGTAGCTCGCTTCGCTCGGCTTCTTCTAACCAAACCCTTACTAACCTAACCTAAAATAGTGCTTTGTCCTTAAACTAGAAGATGGGTAATTCGCTCCGCTCGGTTTTAGACTTTTACTAACTAAATCTAACCTAATTACCTTGTTTTTAGATGCATAGTATTTTATTTTCCCCCATATTAGTCAATTAAAATGCGTATCATTGTGTATGAATTTATAAAAATTATTTGCGTGCAATTGCCCATAACCTGTCTTATTAAACCTTAAAAACAAAAAATCTATTTGTTTTATTATATAAGTTTTCTTATTATATTTCTTTATTTATATTCAAACACTATGTCACTTTATTTACCTTTTTTTAAACCATATAAAAAAATGTATGCAATTATTTCTTAGTCTGTCTACTTTTATTGCCCACTGCTTTTTTGACTTTCCGATCCCCTCGGCATTCCTCTCAAATATTTACAAAATATTTTTTTTCGATGAATTGACGATTCGATGAATTGATCATTCGATGAATTGATTTTCGATGAATTGATTTTCGATGAATTGATTTTCGATGAATTGATTTTCGATGAATTCGTCGGTTACCGTGTCCAACAGCCAGTGATGCCTGGTTCATGATGCCTCGGAATCGATGCCGTGAATCGATGCATGCCTCATACTGTATGGGTGGTTTAACAAACAATGCTAAGGCATAGAGCGTACTGAGTCTATTTATATGACGTCAATGATATGCACATAACTTTTATTCGAAGAGTATGTGCGTATGAGAGAGAAACGGATACAAAACATCTGTCGTAGCTTGTACTTCACGATACTCTAATAAACTAGCACGAAGTTCCCGCGAAAATTACCGACAACAGCCGAAATTACCAAAATAAATTTTGATTAAAAATCGGGCGGGTAATATAAAATTACAATTTAAAAACAGAAAAATAGAGAATAAAGTGACAATTTATGAAAAAAGTGAAAAAAGTTTGCTGATTTAAAAAAAAAAGTGAATAATAGTGAAAATAGGGTAACCGACGAGTTCATCGAAAATCAATTCATCGAAAGTAAATTCATCGAAAATCAATTCATCGAATGATCAATTCATCGAAAAAAAAATGTTTTGTAAATATTTTAGAGGAATGCCGAGGGGATCGACATTCCTCAAATACAAAAATTACAAAAATTCAAAAAAGCAGTGGTCAATAAAAGTAGACAGAAGAAATAATTGCATAAATTTTTTTATATGGTTTTAAAAAAAATAATATTATTTGATTATCCTCAAATATGCACCAAAAATGATGTCACTAAAACTTAATTTAAATTTGCAAAAATTATATACTAAAAATGTGGTGACAGATAACACAACAAGTACCGTTAATATTGTTATACAATAATCCCCCGAGATCCGTAACACGCGACTTACGGAAGTTCGCAGTTACGTAAAATGAAAATTTCAAAAAATGGAAAATTTTTTGAGTAGAGTAACATACAATTTTACAAAGAATTATTTTCTATTTGTATGTATGTACATATAGAATAGTATATTTAAATGAATTTCAGTTTATTTTGTCTTGTTTCTCTTATATACGTATTTACCTAGAATATTTACAAAAAAAATTTTTTCGCTGAATTGATCATTCGATGAATTGATTTTCGATTAATTTGCTTTCAATGAACTCGTTTTCGATGAATTGATTTTCGATGAATTTGCTTTCGATGAATTGATTTTCGATGAACTTATCGTGAATCAAAAATATTGAACTACTGACTGCTCTGTTTAATATTGACTGACCTGTACCTTGTACAGCTGCACTCTCCTCATATTCACCATCATCTCCACATTCAGTCTTGATGTCGATCTCCTCAGTGATGATGCTCTCAGTGTTGTACTTATACTGGAACATGTCGCCGGTGGATGATGTGCTATACATCTCCAGAGGATCGCGACCTTCTGAAATATAAATACTCATTATTACTGTTGCTATGTCTATGTTTGCAGTGTAATTCATTTTTTCAGTCCACTCCCAGCAGGGAAATTCTCAAATTAAACTTTTTATAAAATAAATTATTGTGTTAAAATAACCACAATCAAAAATAATTAACTATCTATATTAATAAAATTAGAGACTGTATCTGTTTTTTTTTTCGGTCTCTGCACGCCTGCATGTTTCAAATGATTTTAAACGGTATCTGAAAGAAAATCCATTTTCATTTATCAGTCTATCCGAGATTCGCGCAAAAACGGCTGAATATATTTTTATTAAATTTGGTAGGATGATATAATAAAAATAAAACTCGAAAATAGGCTATACAGAATCTCGAAATTTTAATTCTAAGGGGATGTTTTAAGGGGAAAATAAAACTGTTACTAATAAACTAAAATATCTCTTATAATTGACAACATAAAAATGTATTAAACACAAATTGTTGGCAATAATAATAATAATAATAATAAGTTCGCAGGGGAAGTTCCTAATGGCCATAACACCTGGCTATTTGCTGAGCTTTCGGGCCTGATGATTCCGCTAACCCTCAATCACGCAAGGGTAGTTCGCAATGGTCGCAACATCTGACCATATCGAGCTTTTGGGCCTGATTATCCCACGTACCCTGAATAATAATAATAATAATCGGGGTACGGCGATCTTTTGACCGAAATGGCTTAGCGCCATTTTCCCTCAGGATCGCTACCACAGTGTTACCACGGCAGGAACCAATTTGGAGGTAACGTCGACCCTACCATCTGGTCAATGAATCCTGCCACCGTTTTATGGGGCCAACCTTCCCATGAAATGAATAAATGGTTCAGGACACAACAAGACACCATACAGCTTCCCACAACGGGTCCTTCTCGGATGGGGACCCACAAACAGTTAGGCGAAGCTACAATCCCGCTAGCCGGGCCCGCCATAGGTGGACACCCGAGGAGCAGGAAGACCTGCTTCAAGTTTACGAGGCAGCGTCTCCCCATCGCAGAGGCTACATGGTCAGAGTCTACTCACAATGGTGTGAAAATCATCCCGAGCTGGACTTCATGACGCAACAAAATCTGCGCGACCAAGTAGCACGCCTGCGACGCAGGATGAGGCAATCGGGACGAGCGCAGCCATCGACACCTGCAAGCCCACCAATGACAGGTGGGCAGATAGCCACTGGGTCTTCCCCAATTAATGCAGGAATAACATCCTCTTCAGCGGAAAAAAATCTTCACGAGGATTTTCTAGCCCTTCTATCGCCTCATTCTGAACGCACCCGACTTGGACACAATAAGTTCAAAGTTCGTGCTGATGACCTCACACGACTTATTGAACTTATTGACAAGCAAATTTCCCCTCAGAGTAGTTTCTGGGAAATCGACTGTGCTGTATACGCTGCAGCAGCTGTGCTGACGTCAAAGCGGGCTTTGGCCTCTAAGACTTTTAACGGCAAACTGCGTATACAGCAATTAGAGAAGAAAATGACGCGTTCACGCCAGGAAGCTTCTCATATTCAGTGTACTATTGATGCTTTACGAAGTATTAAGCCGCTAGGTTCGAATATTACGCGCATATTTCACCAACTACGCTTAAAGCATCACACCCTGAGTTTGTCCACTCACACTCTGCTAAAGCAGAAAGCGGTGGACAAATTGAGAGCACTAGCCCTAGCTAGAAATGAACTGATCAACCGGATTAGGACCATGGAGGAAAATACTTTGTTCCTCACGAGCCCGTCACGCCTTTCATGGCCAAACCTGAGGTTTCTGAACCGTTATTATCAGTCGACAGGACAGAGACTTTCTGGAGGGAACTTTATGAACACGAGGCGATCGTGCAAGACACTCCAGTTTTGGAGAGATTTGAGGAATTCTGTTCACAACACCTGACAGATCCTCAGGCATGCCCTCCTGTTACCACGGAAGAAGTTACACGTGCTATTTCGAAAGCGCGCAATTTCGCTGCACCAGGAGTTGGTGGTATTATTGCTTTCTGGTAGAAGTCAGAGGGGCGTAACAGTATTAATCCCCAAAAAAGGTGATTTAACCAACCCGAAGAATTACACACCTATTACTTGTCTCAATTCGCTGTATAAGATCTTCACCAGCGTATTAAACGAGCGAATACTGAGCCCCATTGCCTCTGTTTTGTCAGACATCTACAAACAGAGGGGAACGAAGAGGGGCCAAGCAGGTTGCAAAGAAAACCTTATTTTCGACCGGTCAGTCTGTTATGACGCGGCGTATTTCAAACACAACCTGTCAATGGCTTGGGTGGACTACGCAAAAGCATATGACACTACGTCACATGCTCTCATTTTAACATTATTGCGCATGTTACGAGTCCACCCGGAGATAGAGAGATGCATTGGGCAACTTATTGCCTTTTGGAAGATACAATTTGTTGTCCCAAATGGATCAACCGCAGTGTCGACAGAGTGGATACATTTAAAGCGTGGCGTTTTCCATGGAGATTCCCTAAGCCCGATTCTAATTTGCATCTCACTTCTTCCTCTATCGATCGAGCTTAGGCGCGGCAGTAGCTACATGGCGGGTCCCCCGTCGAGGCGTAAGCACAAAATTACCAATCTTTTTTATATGGATGATCTGAATCTCTACGCTTCGAACGAGAGAAACCTTTAGGCCGCTTTAGATGCTGTTGCTGAGTACACTGCCGCGATAGGTATGCAATTCGGGTTGGAAAATAGCGCTGTTTTTCATATCTACAGAGGAAAAGGTTTAGACAACGGTGAAGACGTTCAATTGGTTGATGGGAGCATTATAAAACATCTTAATGCTGAAGGGTCTTACACATTTTTAGGCATCAGTGAGAGAGGTGTCCAAGATGTCACTCTTATTAAGCAGGTTTGTGGCAGAGATCTTGTCTGTCTGGCAAGATCGCTGCCACAAACATGCTTGCTGTCCCATTCATTTCATACACTTTTGGTGTAATGAAATGGAATTTTGATGATTTTAAGGATCTCGACAGAAGAACCAGAAAGATCATCTACCGAAGTCTTCACCCGAAATCTTCTGTGCAGCGCATTTACCTCCCTCGTCAAAACGGGGGTCGAGGATTACTTAATCTGGAGTGTTTGCACGATATCCTCAAAAGTCAGGACCCACTATTACAGTTCGTTAGTTAATGCACTGTTTGATGCGCATTATGGGCTGAAGGAATCATTGGCCCGTACTTTTTTGAGGACGAAGCTGGTAACGCTGTTACTGTCAATGGTGTACGCTATCAGGTATAAACAATTTTATTTTCAATGAAATCAACGATTTGAAATTAAATGACACGTGGTTTCAACAGGATGGAGCCACATGTCACACAGCACGTGAAACAGTCACTTCACTTCAAACCAAATTTCCTGGTCATGTTGTCTCTCAGAGGGGCGACATAAATTGACCAGCGAGGTCTTGTGATCTAACCCTATTAGTCTTTTTTTCTCTGGGGCTATTTGGAGGAAAGGGTCTATGTCAACAAGCCTGCTACGATTCAGAACTAAAAGAGAACATCAGACGTGCAATTGCTGAAATCGAACCGCATTTATTGGAAACGATTACGGAAAACTTCGCTAAAAGAATGGTATTATGTCAGCGAAGTCGTGGAGGGCATTTGGCCGACATCATATTTCATAAATAATTGCCAAGTCTGTACTTTACGCTAATAACAATAAAATTAGGATTTTTCCAATATGTTGTGTTTTATTCAAAAAACAAATCCTAGAGTCCAAATTGGATCACCTTTATAATTACACGTTCGCCAGAAAGCTATGTTGCAAAAAACAAAACCTCAACTGACAGCTGACAGCACATTTCAAAACAACAAATCAGTGATACCAACATATAACAAATATTGCATAAAATGATACTGTTTGTTATTAATACAAATTTATCAAATTAAAGAATAAATGGCAAAGTAGAAAACATAGTATAAAAAACATGTTTCATAAGACCTTTTTCCTTATGAAACTTGTATTTTAATATACTATTATTCAACATGTTCATTAATCATTGCCAAATTTCACCTCAAATAAACTGAAGTGTGACAACGAAATATGAATATCAGTCTTAATTGTCAGTTAGTTGTAAATTTGCACATTACTGACCATTCTCCCATTTAGCTGCATGCTCTGTGACAGCCGTCACTGTATCATCACTAGTCATCACTTCATATTCTGTCTTAATGTCCACATCTAGTTCAATATTATCGCTAACAACGCTGTCTCTGGTGACATCAGGATGTATATCACCGCCTGCCTCATCATTCAAATTCATTTCTGGAACAAACACGTACTGTCATATGAAAGATCTAAAACTAGTTTCTATCTACCAGGTCTACAAGTATGAAATGCGGATTTTTTTTTTTAAATAAAACACATTAATCTCAAAAGAATAGTAAAAGTTTATTTATTCAAAGTATGCTCCAATAGAAGTTATACATTTTTCCCATCTTTCCGGCAATTTGTGAATACCTCGCCAGTAGAACTCTTTCTCTTTCCCCGCAAATCATTCATCTAGCCATTCTTTCACATTTTCATATGAACAAAAGTGCTGCTCGGCAAGTGGGGGACCCATCGATGCGAACAAGTGGTAATCTGAAGGGGCCAAGTCTGGTGAGTAAGCGGCATGGGGTAGCACTTCCCACTTGAGTGCCTCCAATTATCGTGAAGAAAGATTACCTTGTGCTATCTTCTTTCGTATTCTGGTCGTTTTATGAGCAGCGAATGGTTCAGTTCGATCAGTTGTTGTTGGTAGCGTTGGGTATTAACTGTTTCACCAGGTTTTAACAATTCATAATAGACCACACCCTTTTGGTCCCACCAAGTACAGAGCATTGTCTTTTTGCCAAAGCGAGTCGGTCTTCCAGTTGATGTGGATGGTGAGCCTGGATTCACCCATGATTTTTTGCGTTTGGGATTTTCAAAATAAATTCATTTTTCATCGCCAGTAATGATACGATGCAAAAAAGACTTTCTTTTGTATCGTGCAAGCAAAATTTCACAAGTGTTTTTGCGTTTTTCCAGCTGCCTCTCATTCAATGCATGTGGAACCCATCTGCCGACTTTCTGGATATTACCCATCTCTCGTAGGCGATTGGAAACAGCTTGTTGACTAACGCCTAACTGCTCTGCTAGTAGTTTTTGTGATTGACTATCGTCTTCCTGTAGCAATGTTTCCAATTTTGTATCTTCATATTTTTTTGTAGGTTTTCCATGTTCTTTGTCTGTAAGATCAAAGTCACCACTTTTGAAACGCCGAAACCATCGTTCACACATATCCTTGCGATGGAGCATATTCACCATAAGCTTCTCGAAGCAGTGGGTATGAGTCAGCAGCAGTTTTTTTCAAATGAAAACAAAACAGTAGTACTGTCCACGAATGCTCTTTATTTGGCACAAAATTTGACATTTTTAACACAGTAAAACAAAACTATATGATCACTTTTCAAATTATAACCTATACGCATTTGATACTTAATGATAACTTAATAAAACGCCATATGTGTTGAAACTTTGAACTATACATACTGTTTGCGCGGCAAGTTTTTAAAAAAATCCGCATTTCATACTTGTAGACCTGGTATATATCATGAAATTAGAAATAAACAATATTATAAAACTTTTAATCAGTATTCCATTAAAAGATTCGTTCGCTATATTAACAAATATTCATGTATTTTACTAATTAGTTTACATCGTTTAAAAGTGTTAAAAATTTTCAAAATAAAGATAAATAAGGGATGATACGAGGGCTACCTTTTAAGTTTTTACAAAAACTAAGAAAGAAAAAACATTTTTTTTTTTGACAAACTTTTTTATTGTTTTTCAAAATATTCGCCTTTAAGATTTATACACTTTTGCATTCGTTCAAACCAATTATCGAAACATTTCTTCCACTCTGAAATTGGTATCTCAAAAACATGGTTTTCGTAGCCTTCAACAGCTTCTTGAGGTGATGAAAATCGCTGCCCACTCATTTTTTGTTTGACATTGGGGAACAAAAAATTGTCGTTAGGGGATAAATCAGGTCAATACGGGCAATGAGACATTAATTCGATGTTTTTCTCCTTCAAATAATCAATTGTTTGATGTGTTGTGTGGGAGCTTGCATTGTCATGATGAAGAATGATTCAACGTTTTTGGTGGTTTTTCCTGAATTTGTCGATGACTTCTGGCAAACAAATTGTTGTATACCATTTAGCATTAACTGTTCTCCGATCGTCTAACGGAATGGTTGCGACATGTCCAGTACAACCGAAGAAACAAGCGAGCATTTTCTTGGAAGTGCTTCGTGAACGAACAACTTTTGTGTCCGGTTCATATGAATAAATCCAAGTTTCGTCACTTTTAACGATGTTGTATACGGATTTTACAGTGCCTAGGTTGATTTTTTTTGAGCATTCCCTTACTCCAATCAAAACGAGCCTGTTTTTGAGCTTGGGTCAAATTATGCGGAATCCATTGGGAACAGATCTTTTTCACAGCTAAATGTTCATGCAAAATCGAATGTATTGCAGTCTGAGATATGCCAAAGGATGCCTCTATCTCACGATAAGTCACATGCTGATCTTCTTCAATCATTTTGTGCACAGCATCGATGTTTTTTTGAATCAAAACCAGTTTTGGTCGACCTTCACGAGATTCATCACTGACGGACGAACGACCACGATGTAATTCTTCAAACCAATTGTAAACAGTCTTTTCTGGTGGTGCTTCATTACCAAAAGTTGAACGAAACGAATTTATGCACTGTTATTGAAATAGGCAAAAATCATCCAATGAAAACCTTCACGAATAATATCCATTTTTTCACCAACGTTTTTTTAAACGCTTACTGTCAACAAACTACTCGGTCAATTTATAAGCTGCCACTGATTTCACAATAACAAATGTCAAATTTTACGAATATAGTAATGACACATTTCAATATTGCCATCTAGTGGTCGTTTGTAAAATCATAAAAGGTAACACTCTTATAATATGGTAAAATTTTATACTATGTTACCGATTGTCCCATTTCACCGGGATTGTAAAACTACAAGAGAAAAAAAAAACTAAATATGAAAAAAAAATCAAGTTATTACTAATAAATAAAAAGTAATCAGTAATTTTGTTTTCACTCCAACACTTGAAAGTAAGCAAAAAGTTGACTGAAGAAAGTTTAAAATCTTTTATAATATTCAATACAAAAAAAGTTAGTTTTATTCGAATATTAGTTTTTTGTTTATGTCTAGTGTGCTATTTATTTTATCAAAATAAAAGAGTGCCATTGAACTGCACTAGTTATAGAGAAAATTTAGTCTGATTTAATCAAAGACGTATTTCTTGTAGTTTTGGACATCCTCATACATTCCCAGTTAAAAGGGACAACTGGTACAATACCTGTGCAGTCTTCCTTTTCTGTTTTCACTGTGTTACTGTTATGGTAGTACTCTTCCACGGCTTCCAAACATTGAATCTGTTCGAATTTGAAATCCGTCAAAGAAGCACACAACTCTCCACTAGTTTCAGAGGCAGAACTCAGTTGTGATGTGTAATTTATATATATTTGACTGTTCCGCAAGTATTGCTCACGGAATTCATAGAAACCATCCACTTTACTGCAACATTCTGAACATATCGCTCCCTGATTGTACAACACTGGGGAGACCTGAAAATAATTGTTAACATTGTTCAGAGATTTGTCCAACTTAATAATAATAATAATAATAATAATCTTTATTCTTCAAATTCCTTTATACTATAGTAGGCCTTCGTTATGAGAATTTTTTTCATTTTATTTTTAAATTGTTTCATTTCTAGGCTTCTGATATTATCTGGAAGTTTGTTCAAAAACTTAGTTCCCATTATATTGGGCTGGTGGTTTCTTACGTCATATCTTGAAAAGGGTATTCTAAAATCAGTTCTATTGCGAGTGGAGTAACCATGAAAAGAACTATTCGTTTTTAAAGATGAAGAATGTTCTTTAATGTAAATTAGCATATGGTATATGTAAAGTGCTGGCAAAGTTAAAATACCATGCTGTATGAACAGTTCTTTACAAGGTGTGCTCCATTTGACACCGCTTAAAATTCTAATACATCTCTTCTGCAGCCTGAATAATCTCAAGGTGTCAACTGAGTTTCCCCACAAAATAATACCATAAGACAGAGTTGATTGAATGTAGGAAAAATATGCTATTTTCATTGTTAAATATGTTGTTATCTTGGATAGCTTATATAACAAAAAGTTGTATTTATTAATATTTGTGGCAATGCTATTTATTTGTAGCTTCCAGTTAAGTTTGTTATCAAGGATAAAGCCAAGAAAGGCTTGGTTGCTGAAACCCTCGTAACATTCATTAACGCGCCTGTTAAATGTAAATAGCATATTTTTTGTTTTGTCAGCGTTAAGATATAATTTGTTAGCTGAAAACCAATTCTGAACTAACTTGGTATTATTTTCCATATTAGTTTTGGCATGTTCAAAACCAGGCCTTGTATTGATAAATGTTGTATCATCCGCAAACATAACTGTGTTAGACAGTGCATGTGAGGGAAGATCATTGATGAACAATATGAAAAGTAAGGGGCCCAGTATCGAACCCTGCCCAACTCCTATGTTGATTTTGGCTACAGGAGAGTGTGAATTCTTGTGATAAACAGATTGTTCACGATCAGTTAAATAGCTCTCAATCAGCTGAAAACGGTGCCCCTGATCCCATATTGATAAAGTTTACTTATCAATATTGCGTGTGATACACAGTCAAAAGCTTTGGAAAGGTCAGTAAAAGATGCTAACACACATTCACCTCTCTTTAGGCTACCGACAATGTCGTTGATCAAGGACACCGCGGCTTTACATGTTGATAGTGTTGGACGGAAACCAAATTGTTTTGCTGATAGTATATTATGTGTTGTTAAAAAATTTGAAAATCTGTTATAAATAGCCCTCTCTACTACCTTCGAAATAATGGGGGTTAAACTTATTGACCTGTAGTTGGACGGATTGTTCGGGTCACCATTTTTGTAGATCGGTATAACTTTGGAGCGTTTGAGACATGCTGGAAAAGTCCCTATTGTGAATATCAAATTAATTATATCTGTTATGGGGTCCGTTATATACTTAGATAGATTTGGGAAAAACTACTATACTGGGTGCATCAGATCACTTGTCCACCCCGATTTTCTCGGAAGGCGAAGTGGTAACAAACTGACAAAAAATTATGAAAGTCTATCCAAAGAATCGGATGGTAGTAGTGAAATTTTACGGAACAAACCAGAAGTGCAGGATATGAAAGAAAACTTTGATTGTTTAAATAGTGACGTATGTCGAGTTAGGCGTCCTTAAATTAAGCTTTTGAAAAGAAACAACTCTTACACATTTTTTATGGTTTAGGATTTTTTTTTTTGCCATTATATTCTTACGAACGACTCGAAAGTAAAATATTGTTATTAACAAGTGTTCAGGTGTCTTCCATTTTGATTTAAATCAATAAACACTGACATCTTAACTATTGAATTATCTCTAGCTTGGCACATAATAAAAAATTGATGTGAAGTGTTAATTTTCACACATTTCAGGGTTTCCCAGGTATTTAGTAAGTGAATGATGATTATTTGGGATGCCAAAACAAATTTTGTTAAATTTTTTTTTTTTTTGTCAATTTTAACTCGAATGCCTAATACCATTATTTAGGTTTCTAAATAGGTGCAGTTTTTTTTTTTTTTTTTTTATTTTGCAATGTTCATTAAGATTTTGAAAATTGCGCCTATGTCTTCCATTGGTTGTTTTAAGTCATAACCCCACCACTCTGATTTCGTGTATTAAATTTCAACAATTTGCGCTGGTTATTAAATTTACGCTTTTAAAAATTAAATGCAACATTTGCCCAAATATAACTAGAATTTTGAAAAAATAATTAAAACAAAATAAAAATGTAAAAAAAAACAAAAAATAAAATTGCCTTGAGAGCGGAGCGAACTTAGGTATCCAAATTAGAACGCGAGGATGTTAGCGATTACTCTATCAAAGCATGTTTGTTCATGGTCTTAGATAAGGTATTAAATATTTTACGTAGTCAAGCTAAAAACACAAAAAATGCGTTATTTTCCGAAAACATAATCTGATCAAAAATTCCTGTTGTACTATTCCGGTTCACAAAAATGTACATTACTTAAAATTTTTTTTATATTTTTAGTTTAAACCATCTGGGGGACAGGGTATGGGACAAATTTTTTTTTTGCACAATTTTGACTAAAATCGCGTCTAAATAATTAATTTTGCAAAAATAAAATTTTGATCGTTAATCCACGTACTAAGGGCTTTCATTTGCTACCCTACTCAGAATTTTAAGAAAATAACTTTTTTTTTTCGATGAGCAGATATTTGTTTATAATGATATGTTTTTTAGATGTTTTAGTATTTTTCCCATGTGCGGGTCAAACAGTTGTATAAGCACGCCAAATTTCAACTCTCCAGGTTTAGCCGTTTGCCTACAATTTTTACCGATCAGACAGACAGATAGACAGACAGATAGACAGACAGATAGAGAGACAGACAGACGACAAAATGACGGTATAAGGGTTTTTTGGTCATACCTACAAAACCCTAAAAACGATAAAAATCACAGAATTGCCAACTTGCAAAAATGGAAATATTTAAAAATAAATTCAAAACATACTCCGAGACTATCATTTTTTAATCATATTAGTAACTAGCTTCTCCGCCCAGCTTCGGTCGGGAACAATTCGTTATTATTGACCTACATTTGACCAACTTACAACATATAGACAGACAGACGACAAAATGACGGTATAAGGGTTTTTTGGTCATATCTACAAAACCCTAAAAAAGTGTGAAATGTGAATTTTCACACAATTCTTGTGTGACATAATAAGTGATAACAAATTGTGGATATATATTAAAAATAATAAAATTCTATAACTTTTGAAATAATAATCCACGTTGTTCCATCTTGAGACTAACAAGCATACTTAATTACGAACCAGCTATAGCTAATCAGTTCTCCAGTCAGTCAGACAAAGGTAACTTACGAAATAATTATCAGACAAAAAATTCCTGATTTACTATTCCGGGTAGGGATGTTTGTTTTAAAAACATCAATGTTTTTACCATCGATTTTCAGATGGCGATAGTATCGATAAAACATCGATGTCTACTACCGATGTCGACGTTTAAACTTCAGAAACTACTGCTAGAGCGCTGTAATTTAAAATTTTTAATTTTTATTATAATTAGTACACAAAATATAAGTGCCATCTATTGTGATATAACAATACTAATAGTGTTAGTTCTTATTCTTCTTAGCAGTTAGCCGAATAAGAAAAAAATAAGAAGAAACTTCTAATTTTTGAAAACAATACCAACGACCAACGACGCCAACAAACTTGTTGTTTTTTGAGTCTTGTTGACACTTTCCCAGTTGTTATTCCTCCAATCCCTGGAATTACCGTACTCAGAAATATAATTATAATTTATTTATTAATCAAACTATTATTAAGATTATTATATTGTAATGTTAGTGGAACATTCTATTAGGATTGCTATGTTAATGTTATAAAAAAATGTAATATGTATTACAAATTAAAAAAGTAAAAAAAAAAAAATGTGTATGTCAGTATGTTATTTTTATGTTAAATGATATAAAATTAAAATTAAGATTACTATATTAGTAGTATAATAAAATGCAATATTTCATTTCAGAAATGTAAAAATAGTAGGAACAAATTAGGATTATTATACTCGGTATAATAATGTTAATGTGGAATTAATTACTATTAAAAAAGAAAATTTCTATTTAAAAATCTAATACATGCTTTTTGTGTATTATATGTTACTTTTTTTCGTATTTTATCTTTACATTATTAAATAAAACCTATATAATATAAATAATTAGCTTTTTTTGATATTAATAAAACATCGATGTTTCGGAAACATCGATGTTTTTTCAACATCGATAGTAAGCGTCGATGTTAACATCGATTTTAAACATCGATGTTTTGCCTTCGATGTACAACCCTAATTCCGGGTCACATTAAAGTGGATTACTCAGAATTTTAGATCAGCCCCCTATGGTGATAGGGTATGGGACAATAGCATTTTATTTAATAAGCATATGATGACGGCTATATATCACGAGGCTGAAGTTTACCACCCAAGCCGTAGGCGAGGGTTACAATCATCCCAGTGAAATATAGCCATAAATTGCGAATCAAATACAATATTTTAGTTACAACTATACAGGATGTTCATTCTAAGTGTGCCACCGTCTCCAGAACTATAAGAGCTACGAGGTTGGTGAAATTACCAAAGAAATACCATTTTGCACGTCTATTACAAAACTATTAACAAAAAAATTTTATGATCAGTGGTTCTCCAAATATGGAACCCAACTTTCTTATTTTAAATAAGAACATATTTTTTTATATTTTTGTTCGTAAGGGAATTTTATTCTGAATTCAACGAATATAAAGTTAAATACCCTTACATCACAAACATTTTGAGAAAAATGCATATTAAATTGACATTAATTTAAATAAAATCGGGAATCAGCGTGCTATGAATTGTAAGGGAGGTAATTTTGGTATTATTTCATAAATAAAATTTCATAAATAAATTCAGTATAATCATTCAATTAGAGTAAAATATTGAATCTGTTAAATGATAAAAAAAATAATCTATTGCTTAGAAAGGGCATTTAAGGTAACGGTAGACTTGTTTATTATTTTAACTTGACACTTTGTCAATGTAACATGAAAAGTGAATCGTAAATTATTGTGTTAAAAATATACGTCAACCATAAGCACATAACTAATAATTAATTTTTGTCTGAGATATAAATATTATGAATGGGCTATTTTCTAATGGGATATTTATCTGAGTTATCACCAATAAATTATGAATTTTAAGATAGTACAAGACAGACAGTCAAGAGGTGTTAAATGACATTTAACAGTTGGCGATGTAAGCATTTTCAGGGTGGTCGCGTTTTAAGTAGTTAAGTGTTAAACCATCATAACGTTAAGATGTTAACAAGAGTTGATTTTGACCCGTCGTATGGTTAAGACCATGTTTAAGAGTTGAGTCTAAAGAGTGAAGAAGTTAAGTCGTGTTTTAAATAGAGTGAGAATTTGTCATGATGGGTTAGAGTCATTTAGTGTTGTCGGTCAAGTCGAGTTAAATTAACAAGTAATTCCATATGAACGTTAGTGTAGTGACCAGTTTCTACCAGTTTAGAAACATGTAGTGGGAAAATTAGAGTTTGGTGGAAAGTGTGTCTAGTGTGGTGCGAATGTGTGTCTCATTTGGATTTAGCTGTATCGACGTAATTGTAAGTCTAGTGTAAAAGTAGATTAGCTAAAATGTTGAGTTTAATTGAAACAACCCTTAATCCTTCCAAGAATCATAGCAACCAGCTAGCGGACTAATAGGGGGAGTCCAGACTTGATGCGCTCGCAAGTTTTGGAACCCATAATGTGAGGGATGTACAGAGTAAATACAAATGAAATAAATAAATCAGCCAACCGTGACATTTCATATTTATATATCGTAACTCCCCACAGAATGAAACAAATAAATATCAGAATGTATTGAACATATTAATAATTCTTATTAATACATAATCCTTAAAAGTAAACTATTTCAGACCTTTTTTAATTTTCTCTCATCAATGTTAGATATAATATCTTCAATATTATCTTTCAAATGTTATACGTTTGGATGTACAGTGCTATAAACAATATCTTTTACATAGCCCCGTAAGAAATAATCTAGGGAATTTAAATCTGGAGACCTTGCAGGCCATGCATTGGTGCCTATCCACTTATTTGGAAATTGTTCATTTAAATATTCAGCTACAGCGTTGTAAGCTGGTGTTCCATCTTGTTGTAAGTATACATTTCTAACACAATGTCAATTTAATATGCATTTTTCTCAAAATTTTTGTTATCTAAGGGTACTAAACTGTGTATTCAGAATAAAATTCCCTTCCGAACAAAAATATTTTAAAAAATGTTCTCAATTAATATAAGAAAGTTGGGTTCCATATTTGGAGAAGCACTGCTCATAAAATTTTTTTGTTAATAGTTTTTAAATAGACTTGCAAAATGGTATCTCTTTGCTAATTTAACCAACTTTGTAGCTTTTAGAGTTCTCGAAATAGCAATGGTAGCATACTTAGATTGAACACCCTGTATAGTTTTATGATTGAAAATAATTAGTTAATTTAATTTAGAAACATATATTTTGAGCATCCATTTTTACCTTCAGAACCTACGTCATCAAGATGGTTGCCGAACCATCAGCTGCTTGTATTGAACAACAATGTTTAAAATGCTATTACTTATTGTTTTGTTTCTTTTTATGTACTAGGCAGTTGTGGGGTAGAGATCAAGTGCCATTTCATCGATTTCCAAGCATCTTAAATTATAATTATAAACTTAATAAATATAATTTGTGTATTAAAAGGCGCCAGCAGTGGATCAAGGTATTGACGAGAGAGGACTTAACTGAATCTAAATTAAAGCATGCATTTGTTTCTGGTAAACATTATATTTCAGGTGTTACATTAAAGATGCCAGGTGCACTGCCAACGATTTAATTAACTTAAATAAATAAATCAATTAAAAAAAGTCTCACTTGAATTATTTAAATTTAAAATCTAATAAGAACCGTCTAATATGATATAAATAATTCAGACTGGCTACCATGTTTAAATCTTAAGTTAGTTTTACACAGTTCAATTAATTGATCAACAAATTGATCAAGTTTTTTGTCAATTAATTGAAAAATTTATTGGTAACCTTGGGAACAAAAACGTCACTTTACACACATCAATTTATTTATCAATTTTTTTGAAAATTTTTACATTACCAACTGTAAAACATGTTGACATATTTATCAAAATGAAAATATTGAAAAAATCTTCACAAAATTACGAGCTGTGAACAAAAACAAAAGAAATAACCTAGATGATGATAAATTAGAACGTTTGAGGTTATGTTAGATTTGAAACCGAAACAAAAATAATATGTTTCGAGGTTATGCTACAACTAAACAGTTGGCAATATCTTAACAGATAAAAATATACCTAGAATTCCCTAAAAAATGTATGAAAAATTGACGAAAAATAGAACTTGTTCTATTTTCAAAATAAATTGATCAAATTTTTTGTCAATTAATTGATCAATTAATTGACGAAATTTTTACGCTTTGCACACATCAATTAATTGAATGTCAACTTTTTCAATTAATTGAATCGTGTAAAACCCACTTTAGCTACAGAGAGGCATCATCTAATAAAAAAAAATAAAAAAAACAGAAGGTACTACGCGACAGTCTCGTGTTAATCATTTTAAACCGAAACTTTGAAACCGAAACAAAAATAATATGTTTCGAGGTTATGCTACAACTAAACAGTTGGCAATATCTTAACAGATAAAAATATACCTAGAATTATACCTACACAGTAGCGTTTGAACCTTCGTAGAGTGCGGACGTGTTGAAATACCTGCGATAATATTGCTAAGTTGGCAAATATGCAATTATTATAATAGCATTATACATGTGCAACAATATTTAAGATGTCGATGGCGACATGTGTAAAATGTAAAGCAGATGTGAAGAGAACTGATAAGTTGGTGATTTGTTCTGGGATATGTGAACGCACATTTCATTCTAAGTGCGCGAGTCTTCCAGATAATGAATGGAAGTTCATAACGACGAATGCGTGCATTGGCTGGTTTTGCGGAGATTGCATCGAGCGTAAGGGACGGTCCATGAAAAATCTGTTGGAAGCAATTCACGACAAGATATGTCAACAGGAAGAAGCTCTTAAAGTTGTGGATAGAAAAGTACAGAGGACCGAGGAGAATTTGGACAGGAAAACTGAAGCGACGGAAAAACTCATCGCAAAAATATCTGAAGATGTTCAAGCAAATAACGAGATGCGAAGTGAAGCTGTGTCATATGCTGACAAACTAAAATCTAAAGTTAAATCAGATCCTGTTCTAGTAATCAAACCGAAAAAATCCGACCAGAGAAGTGATATTACCAAAGAAGCCCTTAAGAAAAACATTGACCCTCTATCAGCCTCAGTTCTAGGTGTAAGAAATATCAGCAAGGGTGGGATAGCAATTGAATGTAAGAACCAACAAGCAGTAGACAACTTGAGAGAATCTGTTACCGAAAAGTTAGGCACAGACTATGTAGCAACCGTGCCAAAGAAGAAAGCTCCAAGGGTTAAAATATTCGGCCTATCTGAGAAACTAGAACCTGACGACATAGAATACAAAATATTAGCTCAAAATGATTGTTTGAACAATAAAGCTACGGTAAAGGTTGTTCATATCGCTAAAGACAACCGAAACGATCATAAATTTATGGCGTACTTGGAAGTCGATGGTGAATCTTACTTCAGGCTGACCGAAGAGGGAAGAGTGAATATCGGCTGGGATAGATGCAGAGTATATGGCGCAATAAATATTGAAAGATGTTTTAAATGTAACAAGTATGGACACAATGCCCAGGTTTGCAGAAGCGATACATCATGCCCGAAGTGTACTGGCAATCATGAATTGTCCAACTGTCGTTGTGAAGATGCAGAAATAAAGTGCAGTAACTGCGTATATGTAGTTAACAAATTAAAGATGACACTTGATGTCAACCACCCCGTCTGGAGCTCCGAGTGTTCAGTTTATAAAAAGAAGTTGGAAACAGAAATGAAAAAAATTGATTTTTAATTGGATTGAATTTGGAAACCCGGACACATCACTCATTGGACCCATTAATATGTGAAGATAAGTCTCATCCGGCCCTACATTTCAAAATTAAGTATAGTATTTCACAAGAAAAACTAACACGTAACAATTACAAATACAACTTTAAAATTGCTGACTTTGAAAAATTATATAGGGCACTTATTACAACTGACTGGAATGCGGAACTAACAAACCACAATACCGAAAATGCTGATGCAGGAGTTGACAACATTTATTGCATAATTTATACAATACTTGATGATTGCGTGCCAAAAACCAGGGCGCTCTCAACATCAAAATAAAAATAAGACACCTAGATTACCTAAAAGAATGTGAGTCCAACATCTCCACAAACCCAAACCAGTTTTCGTCGTACTATCAACACACTAAAACCAAGATCCTCTATAGGGGAAGACCTTATTCCTAATATATAATCAAAGCCTGTGCACATGCCCTAGTGAAACCATTGCATTATTTATTCAATATATGTATATTACTATATAATAACATGTAATTATTATCATTGAGTCTGTTAATTTGTTCATTATTCTGTCCAGACATTGCGACAAGCTTCAGCTTAGTGATGCTGGACAGAATGATAAAAAAATAGTATATATAAATAAAATTGTCAATAAGTATAAAAATTAGGTCTAAGAAATTATAATAGGTTTTAAATATATTTTCTTATTTACATTTGTAACATAGGTCTATGTAAAAAATGTAAATAAAGTTATTATTATTATTATTATAATTCCCTAAAAAATTGATGAAAAATTGACGAAAAATAGAACTTGTTCTATTTTCAAAATAAATTGATCAAATTTTTTGTCAATTAATTGACGAAATTTTTACGCTTTACACACATCAATTAATTGAATGTCAACTTTTTCAATTAATTGATCAATTAATTGAATCGTGTAAAACCCACTTTAGCTACAGAGGCATCATTTAATAAAAAAAAATAAAAAAAAAACAGAAGGTACTACGCGACAGCCTCGTGTTAATCATTTTACAACTAAAAAATTATTCTGTCTACTTCGATAGGAATCATTTATTATTATGAGCAATAGGGGAAACATTTTAAGATCGCAGCGCTGGAACACTCGAAAGTGACATTAAACCATTACTCGTGTATTTGTTTACATTGTGAAAATGAACACGAGTTGTATTTTTCCTGTTTTCCGAGCTTTTTTTAATTTAAAGACATGTAATAATATACTATTTTAAGGAAATGTTTAGTTTTTCATTGTATTTTAAATTCTTTTTGACTGTCTGTCAATATAGTAACAACAAAAATATGGTAAATATATTAGTAAAAATTAATAACTCTGCCTGAAAAAGTAGAAGGGCCTTTTAATATATCAACTGATCATTTAGGCAAATTTTGGGTGGGAAAAATGCTTTTTTTCAGTCTTTTGTTGGACGTAAAAAATCATTTTCCATAAAATGCAACGAGCAAACATGCATGCATGGGCTTGGATTTAAGCCCATTTTTAGTATTTGGGTCTATAAAAACCTACGATCCACTTTCTTTCTGCCAAACGTCGTTTCAATTGATATTTTTTTCGATTAAGGTAAATTATGGAATGTTTAAGAAGGATTCTTCCTTATTCACGATTTACATTACGGCACAAAACAAAATTGTTTTTTTTTTTTCACGATTCACAAAAATAAAACACAAACAATAAAAAAACACGTACTTCTCCATTGAACAAAACAAAACAATATCACTTTCGCATATTCCGCAAATTGCCACCAGATGTCAGGGCGCTTAGGAAGTTTCCCCTATATGTTAAATATTCATTGACAGTTATGTCAGAATTGTGCGTTAATACTAAATATGGCACAATGTCCATATTTGTAATAAGTGGTATGTCTTTTGAATTAAGTTCAACATTGATATCCTACAAAGAATATGCATCAAAATTCTTTATGCATTCAATTTTTTGGAAGTATCTATCTCTAACATAAGCTTCCAATCTTGTAAATTATGCATGTCTATTATTTAGTCCAGCTGTAAAGTACTTTCAATGTCAGGACCTGCTTGTGTTAAATAAAAACTATTAATTCACAAAAATTACTTAAAGTAGGGATACTACTTTGCAATTTCTAGACTTGATATAATCAATATACTATCACAATGCAGTAATATGATTCACTAAATATTTATAAATAACTCACAAAAACCTCATAAAACCATCAATGTCTAGGCCGTACGTGCTGAACAATGTTTTTGTGTGCCCTACGACTGATATCTTTAAATGCTGCTGGTCACGTTATTAAAATGATGTATAAAGAAAATCTCGTGCAAAATGTGAGGTTAAACATCCTCAATTCTAACTAATTTACATTTTTTAACTGGCAAATCAGATATATCTAAACGCTGTAGTGTTTAAAATATTTCCAAAATAATTAAAACATGGATTTACTTATATTTGGATGTATAAATTGACTTTAACGGAAATTAATGAAAATGTTGCTGGTTTCTTTCAAATGCATCAAAGAGGCAGAAATGCAGTTTAAGTTTCCGTTGAAGCGCTTAGCAGTGGCTCTAGTTAGGTAGGCTGACGAGATGTTTTTTACAGAAAAAGAGTATACTAAAAAAAAAGGTCACTTCAAAAATACAAGTGATGAGCAAACAAAAAACTCCTCACCAAACTCCCAGAATAGAAGTAATGAGCAAAAAAAAGGTCCTCACTTCCAAAATAGAAGTGATAAAAACAAGTGACCAGCAAAAAAGAGTATATTCAGGTTTTTTTTTTTATAAAAAATAAGAGTATAGAGGATATTACTCAAAAAAGAGTATAATACTCTAAAAAAGAGTACATCTGGTCACCTATAGTTAGGCATATATTATAAAAGAATAAGTTCTTACCATTTCCGGAAATATTAATTGTAACCTGGAATAGTAGTTTACATCAACACTTTGGTTGAAAAGTTTATGTAATTGTTTTTCATGTTTGAGACAGATACAACAAATATCGGTTAAAAAACACATTATATTGCAGATTCTTCCAACAATTTAATACAACCAGATGGTTTATTAATATATATTCTATATGAACAGTCCGTGCGGATTATACAAAAAAGTTTGCCAATAAAAAAATGTATACGAGCCCCGTCTGTGAAGTTGGCCCAACTATTTAAATCATGAAAATTGTGAATTTATGTTAAAATAAAGTAAATATATTTATTTAATTTATTTTTTTATTCAACAGCCCAAGACCAAAAAAAAAAACGATGCGTGTGAAGTTAGCCATGGATTTGCCAGCCACTAATCAGAACGGCACGGAATATTACAGCGGACCAAATCAAGTACCGCAGTTGGATAAACTGCTTGCTTTTACAGATAATGTCAATTTGCTCTTAAAAATGCAACATACAGTCTGTTTCAAACGCTTAGGCGGAACTAAATGGGAATTTCGTTCTTTTAAGTTGTCACGACAAGGGACCTTTCTTGGGTTATTTCATTTTTCACGTTGGAATGTCAAAATTTAAAATTACAACAATGAAACCATGGAAACGAATGACCTATGTCAAAATTAAATTATTTTTTTATATATTTTAATGACAAAAAAATAAATAAATGGGAAATTTGTATTAAGAATTACACAAAAAATCAAAATATAAAGAAAATGACATTTTAAAATGATATTAACCTTAACCAAAAATGTTTATTGTAAGTATGATTTACAAAGCTTAAACAAAACGGCCGAAAAGCACGATTTAAGCGATGAAAGTAACTAAATTGCAAAATCTACAGTCTGTTTCAAACGCTTAGGCGGAACTAAATGGGAATTTCGTTCTTTTAGGTTGTCACGACAAGGGACCTTGCTTGGGTTATTTCATTTTTTACGTTGGAATGTCAAAATTTAAAATTACAACAATGAAACCATGGAAACGAATGACCTATGTCAAAATTAAATTATTTATTTTATGTATTTTAATGACAGAAAAAAAAATAAATGGGAAATTTGTATTAAGAATGACACAAAAAATCAAAATATAAAGAAAATGACATTTTAAAATGATATTAACCTTAACCAAAAAATATTTATTGTAAGTATGATTTACAAAGCTTGAACAAAACGGCCGAAAAGCACGATTTAAGCGATGAAAGTAACTAATATGCAAAATCTAGTTCCGCCTAAGCGTTTGAAACAGACTGTAGTTCCGCCTAAGCGTTTGAAACAGACTGTATTTAAACATAATTTATATTATTTTTAATAAAAGAATCTGTTTTACCATAGTAAACATTTAAAAAAATTCAAAACCACTTGCTAGCAACACGTTTTTGGCAATATTACGGGAAATATAAAATGTGTCACCTTGAATTTTTTACCAATTATGTAGATACAGCATAGAAATCGAACAAAAGTCGAATGAAAAATTTCCCGATATTCAGAGGGGCGCAATTATTTTTTTTCTTTCAAAACCACTGGCCAGCAACACGTTTTTGTCAATATTACGGAAAATATAAAATGTGTCACCTTGAATTTTTTACCAATTATGTAGATACAGCATAAAAATGTAACAAAAGTCAAATGAAAAATTTCCCTATATTCAGAGGCGCGCAATTCATTTTTTTCTCTGAAAACCACTTGCTTTCAACACGTTATTGGAAATATTACGGGAAATATAAAATGTGTCACTTCGAATTTTTTACCAGTTATGTACATACAGCATAGAAATCGAACAAAAGTCGAATGAAAAATTTCTCGATATTCAGAGGGGCGCAATTATTTTTTTTCTCTCAAAACCACTGGCCAGCAACACGTTTTTGTCAATATTACGGGAAATATAAAATGTGTCACCTTGAATTTTTTACCAATTATGTAGATACAGATATATATATATATATATATATATATATATATATATATATATATATATATATATATATGTTAGCCATAGCGGGGGAGACGGCGAGTCATTCCAGAGGATGACAAGGGGGAAGCGGAGAGAAGAGAGTCGTAAGATGGCGCGTGAATGGGAAGCACGCTACGAGTAGTTCGTTGGATTTTGTTTATTTAACTGTGTGTTAAATTGTATTTTGATCTAAGTGTATCAATGTGTTATTTAGTTCATTAGTTCCACAAGTAATTGTATGTTAAGTTCTTAATTAAATACTTTGTTCTAAACTGTGTGTGTGAATAATTACGGACCAGCTACTACAACCTAAAAGTGAAATAGTTACAATTTTGCTTACATATATATATATATATATATATATATATATATATATATATATATATATATATATATATAAATATTTTTTTTTTTTCTCTGAAAACCACTTGCCAGCATCACGTTAAGCGGTGTCCACACTATGCCGCAGTTTGCCAGTTGGCAATGCCAGCAGTAATGTAGACGTGACCGTTGGCACATGCCATCGTGCCAGCGGCATGCCAACGAGAATCGCTCGAGTGTCGGTCTCCTTCAAAGAAAGCCGATAAGAACGGTGAGTGGGGACGTGCCAATAAAATGCGTCACCTTGAATGTTTTACCAGTTATGTAGATATAGCCTAGAAATCGAACAAGAGTCGAATGGAAATTTTCCAGATATTCGGAGGCGCGCAATTAATATTTTTCCGTCAAAACCACATTCTTTCAGAATCGGATCGTCTAACCTCAGTTTTTAAAGACGAAGACAGTCGACGTAGCCAGTTCCACAGTTCTTTCAATTATAGTACTTAACCGTGCCGAGCCGTTGTTACTACTTATCGTCGGCGTCGGCGAATCAACGCAGTTACATCACACGACGTAACAAACAAGTGTATTGTCTGGAACAATGCAATCGTTTGTTACGTCGTGTGACGCGTTGATTCGCCGACGCTAGTATACCATATTTAACCTGATTTAAACTAAACAATATAACTGACATTTACGTGCCTGTAGTACCTATCCGTGCCTATTTCAAGTCGGGTCGTATTTGTAACAATTCACTTACTAATTGTTGTAACTCCACCTTTAGTTTGAAAAAATAACTTTTGTTTCTATAACAACGAAGTGTCAGAAAAAAAATGTTTATAAATTGTAATAAAAATTAGTTTTTGAGTTTGTGACTATATAATAAATATTGTGCTATTTCTATTTAATTTATCTTGTTCTTATATATGTATACGTGTTCGTCTGTGGAGTGGTGAATTTAAAGACTAGCTATTCTTTTGTGTCAATTGTATTAGATAGTTCCCGGTGGGCCGAAAACGGGTAGTTCTCGAGTCCCAACACTAATAATATTGATTATTTAATGTGTTTTTATGTACCTAGTATTGTACTTTATTCATTTTATATTGTGAACAGTTTTCTACTTTTGTACTTTATTTATTTATTTATTTATTTATTTTTTATTAATTTTGACTAAATATTTTCTAACATCCACTCTCTTACATCTATCTATGAATTTTAATGTTCTTATCAGATACGCATATATTTTTATTTATGTATTTATTTATTTATTTATTATCTTTTTATATTTTATTTAGTTATTTATTTTGTTTTTATATTATACTTTCATTCATTTTTAATATAATTTATTATTGTTACACTACTATACTGCTGTTGTATCCACTACTTATACTATGCATGTATAATTCTATTGTAACTCCGATGAAGAATAAATCTTATTCGAAACTTGTCAACTGATATGATTGGTTTTCATTACTGTCCGCAACCCGTACAACCTCCTTCTTAAATATTCAACTACGGACACGACTATTCCACATTTCCCATTGTTACGCATGAGGTAAAAACAATTGTTGAGAAATGACCACAAAAGGTTTATTAACAACATTGAAGAAGATATTAATGAGAATATAAAACCTTTCTGGTCATTTCTCAAGAGTAAAAAAAAATTAGTAATTGTCTTTCCAGCGTTATGTCTCTAAATGACACAAGATTGTCTAATACCCAAGATATTTGCAATCCCTTTTCGGATTATTTTGCGTCAGTCTTTGAATCGAATGATACTCCTGTAGATGATAGTATAATTAATTCCCTGAATAATTCATGCAGCTTTACTATAAATAATATTTCAATACTTATATCGCCAAATAACTGACTTGTCTCACTGTCTCACTGCACTTGTCTCACTGCACTTCAAAGTGATTTACAAAAACTCTGTGAATGGAGTAAATCCACTGGTCTAACATTTAACACCACAAAGTGTAAGGTTATGACTTACTCTAGAAAGAGAGATGTGATCACATACAATTACAATATGGAAGGCTGTATTGTTCCTCGAACAGAGACAATCAGAGATTTGGGAATATTTTTCGATTCGAAACTGAATTTTCACCATCACGTTCAGCATATTGTAAATAATGCATTGAGAAAGGTTGGGTATGTACTTCGTGTAACTAAAGATTTTCGTCATAATCGGACGTACATTGCATTATTCAATGCTCATGTTAGACCTCTACTTGAATATGGTAATATTATATGGGCACCGTACCAAACTAAATATATTAAACGCATTGAAACTGTACAAACGCGGTATTACCGTGTTGTGAAGCTTCGAATGACGGGAGTATATCCAAAGTATACGTCCGGTGATGTAATTTTGGCGGAGTTTAATGTTAAAACGTTGGCTGCGAGAAGGGATTTGGCATCACTACTACTTCTATACAAAATATTTAATAATCTTGTGGACGACTCTAACATTTTATCTAATATTTACGTAAGAGTACCTTCCCGTGATTTTAGGACAAGAGACACATTATTCTTATGTAAAAGGGCAAATACGGAGCATTGCAATATGAGTCCTCTGCATAAAATGACCGCACTATATAACGATCTTTTGTCAAAAGACCGATCTATTGATATATTCAATGTAAGTTATGCAGGTTTTCGCAAAGCTGTAATAAGCGTGATGTAATGGAGACTTTGTGTTGAAATATTGTAGTAAATGTCTAAAATAGATAAAAATGTCATACATGTTCGTACCTCCAAACTTAATTCTGTGTAGTACAAATGACCCCCAAATTATGAATGGAAACTACAACGAATGTGTATATACTGTATGAATGATTCTCAATGTAATATCAATATGTGATTGTGTGAACATGTTATACTACGTTTTGTATGTAAAATTCTTATACTTGTGCACTTTATAAACGTATTTGTACATATGTTAGAGTATTAAGCTTTTTTTTATGTTATTGTATTTATGTAATTTATATATGTATGGGCACAATTAAGGACTTTGGTCTGTCGTGTCCAATAAATAAATAAATAAATAAATAAATAAATAAATAAATAAATAAATAAATAAATAAATAAATAAATAAATAAATAAATAAATAAATAAATAAATAAATAAATAAATACTGGAGATCGACAATCAAATTTCTAAACTAGATATACATAAAAGTGCAGGGCATGACGACCTACCTCCTTGTTTTATAAAGCAATGAAACTCCTCCTTACAATATCCATTGTATATTTTATTTAATAAATCTTTGTGTGAAGGTGTTTTTCCAGCCTTTTAGAAAAAAGCCAAAATCTGCCCGGTCTTTAAAGATGGAAATAAATCCAGTATTGAGAACTACAGGCCAATATCTCTCCTTCCTGTTTTAGGAAAGATTTTTGAAACATGCGTAATAAATCAATTGTTTTTCCAAATAAAAAATAATATATTGTCCATGCAACATGGTTTTTATGCAGGTCGCTCGGTTTTAACTAATCTTGTGCCATATTTACAATATATAAATGGCTGTCTTGTATTGTATTGTATTGTATTGTATTTATTTAATTTATACAGATTCTGCACAAATGCGTCAGTATACAATTATTGATCAATTAAATAAGAACAAAATCAACATACATGAAATAAAAGAATATAATAATATAAATAAATTAAAATTAGCTAATAGCTAGGCATAAATACAGGTTAGTGCGGTGCAATTAATTATTTCCAAGAAATTGAGATAGGCTATAAAAACAATTATTTGTGAGATATAGTTTCAATTGACTCTTAAATATTTTTAAGGAAGAGTTGTTTTTTATAGCTGGTGGTAGTTTATTATAGATTCTTACAGCCATACACAGAGGGCTGTTATCTGTAATTGCTAATCTGTGAGGAGGCATTACTAAATTGTCTTTGTGCCTAGTATTAAATTGGTGCACTTTACCTCGTTCCTTATAATGATTTAAATTTTTACGAGCATGTATTGCCATCTCATAAATATATAAACATGGGAGAGGTAAAATTTCATGCTTCCTAAATATAGGTTGACATGATTCCCTAAACATAGCACCAAACAAAACTCTAATGATGCGCTTTTGAATTATAAAAACCTGTTTACTTGGTGGAGAGCAACCCCAGAAAATTAAGCCATATGAGAGTCTAGATTGCACTTCAGCGAAATAAAAGTTTTTTAGGACATTAATACGCATAATTGGTTTCAGACATCGTACTTGATAGCAGATAACACTGAGTTTGTCACATAGAATTTGGCAGTGAGTATCCCATTTAAGTGTGGACTGGATATTTAGGCCTAAAAACTTGGTAATATTAACACTATTGATTGTGGTACTGTCCAAAGCCAAATGATTTAAATCCGCATGGAAAATTCTACCAGCATAAAAAACCATGAAAACAGTTTTATTGAAATTAAGAAATAATTTGTTAGCGCAGAACCATTCGAACAATGCAGTGAGTATATTTTGTGCATCTTCTAAGACCTGTTCTAAGTTTTGGCCACTAGTAATTATCGAGGTATCATCGGCGTACATTATAGTCACAGCATTGTTGATGATTCTGACAAGGTCATTAATAAAAATAATGAAGAGCACCGGGCCCAGTATAGAACCCTGCGGTACACCAATACTAACTGATTGAATACAGGATGTAGCTTCAGAAATTGAATCATACCAACTATTTTTTATAGTTACACATTGAGAGCGACCATGTAGATAGGATCTGAACCAGTCTAAAACAATGCCACGTAGGCCATAAAGTTCAAGTTTCTTTAGAAGTATACTGTGACTAACACAGTCAAAAGCACGACTAAGGTCACAGAAAATAGCCAGAGGATTTTGTTTTAGCTCTAGGAGTGATATAATTTTTTCATAGAAGCTACTGATAGCAGTAATAGTGCTCTTATTTTTAACAAACCCGTGTTGTGATTCAACTAAGACGTTAAAATTGTTTAAAAATGGCAACAATCTGTGAAACATAGCATATTCTAATATTTTGGAGAATACAGATAGTAATGCTATAGGCCTATAATTTTCAATGAGTAGAGGGCTTCCTTTTTTGAAAACAGGGCATATAATTGCAGTTTTTAACATCTCGGGAAAAACACCATTAGAAAGTGATTCGTTAATAATATATGTTATAGGGTTTAGGAGATACATTTTAAATTCTTTAATTAAAGTGGTCGGAATACCATCAATGCCAGATGAGCTAGAATTTTTTAAATTGCTAATAATATTCAGTATTTCAGCATTGTCATAGGGTATAATAGCCATACTGTTAGGGTTCGGGGTAATTATTTCATCTCTATATTTAAATTCAGGAATTTGGCTAATTATATCATGAGGTACGTTAATAAAATAATTATTGAATATATTTGATATTTCTAAAGGGTTATTAATGACACTGTTGCCGATTTTAAGTTTATGAACACCATTTGAGTTTGGGCTGTTTTTATTTCTGCGACTGTTAATAATTTTCCAAGCGGCTTTACTCTTGTTTGAGGAATTCTCTATAATATTACTGTAATGATTAGAAATAGAGTTACTAACCAAGTTGTTATGTTCCTTTTTTCTGACCTGTAATACTGGTCTGAGAACTTCGAATTTTTTTGTCAAAATATAAAGATCATTAAGCGCATCATTAGATTTTTTTATTTCGTTAGTCATCCAAGGTGTAGGGTTAGACTTTATTTTGATTTCCGTTAAAGGAAAACTGCTATTGATGTGTCCAGAGAGTATACTAATAAATTTATCAAATTTATCATTGACAGTACTAACATTATACATACTATTCCAACTCTCTGCAGCAAGATAATCACTAAATTTTGCTTTACGTTTATTATTTTGGAAACACCTTGAGTGACTAATTTTTTGCTTAACATTATATTTATCACAATCTATTGAGAAAATTACACCTCTATGATCCGACAAATGAGTATCGAAAACATTAGATTTGTTATTAATTAATAAGTTCGTAAACACATTGTCTATGGTAGTTGAAGATGTGCGCGTAACACGCGTTGGTTCAAACACTCGATCAGACATCCCATAAGATGCCATTAAATAATTTAATTGGTTATGGTAATTATTAATAGTTCTATAGTCTACATTAAAATCACCACTTAGTACAACTGACACATCAGATCGGCATACAGTATCAAGAATTCCTGTTAAACAGTCACAAAATATATTAAAATCACCACTAGGGGAACGGTAAACTATGAGAATGATGATTGTGCCCAAGGTCGAGTCTTTCCACTTGGCGCCACAGATTTCAAAGTCTTTATTGATACACAAATCTTCAAAGTTCAAAGGGTCCACGGCTAAATCAACGCGAGCCCAAAGGCCAACTCCTCCGCCTTTTCCACTTCTACAGTAACTGCTGACTAACTTATAGTTCTGGATAGGCAGAGTATTTAGGTATGCTGAAGAGAGCCAGAGTTCAGCTAACCCAACAAATGGTATCTTATAATTGTATGTGCTAAGCATAGTGTCAATCAAATTATGTTTCTTATTCAGACTTTCTATGTTCAAAAATAGTAAAAACTCTTGGAATTTTGTAGACTTATTAGGGTAATTTTTGCCTCTAATAGAAGGTTCTTCTTCACTGCTAAAAGCACTGCAGAGAGTCAAAGTCGCGATTTTTTAGATTGTAACTAAAGAAAGGACTCGTTTTGATGATACCAGATAATTTTGACGCAATAATTTTCTTGAATGAGGTCTTGATATGCAGTCCATGGCTTGTATAGGAATTTTGTTCAAGATAGAAGTTGATGTCGAACAAATAGCAGTCCTGGACATCACTTATACATTCAAAAAGCAGGTCGTTAAAATAAAAAATTGCTTGGTTGTTATCAGGATTGTCATATCTATATGGAATTGAGCTCAGAATTAAATTAGTATGTTGGCACGATTTTATGATATTTCTGAAGGTGTTTACTAGATATAGAGTATTGTGTGGAAAATTGTTTGTTCCTGCTAGTATAAATACAAAATCATTCTTGTTGAAATTTTTGATTAGATGATCTAATTCAGCTACTACACTTCGCAACTGCGCACCGGGTTTAACGAATGAAATGATTTCCTCATTGTTGAATTTCTCTTTTAAGAACTGCGTAAAATTACGTAGATGGCTGTCACCGAGACAGAGAATACGTCTCTTATTTGTTGAGTTTCTGACATCGGGTGAACGGTATTGGGAGTTCTCAGCCACATTACTCGGGCCAGCCATTATATTCCTGTTATCAGTACTGTGTGCTGGCGTATGTTTCGCAGTATATTTATTATGAGCATTATCAGTAGTAATACGAATCAAGTCCTCTGTTTGTGTCATTGCCGAGATCATACATGGCTTACTTTTTATTAAGTTTTGCAGATCTATAATGAGCTTGCCCTTACAAAGATTTTCGTCCTTCAACGATCTAATTGTTGATGAAAGATATTCCACTTGATTTGTAAGGTCTAAATTTTTTGTATTGGCCTCAGCAAGTTGATTCTGCAATTTCGTAATAATTTCTTTTAATTCGCATTTTTTTGCAGTTTTCTCGAGTATATCTTCATTAAAAATGGTTTGAGATATTTTTTCCTTATCGGGATTCTTTTTTAATGTCTGGCTGCGGGTTTCGATTTTACTAGACATAGTTATAGTAAGAAGTTAAATAAAATGAATCTAAAGTCAAGATTTAAAATCAGATAATTTACAAGTTAAAAAAAGTTATCTAGATTATTCAGCATATAATTTAAAAAAATAAATAAATAAAATAAAATAAAATAAAATAAAATCCACAAAATTTAAAATTATTATAAATAAATAAAATGGACGGAAGTTTAAAAATAAAATATTTAAAAAAAATTAATTAACTTCAGCCAAGACTCGAACTCTCGTTTATGATATTGATGTCCAACTGACTAACACCTCTCAACCATTGGTAACTTGATATTAATTACTAAATATAGGAATGGACTTGATGCTGACAGCAATGTCTGAATACAGTATGTCACCTGATTTGTAGTGACTTGTGAGGAGACGCAAACTTCGCCCTTATTAACCAATATAGAAACACCAGAAAATCACTATAAAATACAGTATTTGCACAAGATATTTAATAATTTACTTTTCCACCACAGCCCTTTATTGATGTATTATGAACTTTAATTGAAAACTTGATTTAATTTGAGAATTTAAGCACTTAATATTTTAACGAAAGTAGAGATCACGAGTTAGCTGTTAACGTTATTTATGACTTATCTTACTCTTACTTATTGATAACTGACAGCAAGTAACCTTAATTTACACAGACTTTTCTAAGGCCTTTGATACATCATCCAACGAAGGTACATCATCCAACTCTAATGCTGAAATTGGAGAAGTTTGGTATCTGCGGCAGCTTGCTCCGATGGCTAAAATCTTATTTGTGCAACAGAAGTCAATATATTGCCATAAACAGCAGTCTATCATCTCTTGTTCGCGTGACGTCAGGAGTGCAGCAAGGATCTCATATTGGGCCACTGATATTTTCTATCTTTACTAACGATATAGATTCCTGTTTTCAGCATTCCAAATTCCTTATGTATGCGGATGATTTAAAAATCTTTAAATGTGTTACCAATGACAATCATTGTCTTGAATTACAGACCGATCTTAATAGGTTGAATAACTTTTGTATCACAAATAAAATTAGTCTCAACGAAAGTAAATGTAAGATTATAACTTTTACTAGGAACTACGTAAATCGTTACACATTGAATTACAATATAAATAGTAAAAATCTCCAGGAAGTGCATCACATTAAAGACATGGGGATACTGTTGGACTCCAAATTCATCTTTGATGTCCACATATATATAGGGTTACCATATTTTTTGAGCGCCAAACCGGGACACCCCCTTCCCCCCCAAATATTTTTTTTCTCATTTTTATACTTTATTGATTGATGTATTTATCAATATTTTTCTATTACAAATGATTAATATTAAATCTTGAGAATTACAAAATTAAACGTATATCAAAAAACCACACAAATACATATTATAAAATTATAAATTTTGAGTAACATAGTTGCACTGTGTATATTATTTATTTGTATAAGAATATTTATCGGCAGATTGTACTTTTTACCGACCGCCAACATATATAAAGGAGGTATTGTGATCATACCAATTTTGACGTTTCGAGATTTCGATGGATCTCCACGAATTGAGGTCCCTACATAACGTTTTGACTATTTTTAGCATGATGTCTGTCGGTCGGTCTGTCTGTCCGTCCGTCTGTCTGTCCGTCTGTCTGTCTGTCCGTCTGTCTGTCCGTCTGTCTGTCTGCCCGTCTGTCTGTCCGTCGGTCTGTCCGTCTGTCTGTCCGTCTGTCTGTGTAAACACAGAAAAATATCTCGAAAAAATTTATTAAATAAAAGTTGCTATAAAAGCAATAACTAATAACTTTTATTTGAGACGTTTTTTGATAAAACGAATTTTTTTTTCATATTTATATGTAACGTTTCCATGGTCATGATAAATAATACCACTATCTCTTTTAGAAAATATTAGATCAAGTTATTTTTACTCTGCTGCTAGAATGTAATTTATATAAGTACTTTATGATGGCGGTCGGTCCTGTGGTGGCCACAGCTGATTTTTTCAAAAAGTTTTTATCATTTTTAATATAATCATAAAATTCAGAACATTTTAAATCTATGTTAGTTTTACAACATAATAATGCACCGTCGTTACATTCAAGTAAACGATTTCTTTCAGGTGACCATATATTCTTCATTTATGAAAATAATCGTTCAATTGGTGTTGAAGCACCAGCAAACAGAAAATAAATTCGACAATTTTCTGCAAATTGTTAACAGAAATATTTTTGTCTGAAATTTTTTTAAACAATTGTACCCATTTATCCTCGCTACTTGTACCCTTTTCCCGCCACAAATTATTGCGGTCAGTGTCGATATAAAACTGTTTAGCATATACAACTTCGTCAAATAGAGTATCACAGTTAATGATCGGTGTTTTGGTCGTAAATTTGGAATTAAGTAATTGCATAGTTTTTTCAACATCGTTCCATGCATGCATATATATAAAATATGGAAAAACCGGGACATTTTTAACAACAGGCCGGGACAAGTTCTTAAAACCGGGACTGTCCCGGTCAAACCGGGACGTATGGTAACCCTACATATATAAGATAGTAGTACAAAAAGCACTTAGAAATGTTGGTTTTATTTACCGAGTCACAAGAGAGTTCAAATCGATTAAAACACACATTATATTATATAACAGTATTGTGCGTAGCCATCTCGAGTTTGCTAGTACCGTCTGGAAGTTTGTATAATTTTGGAAGATAAATGATAGGTCTGTATTTGGATGGGTTTTGTGTATCCGTATCTTTCGGGAGCATGTATGTGATGCCTTGCGGTAAGAAAGGTGGTGTTTCCTGTGGGTTTTCTATTAAATTTGTAAAGTGGTGTGATAAGTATTTGTGTGTACATGTTAAGTATTTCAGCCAGTAATTGTGTATATTGTCAACTCCCTGGCTTTTCCAGTTGTGTAAATTTTTAGTGGCGTTTGTTATGTCTGCAGCTGTAATATATGTTTCTGTCATTGGTTTAATGTGTTGTGTGTGAGAATTCTCTGAAGTTATCCACGGTGCACTGGCATTATGCTGTGTATTATGTGTATCCTGTTTGTGTGTGAGTGATCTGTAAAAGTTTTTCTGATTGTACGTAAAGGTTTTGTTTTGTTGTCTATGATCAGTAGCGTGTTTTTATCGTTTAGTGTAGAGCGCTAGTTTTTGTATAAGTGTGTCCCTGTATTCTTGTAGTGTGATGTTGTTTTCTTCATGACTACTGTGTGTGTAGTGTTGCATCATGATTTTATTTACTTTTCTACCTAGTTTAGCAGTGCATTTTCCTTGCATGTACTGTGTAATTCGACCCAGATCTCGTCTGATTTTCGTAATTTGCAAAGTAAGACGTTTTTCCTAAGCTGAAACTTGTCTGTGCTGAATTG